>JAKZAP010000011.1:19939198-20200994 GCA_023053575.1 Branchinecta lynchi | reverse complement strand
TACTCGGCCAATCTCAAGCAGTAGTATCCAGTATCATCCTGTCTTGCAATAGTAGCATCCAGCATGCAATAGAATCTTGGTGCAGTAACGGTAGCCTTGACATAGAAGCATACAGTAGCATCAGTTCGTACTGCATGCTACTTTTTCGTACAACTTCATACTACTGTTTTGGAATAAATTTTTCGTCGGGTAGTGGTTGGTCACGGTACATTTCAAACAATATCAGATATTTAACTGAGAACTGGGCACACGACAGTGCTTCAAATCGACCGTTTCCGAATAAATGACCATCCAAAATTTTGCGAAAAACGCAAGGTAAAAAGGGGCAGAAAGAAAGAAAAAAGAATGGAATTACAGAATGTTGTAGAACTATCGCTAGAATTTTTTGTGTGTGAAAACAGTAATTTTACCAGTTTTTTTTGGTGACTTTCAGAACTGACGGGTGAATTTGTCAGCAGCTAGCAAAATAAAAGTATGGCACTTGTAAAAATAGGCAAAAATGTTGGCAGGATTTTTTTGTTTGGAACTTTGTACAGAGTCAAATATTATTTTATTGTACACAAGTAAAAAGTGGACTCCTTGAGCATTTTTCCCATTAAAATTCAAAAACAGATTAATCATCTGAGAAAACCAAGTTTAGATATTGAATTAGGATGTGTGTTTACCCCTATAAGTCATATCTGTTTTGACGAAAACTTCCTGCCACTTCTGCAAATTTCTCGGTTTCGGCTAAATTCCGGAACTACTTGTCTGGCGAAAAAAGAAAGCTAAAAAACGAACTGAGCGCATCTTCTTTCCCCAATATTGAACATCTAATCAACTTCAAATAAAAATTCAACTTATAACAAAATTTTCCGGCTCCAGCCGGATTCCGGTCGAACTATATGTCCGGGTAAAAAATGATTGTCATACACGGATTCACCATCTCTTTACCCCTAAATCGAATGTCTAATCAACTACAAATTAAAACTCTAACTTTTAAAATTTTTTGGTTTTGGTTGGATTCCGGGCTAACTACTTGTCTGGGTAGAAAATTGTTTTCACATAAGTGTTCAGCATGTCTTCTTACTCCTAAATCGAACATCTAATGAATTCCAAATAAAACTTTTACTTTTAACAAACTTTCCGGTGTTGGCCGGATTCCGGGCGAACTACTTGTTCGGCAAGAAAATGGTTTTCCCCATTCTCTTCGGCATTTCTTCTTACCCCTAAATCGAACATCTAATCAACTTTAAATAAAACTTTTACTTTTAACAGACTTTCCGGTTTTGGCCGGATTCCGGGCTAACTACTTGTCCGGCGAAAAAATGGTTTTCACCATCATGTAAGCATGTCTTCTTACCCTAAATCTAATCAACTTTAAATACAAATTTTACTTTTAACAAACTTTCCGGTTTTAGCCGGATTCCGGGCGAACTACTTTTCCGATGACAAAATGGTTTTCACCATCGTGTTCAACTTCGACTATCACATTATCTATTTAAAAATATTTCATTTGCCCTTTAATTGAAACCCCCTCCCCCACCCCTAAATGTAGGGCTACATAGCCCATCTACGAACTTGACCTTACTCTTGACCCAAAGAATCCTCACATCAAGTTTCATCAAAATATCTCATTCCCTTCGAGAGTTATCGTGCGCACAGACGGACTACTTTTGCGACGTCATAGGTATCCCGCCACTTACGTTTTGGGATCACAAAAAGCATTTTATTGTTGAACTTGGCTGTAATGATGCGGACTTTAAAGGCGCTAGAAACGCATCTGTAAGCAAAACCCTTGAGGCAAAAAGGATAGCAGGTTCTTAGGGATCATTGATATATACCGTTTGGTCAAAAGTAGAATCCTTGTGGCACAAATGATTCCGAAAGGTGCAAACACAGGGAGAGCAAAGGCAATTATACAAGTTATCGAGGGTTTTTCTGTTATGCCTTCCTCTGTTGGGAACTATTTTTCCGTATCCGACACGAATGAGTCATAAACAGCCGTAACAGTGTTTTTGCAGATTTTGTACAGAGACCGAGGTACGATCATGCCAAGCCAGTTTATGGTTGTGGAATTGCTGCTGTGTAAGCAAGCCGCGTCGAAAAAGTCAGGATCCCTGTTCTTTTGGATTTCTTCTTCCTTAAGTCATAACCTCTGTTCTGAGGCAAGATCCCTGTTTCGACTGTATGCGCCACCGTGGTCGCTGCACCATAGGCTATGACCTACGTTGGCTTTATGGGAGATCCGACCCTGCCGTCACAGGAACCCTCAGAGCGTTGGGGGTCAGGGAATAGAAACACGTAGCCAAGTGCCTAGGAAAATGAGTTAACCTTGACTTTCACAATGAGGTGGTCAAACTGATAAAACTGTCATCTCGCTTTCCCTCAGTGGCGATTTCCTACAAAATAAGGATAAAATACCTTTTCACAGGAAGCGGACTGACGACTAAACCCGGCCTGTATCCTTGGTACATTTCTCCTGGGTTTCAGTAGAAGGTTCTTTAATAAATAAATACAAATCACATACAATAAATTCGTACCATAATGCTCATAGAGATACAAAAAACAACAACGTCGGAGCTAGCGTGTCTTTGTTGTACGGACTGTTTCGGATTCTGGTCTTACGCTGTTCTCGATGCCATGGATGTTAGTTTCTGAGATCAAATTTGTTTTCTTACAGACAGCTTATTGTTTGCGTATCAAGACTGTAGTTGTTTCTTGTTACGAGCCAAAGAGCCTTGAAGGAATGATTATTTTATCCATTTTTGTTTTACTGTATTCTTGTTAACAGAACTACAAAAAACAAAGAACGGAGAATAAATAGTTTGTTACCACTGGTCCGAGCTGCATTCCAGGAGTCATTTGCTCAAATGAAGATTCGGAATTCCAGACGCGTAACGCTACGAGGTTTTGCGCTATTTTGGGATAACGCTAGTCTTGGAGGTTGCAAAAACCAATATTGCCGAGTAGTTCTAAACGACCCATCGAGCCTACATTACCGATTAAGTCTACGACCATATTACCGATGTTCCAGACTCCACCCGAACGGCGATAGACTGATTCTTGCATTTTACGTGTTTTACGTTTTACGAAGCGGATCAGGCTCCCGCTCGCTGATTGGTCAAGATTACCGTTTTTGCAAGCTTTTCATCAAAACTAAAGGGGGCTGTGGGAGGCTGAAAACGGACAGCCCGAGTTTGTAACCTTTGTGAAACCCAGCCAAGTTTCAAAGAAGTCAATGTATGTTTGAATACTGGAACAGTAATTGTGTCTACCGCGACTGCGGTTTAAAGTTTAACTGAAAACTTAGTTTCGTATCATTTAACTTTTTTTTGTTTTTCACTATTTGCTCTAGTATGACGTTCAGAATATCTACTAAAATTCTACATTGACCGCGGAAGATTTGAATCTCAGTACAAACGCGGCTTTTCAGTGGCCAGTGATCAGCTGGAGTGAACACTTACACTGCGTGAACACTTACTTTTCGGAAACCATTCTAGTCAAGCATACAACACAGGTACTAGCCTATAAGCACCACAAATCCGACAGGTAAATTCCACTATATGAAAATTCTAGATTATTTCTGAACAGCGGAGAAACGAAGTAACACCATTTTCATCGGGTCTTCAAGCTTCTTTAAGTAAACAAGTGATGTGAAACTAGATTGTCCCCTATCAGCCCTTTTCAGTTAAACTTTAACTGATCTTGCCTAGAAGCTTTTAGTACATAGCAAACAAAGGATCCCCAAGTAAAGGTACATAAAGAAGCAGCCAATCAGGTTAGGAGCAAAGCTACAGGATATTGTTGTCATAAATATTCAGCGGAAGGTAATGCTGCTGGAAACCGCCGGAATCGATCCTCTTGAATTCACTGCTGACTTTCCTTACCGCCCTTCCATTTTTTCGCGAACATAATGACGGACTGAGCGCGGAATCCGACGGGTTCGGGACTCTGTTCTCGCAAAGTCTGACCAGTCCCTGGTGAGTCCGAAGATCCGACGATTCGAGGTCCGGGGTCTGACGATGCACACCCCCGATTGCTTCCCCCCGAGGAGTCATCTAGAAAAGCTTTAAACGAGCGTTTACGGAATGGGATGTTTTTCGTATCTTGATTGGTCGAAGGATGACCATTCCCGTTCAAAAAGCCTTCGTGCGAATCAGGTACAATGACAATGGGATATGTGCTTGAGCTGGGGGGTCTGCTAGACGTCACTTCGATTCGTGGTAAATTAAAGCATATTTCGGATCTTTGCGGGTGGTTAATATCGTTTGGTCCATCGAAATTTCGGTGGTGGTCGGGGTGGAAATAACTCGTCCCAGGAGCTAAGGATGGTATCATGGAGGCATTGTCACTTAACAAACTACTACTAACTATACTATTTGAGCCGCCATAATGCGCTTGTGGACGCAAGGCAACATCGGAGAGGTAGAAAGTTTGCCCGGGATTCACTGCCCGGATTGCAAACCCGTGTGGAGCTCTCGGACTGGGGGTCCTAGGTGCGCTGTCTATCACAGAAAGTCTCTTACTCCTTGGCGAAGGGTCATTCGTCTTATAATCACCACAAGAAGAACCTGATCCAGTTACCAAATTTCCGGAAACACTTCTGGGATTAACATTTCTATCCCCGGAATCAGGAGTAGTAACAACACTCAAACCGGACTCGCTCGCACTGACGATCCGCACACCGGAATCCTTTCGCGGACTTGGGACTCGCCCTCCGGAACCACTCTGCAGCAACAAATCCGCCAAATTCTGATCTTTAGATGCATCCAAAAAACCCGGCGTGAACGCCGGTGGATTTTCCGACGAAACCGGATTAGTCCGGCTCAATGCGTCACGACTTGTTGAAGGCTTGGGGCTTATTTGACACCCCTTCAAGTGTTGTTTAAGTAGTCCGCGGCTGGCTAAACTTTCACTACAGTTCGTACACTTGTAATACTTTTCGCCGTAGTGGGACATCAGGTGAAATTTGAGCACATGGTTATAACCGAAGGACTTGTTGCAGACGTTGCAAGTGTAAGGTTTTTCGCCTAGAATAAAAAGAGAAATGTAGTAAAATTTCTGCAAACAGTTGAGGTATGCTACTTCGGGCGTTAGCAGCCCATACGCCCTTCATAAAACTCCTCTCAGATTAGCTCTTTTTTGGCCGCTAGGTTTGCTATCGTAAAGAAAACAATGACACGTTACTTCTTGGTGTACGTTTATCCAGGTTTATTTTGCTATTTTCAATTGCTCTTAGGCCTAATCATATTTAAAACTGTATAAAATGCCTCTTTCCCTCATTTTGCTTTACCCAACTCTTTTCTGTAGAGCGTCATCAAGTTTGTCATTTCTGGCTTCCGACTTCAGTGCTGAGTGCTGGCTGACTTTTCCACGGGGCTAATGCGCGACTCGATGTGAAGCGAAAAGCCTAATCACTTATTCAGCCGTCAGATAACTTATCCCCAGATCTCACGTGTGTGTTATTGTTCCACTAGCGCGTCTGGCGGCAACTCGTCATCGGATTTTACGAAGGACGTATTCATCCACTTGCTCTAATAACTGGAAAGTCAAAACAGTTTAAGGATCATTACGCGGCGGGTATTTTCTCCGGAGACGAGAGGTGACTGAGAGCCTGTTCCACCCTTCCACAATATTAACTTCCAACCTCTCCAAAAGTTACTACGCTGACCGTTCCAACCTTCTCCAAGTAGTAACTAATAGTAAATATTTGCTTACCACGCTCGGGAGCGTAGTAACTTCGGATCTCTGTAATGTGTTTGTTTGGAATCGCCCGTGCCATGATATTCTGCTGGAAAATAGAAAACGGCAAAAAGTCATAATTCGTGACGTCATGCGTAGTAACTACGGTAAGTAGGATGGAACACGCTCTGAGAGGTGAGGGTCTCTTTCGAGGGAGAGTACTGTCATGTGGCAATAGACTCCAAGGTTGTAAAGCTCAGGATGTCTCTCTACAATGGACACCAACATGTGTCCATTTGGATGACTTCTTATTTGGAAATTATAAAATTATTGCTCGAAAATTTGATTTTTCGTTGCTGGCGTCGAAGAATACCCTTTGACAAGGGTATTCTTCGAACGTTCCAAAATCCTCAGGGATTTGTTGCTGTTGTGGGAAAAAGTACCCGCGGAGTACGTGTGAAGATCCTCCATGTAAACCTAGCTTCAAGTCCAAATTATTTATTTTTCAATAACAGTCCAAACGCGGCAGCATACCGACATTATTTTCGTGTAAAACTTTAACAGTGACTAACAATCAAATTCATATCGTTTAATGATAAACCAACTTCGTAGCTATCTTTTGCAGAAGAGGTTAAATTACACTGGTCATTAAAGTAATAAAATCGAATATATAACAATTTACCGCAAAGTTTAACCCAAAAGGGCTGGGATAGGACAATCTAGCTACCCATCACTTATTTACTAAGACTGGCTTGATGACCCGCTTAAAATGCGTCACTTCGTTGTTCCGCTATTCACGAATATTCGATTTTCAAATATTAAAATTTCCGTGTGATTTGTAATACCTCTATGCACCTGATTTATGATTTTTTTTTGTTCAAGGCACTAAAGAGTCTTCACCATTTTCAACACAGCCCACTTAAAGCCGCGTTTGTGTTGAGATTAAAATTTCCAGTGTCCTAGTAGAATTTTCTTTGTGGGGACGGCCGCAGATATTCTGAACATCATATGTAATTTATGAGGTAATGAAAACTGCGAGATTGAATTTCAAGACACGTTTGAAGTATTGTAGAAACAAGAGCTGTAAGCTCATATGGGACTTGCAAGCATACGTTGTAGGTAAGGGTAACAGCTAAGATTTGTCCCTTTCCCACCACTCTAAGCTTGTTCCGAGATTTCCGATCACCCTCCAATCCCCCCTCCCCAGAGATATTAGATCCGGTCCGGACACGAAATGGCACATCCGCAACACGAACTCTTCCCAACTGTCAAGTTTGGTTTGTGTCCGATGTCCCGTTCGAAACTTATGCTTCCCTCAAGATCCCGGATTTCCCATCCCCCCCCCTTCCGATGGTCGGATCAAGGAAATGACTTTTCTTAAGTAAACCTTATCTTAAGTAAACCTTGAACCAGAAGATTGACAGCCTGACGAGGACCCTTGCCCCGCTCTAACTCCCCAACCGGTGGCGGATCCGGTCCGGAAGTAAAACGGAACATGAGAGGCATGTTCTTCCCACACATCAAGTTTCATTCAGATCCGATCACCCGTTCAAAAGTTACGCATCCCTCAATATTCGGGATTCCCCCTCCCTCCGCTCCCCCCACGATGGTAAACTTGGGAAAGTGACTATTTCCAAGTCAGTTTGGTCGGATCCCTGGTTTGCCTGCCAAGTTTCATCATCCGAGCACACCTGGAAGTACCTTAGCCCGTGATAACCGGAAATCCGGGATTCTGCCTATACCCACCCACCCCTCACAGTGCCGGATCCGATCCGGTTACACCAACGATGTATCAAGGATATGTGCTGTTCTTCCCACCAAGTTTCATCCCGATCCCTCTACCCTAAGCGTGTCCCGATATTTCCGATACCCCCCTCCAACTCCCCCCACAGTTGTCGGATCCGTTTCGGACGTAAAATGGGATATGTAAGGCATGTTTTCTTCCCACATATTAAGTTTCGTTTAGATCCGATCACCCGTTCGAAAGTTACGCATGCCTCAATATTCCAGACCCACCCTCCACTCCCCCCACGATGGTAAACTCGGGAAGTGACTATTTCCAACTCAGTTTGGTCGGGTCCCTGATATGCCTGCCAAGTTTCATCATCCTAGCACATCTGGAGTACCCTAACTCGCGATCACCGGACCGACCGCCCGACCGACAGACAGACCGACCGACCGACGGAAAAGTGATCGGTATAAGGCACTTGGCCGGAAGGCAAGTGCCATAAAAACGAGAGATTCTTAAGAGAAAGAGAGACTTGCTGAGTCGTTTTTGTCCGCTAGACATTTTTGGGGACAGGTCCGTCGTAATTTTTGCCCTAAGCAAGGTGTGGTGGGGACATTGGATAGTGTTGACGGTGACTGGAATATAGCTGAACCGTGGAAATGTAAATATTCATCTTTGTTTAGTTCTGTAGATAGTGATTGTTTGTGGGTGGAAGGTCTCAGTTCAGTGGAACCGATTGATAAGATAACCCCTGATCTAGTTGAGGTTTTGTTAAAGGATCTTAATGTAAATAAAGCTGGTGGTGTGGATAGTATTGGAAAGTAGTGTCTGTTAGCAATGTTTTTCAATCTTTTTATTACAAACGGTTTTGTGCCTTCGTCGATTATGGTTGTTAGTATTGTGCAAATCCCTAAAAGTCGTGGTTGCGATACTTCAAAATCTGATAACTATAGACCAATTGCTTTGGCTACAGTTACTTCTAAATTGCTTGAAAAATGTGTGCTTATGAAATTGTCTGGTTGTCTGCGAACAAGTGATTTTCAGTTTGGGTTTAAGTCTTCGCATGGAGTAGATTTTGCTATTTTTATGGCACTTGAGCTTACTCAAGTGCCATATAGCGATCGTAATGTCTGTCTGTCTGTCGGTCTGTCCGCATTTTGCTAGTTTGGGCACTTCCACATGACCTAGGACGAAAAAACTTAGCACGCATATCAGGGACCCAACCGGACTAACTTGGAAATAATCACTTCCCAAGAACCGACCATCAATGGGGGAGTGGCAACATGGGGAATCCGGAAATTAGTAACATTCATAACTTTGGAACGGATAATCGGGCGTGCATTAAACTTGACATGTATCAAGAACAAATGTCTCGGATGTCCATTGTCAAATTCGGATTGGATCCGATAACTGAGAGGGGGACACCCCAAATCTCTTGAAATGCATTTTCTAGTTTTCGTCAAATCCCTACCCCTTTCTTCGCACTAGTATAACTCTGCGCATGGATGAGTCATTCTTTCATCACGCTATTACAGCTCTGCTCGTGGATGATTTGCTAGGATTCGTTCGGAGAAAGCTACATCAATCGAAGGTCGAAGGGGTTGGCAAAATATGTTGTTGAGTAGGGGTTGATATAGCGGATAATCGGGCATGCATTAAACTTGACAGGTATGAAGAACAAATGTCTTGGATGTTCGTTGTCAAACTCGGATCGGATCCGATAACTGATGGGGGCTGAAGGGCTGGAGAACTTGAAATGTTTTTTCTAGTTTTCGTCAAACCCCTACCCCTTTCTTCGCACTTGTATAGGTCTGCGTATGGATGACTCATTCTTTCATCACACTAGTACAGCTGTGCTCGTGGTTGAGTCGTTCTTTGTTAAAATTCGTTATGAGAGAAATAGATCAATAGACGGTCGAAGGGGTTGGCAAAATATGCTGTTGAACCTTAGTAGGGGTTGATATAGACTAGGGGGTGCTAGGATGATGAAACTTGGCAGGCGTATCAGGGACCCGACCAAAAACCTGGAAATAATCAGTTTCCCGATCCGACCATTTTGGGGGAGTGGAGGGTGGGGGAATCCGGAAAATTGAGTGGTGTGTAACTTTCGAATGGGTGATCGGATTGAAATGAAACTTAATTCCTGAATAAACGCCATATCTCTGATGTTCCATTTGAAGTCCGAACTGGATTCCACAGCTATGGAGGAGTTGGGGGGGGGAGACCAGAAATCCCGAGAAACGGTTAGAATGGAGGGATAACTTGCTGGAAATAACCAGCATCTGCTCCATATAAATCGTTTACACATTTGGACTGGATAAATCGTTTACACATTTGGACTGGATCCGGACACTTGGGTGGAGGGGGTGGAGGGGTGTTTCCTGGAATTCCGGTGATGGTGGTTCTGGGGATTTTCACTACGAAACTTGGGAGGCGTATCAGGGACCCTATCAAGCTGACATGTAAATAAAAATTTACTCGATCCGATAGTCGTGGGGGAGTAGAGGAAAGGGGGAATCCGGAACATTGAGTCATGCGTAACTTTGGAACCGGTGATCGGATTTGAGTGAAATTTCGTAATTGAACAGAGGACATGTCTCTGGTGATCTTTTTCATGTCCGGACCGGATCCGACAACAACTGGGGGGGGGGGGGGATATGTGACCGGCTTAGACTGGAGAGATAGGGATGAAACTTCGTGGGAATAACTAACAGATTCTCCGGATAAATCATTTACAGAACCGGATTGGCTCAGGCGACTGTGGAAGGAGTTTAAGGGGGAGTCCAGAATTCCGGTGATCGCGAGTAAAAGTACTTCCAAATGTGCTAGGACGATGAAACTTGGCTGGAATATTAGAAACTCGACAAGATTGGCTTAGAATTCACTACTTTCCAAATCCTACCATTCCTTAAAGTACCAATCATGACCGCAAATTTAGAAAAATACTTTTAAGCTAAATATGCATTTTCATGATCCCCATGAGCCCATTACCATTTTTGCCTCAAGGGTTTTGCTTACAAATAAGGTTCTAGCTTCCTTAAAGTGCGCATCTTCTCCGCAAGGTCGAAAAGTACTTTTTATCAAACGATACATCTCAACCCATTATCATTTGTGTCACAAGGGCTCTACTTTTGACCAAAACTTTATAATTCAATGATCCCTAAGAACCTGCTATCGTTTCTGCATCAAGGGGTTTTGCTTACAGATGCTTTTCTAGCGCCTTTAAAATGGGAAATTATGCAGCAACAATTTAAAGAAGAAAAGTACTTGATATAAATGTCGAAACCATATTGAAGACCACTGAACCGCCCAACGAAGAAGAGGAGTTCTAGAAATGCAGTAAAAGCTAAAAAAATACAGTACTTTTTACTTACTAGTGTATAATAAAATAATATTCGACTCTGTACAAAACTCCCAAACAAAAAACTCACGCCAACATTTTGCCTACTCTTGCAAGTGCCATATGAGCTTTCAGTTCTTGTTTTGTTTAAATTCGTGGTTGAATACTTCTGGTTTTACTCAAGACCTGTATTTGCGTTCTTCGTCGATTCGACTAAGGCTTTTGACAGAGTTAACCATGGTAAAATTTTAAAAAAATTGCAGGATAGAAAGGTTCCGGTGCAATTTCTTCGTCTTTTGGTTTTTTGGTTTTGGAATCAGCGGTTTTGTGTAAAATGGGGTTGTGAAACAAGTAGTTCATTTGGGATTATTAATGGTTTGCGGCAAGGAGGGGTGCTATCGCCATTGCTTTATGCCGTTTATGTTGATTTACTTTCTCATAGACTGAAGGATTCAAATACAGGTTGTTTTGTTGGTGGAGTTTGCTTTCACCATTTTCTTTTCGCTGACGATCTTGTTGTTCTTTCCCCTACGGCGTTTGGTCTTAATAAGCTTCTGAGGGTGTGTGATACGTTTGCAGAGGAGCATAACATTCTGTTCAATCCTAAGAAAACTGTGGCTATGGGTTTCCTACCTAATGGTTGTTCTGTACCTAGGAATCCCATTGTCTTGTCGGGCCGAAGTGTTTGCTACGTCACTGAATGTAGATATTTAGGTTTCTTCGTCAATGAGAATCTGAAGGATGATACTCACCTCCGTGACCCTGCGCACCGTGTTTGTAAGAGAGGGGATGTTTTAATATGGAAATTTGGTTTTGTAAATAGTGCAATTCAGATTGGGCTGTTTCAGACGTATTTCTACCAGTTTTTTGCGCTAGCTTTATGTTATCGTTGTACTAACAGGTCGTACTGTAGTCTGGAGGCTTGTTACAAGAGAATCTTTAGGCGTTTGATTCGTCTACCGACTCGAGAGAGCAAAAGTCAGGCATTTGTCCAGAACCATTTCTGCAGTTTTGCTGAACTTGCACGAAAAGCCCGGTCATCCTTGGTTGTAAGGTTATGGTGGTCGGAGCCGCAAACCCCATTTTCCACAATCTACCAGTTTGGAGGCATCTGCTGGAGATACATTGATGTTGTATCATAGTGGGTTTTTTGTTTGTTTGTTATTTATATGTTAGTTTATGGCGAGAGCTGAATTAAAAAGTTAATAAAAATAATAATAACTAGAGTAGATATTGGAAAATAAAAAAAAATCTGTTTGCAGAACCGAAATAATTCAGTGTATTCAACTAAATGACACACAAATATGTTGGCTTTTCAGTTAAACTTTAAAGGACCCCTCGCACTATTTACTATTCAACTTGCAGTGTTTTAAAATACTTGAATACTTTAAAACTAAAAACTAGGCGCTTTGAACAAATAACGCACGGTTTTGGCTGTTTTAAGCCTTTTCCGACACCCGTTGACTTACAGCGCAAACAGGGAAATAATATACATACCCGGTTTTTCTGATGGAAAAACTTCTCGCAGACAACCGTCGGCAGTGTGATACATATTGAAGGTATCAAATCACGGCAAGTGAGAAAATCAGCGTAGTTTTGTTAGAGGGGTTAGAATTTACCGTACGAAATTGGGGTCTCCGGGTTTAGAAATATATGGAGTGATTATGGAAGTAGGTTGCGATAGTATTATACACTGCAAATTTTTTTTTCGCAGTATTTAATACTGGGATTAATCTTATCTTTATTGAGATAAGATTACCCCTTATTCGGATTATTCTTACCCCAATAGAGGTACGATTAGTCCCATTAGCAAATACTGCATCCTTATTCGGCGAAACTCTTTACAGTTTAGGTAAGATAGGTCCTTTAAAGTCTGGAACGCACCATTAATTATACTGATCAGTTGCACATTACATTACAGTTCTTTTTGTCACAATATCAAATTATAATCAAAGCACCCACCTGTATGCGTCCGCTGATGAACTTTCAACTGTTTTGAGCAAGTAAACCCCTTTTCACAGGTGGTACAGACGAAAGGCTTTTCGCCTAAAAAGAAAAACTAAGGGTAAAGAAAAATTAATAATAAGTGTTTGTAAAGAACCATGAAAAATGGCATAAAAGCGCATTCGAGTGCGCCGTATGTTCTTTACGCAGGTCGGAGCCGGGTTCGTTGACTGACATCTACAAGGGAGTCAAAACCCGATGAAAAATTTAACTCAAATAGTACGAAAAACTAGCATGCAGTACTAACGATGCTACTATATGCTTCTTCTTCAAGGCTACCGTGTTACTGCATACTACTATACGCTACTGTTAGCAAGACTGGATGCTACTACGGCAAGACAGGATGCTACTGGATACTACTACATATGATTGGACCAGTCTGAGGCAAATTAAATGATAGTATTCTTTGCTATCACATAGCAACTTTTTACATGCAACTTTTTCGTACCACTACCATACTACTACGCAGGCTACAAATTTTTCATCGGGAAGTCCCTCAACAAATCCGGCTCCGACCTTGGGTACACATGACTGATGTTATAATTCTGTTTGTCACTGGTGTGTAACACGATAGTTAAGTGTCTAGATACATTTCGGGTTTTATATAACAACTCTTTCCGGTGGCTACACGGACTTGCATGGAATTGTAGTGCGTCTCGCATGTTTGTGGGTGAGGGCCTTCCTTCTTTCGGGGAACTTCGGCGTCGGGCTATCTTTTCTCTCCAGACCCGAATTCTTCGCTCTCGAAATCCCATGCTCGTGGTTCTTTCGAGTCCCAATATGAGACTGACGTTGCCTGTGTGGTTAGTCTGGAACCGCGAACTTTACACTTGTTGCGTAGAAGGCTCGCAATCTTAAATGTATTTTGTTGTTGTTTTTATGTGTTGTATGTGTAATGGCTCTAGAAGCCGTAGTTGAAGTTAAATAAATATGGAGCTAAAGCACAAACACAATTCAAACATAGCACCCCCCCCCCCCCTGATATGGCTGGACATTATAAATTCACTCTATGAGTTTGAACGGAAACAGTCTAGTCGTGCGGGAAAACTGGACAGAGCGGGATATTTCTTATATTCTACATATGGTCACCCCTTAAGTCCCGTTCACAAGCATGCCTAGCCAAACAGAGATGCCTAGGCATGTGCTCAGGAGTAGCCAGGAAAATATTTGGGTGAAAGGGTCTACAGAGACACATATTGCAGTACGATCCGTCAGGAATGCACGAAAGGAGCTGAAATTCAATCTTTATCCGTTCTTCGTTTCAGATGAAATTTTATTCAGAGTTCTACGACTTTAAAACTTTCAAACCCGGATGGACTGTGAAACTATTACGTTGGAATCCTTCTTACAAGCTTATAGCCGTCGTACTTTCTCCACACATCGACAGCAGAGCTTGTGAAGTTTATGTGATCCAGGGGAACGAAATAGAACCGGGGCTCAAAGCAAGTAAGGTATGTGTCACGGATTTACTGAGAAGTATCACAAGCCGTGACTGTATTCGTAAGATAGTGGAAAATGTAAAAAGTATAGACTATTTATTAAATTGTTAACTTTAAATAATAGTTAAATTATGCATAAAAATAAGGAGTGAACTTTGTTAGAAAAGTAACCAGATAGTGGTTGTGATGAATAATATAATGTTTAAGTGAAGGAGACTTGTTAGTCCAGTCTTTTGGAATAGATATTGTTAATTGAGTATAAAGTGTTATGTTTAGAGCCTGGAACTCCGCACCTGTCCCGAAATCTGTGCCTAGGCATGGGTGTGAACGGTGATCCTAGGCACGTGCCTAGAATTCTGTGCTTGGCTAGGCATGCTTGTGAACGGGGCGTTAGAAGCAGAACGAAAGGCCTGTACCGTTCCATTATCTCACCGACAGCCCCATATCCAGAAATTTATTTCGGGGGGGGGGGGGGGGGGTTGCCTGCTGGTCGGACAAAAAAGTACAAAAACACATAGATCAGAGGGAAAAGCCTATAAGAAGGATTATTTTTTTCTATACGGCCTCATCCACCAAGTTTAAACTATGTTAAACCGCTTGGTACTTGTTGGCAAAAGGTGTCGACTAGCTAGAATACCAGAGCCAAACTCTGACTGTAAACTACAACTGGAAATAGTCACAATAAAAACAAAAATGTTTAAAGCCGAGCGAAGTCTCAAGCTTTAGAGAACTAGAATGTTTTTGTGAAGTTTTTAAATAAATTTCTGCTTATATCTGTTTTTTCCGTGGTATCAAAAGAATGGGGCGACACAACAAATCAATCAATTCAATTTTATTGCAATTCAAATTACTGACTGGCTGAATAGCAGGTGGTAAAGCCAAACATGAATTAAACAAAAATACTCGTGGACTCCGGACTCGTCTCGAGACACCTTTTCCAAGGACTCGGACTGGTCGTTCACGGAGCAGGACTCGGACTCGTCTCGTCTCCAAATCCGGCCGAGTCACAAGTGAACGTCTGGGCCCGGTGATTTAAAACAAAAACAACGTCTCCAGTGACCAATTAAAGAGATTGGCCAATGGATGGTTATGTCGCAGCTTTTCCAGCAGGATTAAATCACGGTTTACCCTGGAGGACTAAGTAATGAAATTCCCTTAACCTACGTTATCGAAAGCGACCCACTCAATTTTTGTTAACCGAACCTGAGCGTTTCCGGGAAATTTCCCTTACCTCTAACCCCCCTTCCCCTGGTGAGGTCAAATGCGTCTTGGATCCCAAAATGGGTCCGAGCATGTCCTTTGTCCTTTGCACCTTCTAAATTTGATCCCAATCGCACTCCACTCGTTTGATCACTGGGCATGCCATAAAATTTCTGCAAGCCCTCTCAAATTCTTACCCATCATGGTTTATTTCCTGTTCGGACACGTATAAACGTCATGTTACGAAACGAGTCATTGGCTTTGGCAGCGAGTATCCACTGATCCAACAAATTTACAAAACGTGTTTCGTATGTAGTTCTCTTTTGCTGCCTCGGAAAACAAGACCAAAGGTTTCGATGGGATCCCACAAATCTAAAATTTGATTCAAACAATTGGCTCATGTCTTCGCCATTCAGTCTTCGTCAGATTCCTTGAATAGTTTTACTGTTAAAATAAAGTTCAAAAATGGATTCAGCATGTCTCCTTGCTCCGATACCGAATCTCTAATCGATTTCAGAAACAACTTTGAGCTTCAACCAAATTTCCAGTTCAACCGAATTCGTGATGAACCATTTGTCCAGCAAGAAATCTAAATTCACATATGGATTCAGCGGACCTCCTTGCCCCCTCAATGAATATCTTATTAGCTTATAAAAAATACGTATTTTTAACGTAAATTCCAAACCCATCCTCTGCCTCTAAAGATAGAAGTAAAGGGCCGATCTACGAAATTGACCTGTACTTTACCAGTGAATCCTCACTGAACAACATCCTCGCTTGAAATTTCCTCGTTTGAACATTATATATCAACTCCTTCGACCTTCGATTACACTAGATCTCTCCAACGTCACACAGAATAAACAAATGAATGCCAGCATCCACGCACAGAGCTATAGTAGTTTGAGAATAAAGGGGTAGGGACTATAGCCGAAAACTGGTCGGCAAATTTTGTGTCCGGTTTACACCGGATTCCGGTTGAACTACTTGTCCGGCAAGAAAATAACTTTCGTATTCGGATTTAGCATGTCTTCTTACCCCTAAATCAACTATCTCAATAGCTTTAAAAACATATCTTGTTTCCCTTAATTGAAACCCCCTCCCAACCCCTAAATGTAGGGCTACAGAGCCCATCTACGAACTCGACCTTACTCTTGACCCAAAGAATCCTCACACCAAGTTTCATCAAAATCCCATTCCCTTCGAGAGTTATAGTGCGCACAGACGGACAGACGGACAACTTGTGCAATGTCGTAGGTATCTCTCCACTCACGTTTTGGTATCCCAAAAACCTAATGAAAGATCATCAGGCGGTCTCTGATACGACCTAATGATTCAGGAAATAAAAACGAGGTTTTCGCAATGACATGGCGACCTAATGACATGGTGACATGGAGCAATGACATAGTAGAACATGGTGTATTCATGTAAACAATTAAAACTAAAAGTTTAGTTGAAGTTAATCTGAGATTCGGTGTAGGTGTAAGGAGACATGTTGAATCCGTATATGAAAATTATCTTCTCGCCAGACAAATAGCTCAACCGGAATCCGGGCATTACCGCAAAATTGGTTAAAAGTAAAAGTTTTATCTTAACATGATTACAGGTTCGGTATGTGTGCAAGGAGACCTGCTGAATTCGGTTTTGAGCTTTTTTTCCACCAGACAAGTAGCTGGTCCGGAATCTGGCCGAAACCGGATATTTGGAAGAACTACAAGTTAATTCTCAATTAGATTTAGAGGTTCGCATCGGGGGCAAGGACATGCGATGGATCTATTTCTGAACTTTATTTTCTTGTCGGACAAGTGATTCCGCCACAATTTGGCAGCTTGAGGCTTGAGCCCGAAGAGGACCGCTGCCAAGAATGGCGCGAAATGTAGCTCCGATATGTAGCTGAGGTCAGAGGCGTTACTAGCAGTGCTTCCACTCTACCCTCTCCAAAAAAAAAGTAGCAGCCTCTTCAAAATAAAGTAGATAAAAGTAGATTTCGATAATAATAAAAAAGTAGTTTTATGTCAAAAGGCGGGCTTAATTCAGGAGTAATGGAATCACAAGGCCCGTTGTTTCACATGTAAATGCTTAATTAGCCCATTTATTTTCAACCTTTCCCTTCAGGAATAACTTAAATAGTAAAAATAATATTTTTTTCTTCTAAAATATGGAATTTCTAATATAAAACCATATGTTAATGAAACTGTGCGTCGCAGGAATTTTTTTTTAAATCATCCTGTTTTCTCCAAAAATTAAAAACATTTTTTCAAGCCAGATTGTGTTAAAACTTTGCGCCGCAGGCAAAGATTCTGAAAAAAAATCCCGTTTTCTACTAAAATACTGACACTTCAAAAATCTGACTGTTATCAATTAGCCTACAGATATTTTGGCACAAAATTAGATTGTGTTCAAAATGTACACCGCAGGCAAAATTTTACCCTATTTTCTGCTAAAATACGAAGATTTTGGTAGAGAACAGAACTGTGTGCTGACAATCAGACTGTTTTCTGCTTAAATAATTTGTTATTCTGTTAAAATGTGCGCCACAGGAAAAAAAATTTAAAAATCAGCCTTAAATTGAGAGAATCTTGTACAAAACCAAATTGTTTTCCAAACTGCAGTGTGTCGCAGACAAAATTCTTGAATATAAACTTCTTTTCTGCTTGGTAATCCAACCAAAAGACAAAAAAAAGTACAAATAAAGTATCAAAAGGCCAAAACAGTAGAAATAAAGTAGTAAAGTAGATTTGAAAATTAAAAAGTAGAACAGTCCAAAATAAAGTATTCTACTTTGAAATACAGTAGAAGTGGAAGCACTGGTTACTAGCCAAAATGTTTGGGGGGGGGGGGGGCGAGAGTTTTACCGACTGGCTGGTAATGTTTACCGACTGTTTCTGCAGAAAAAACGACTGTTTTCAACAACAAAAATTACAGTTTCGAATAACATCGACTGATTTAAAATAAAACGACTATTTTGACGATAAACCGACCAATTTTCAGAAAAACCGACTGTTTTCATGAAAAAGATCAACTGTTTTGACGAAAAATCGCGGCGCTTCGCGCCGACTCTGTCATTTTTACCGACTGGCCGAGAACTAAGGGGGGGGCCTCCCTCCCCCCCCCAGTCGTGACGCCCCTGGCAGACGTATCCGTTTTCAAGGGTCAAATTGATTCGCAGTTAGCTTGGACTAAAGGATTTTTTTTTTACATTGAGCGCGTAATTATATTCCAATATTATCTCGGTGTCAACTTTATTGTATCGAAATTACATACATTCATGACGCATTTAGTGACGTCGTGTGAAAGGACTCAACATAGGATTTGATTGTCCCTCGGCCGTTTTAAAAATGTAAACATGACCGGCGCCACGACGGTCGGATCAATATATACAGGCCTGTATCCAGGAATTTATTTCGGGGGGGGGGGGGGGTTGCCTGCTGGTCGGACAGAAAAGGACAAAACCACATATATCAGAGGGAAAAGCCTATACAAATCTTTCTTTTTGTGTGTTTCAGGAGGTAGAGGGGGGGGTCAACCCCTTACCCCCCCCCCCCCCCGGATACGAACTTGTATATATATGTATATTAAAGTATGGACACACCGATAGGACTGAAATACGATTTTTTGTTTTCTGAGGTAAAATAGATCAAATGGGTGTGACGTCAAGCTTGTATGGACTTACGATACAACTTAATTTAGACCATTATCTCTCTTTACTGTCTAATTTCAAAGCAAACGGCAAAGCCTCGGACCCTTTTCCTATTGTCCGAGCTTTTGCCTTCAGTAAATGGCTTGCTTCAACCTTTCAACAGGGCACACACAAGATGTAATGAGGATCTGAGAAATTACGAACCCCTCAATTTTCTCCACGTGTCCTTTTTTCCATTAATTTTGTTGTCATAGAAACACCCCTCTTCAAGAACGGCTCACTTTAGACAGGTGTGTGTCAAGCAAGAGACTAGAACGTGAATCGATTAATGCCCGGGCCCCACTAAAGTCACACCTGGTAATAACGCCGGTAATAAGACCCTCTTATAGTGCGAACACACGATCAGGGTCACGAGCTCCCGAACTGGAATTCCTGCCCGGATTTTCGGCATCATCATCACTTCCCTATGGAAAAGTTGAAATATTTCAACTTGATGATGAAAGTGCAGGAAATCCGGCCGGGAAATCCTGATCGTGTGTTCGCACTTTATTGGGAAGAAAAGACGCTGAAAACGTAAGACAGTCGAGATGGAAAAGTCCATCTCCGACATTTTGAAACGTATCTTTGGAGTGTTTGGACCAATCACAGACTAGAGTCAAATCACCTCAGCCAGTTTTGTTTACCTTTGAGTGACGATGTGGCTAATATGTCTTGAATTTCTTCGTTATGCCCGGACCCCACTATAGTCACACCTGGTAATAACGCCGGTAATAAGGCCGTCTTACGGTCGAAATTGGGAAGAAAAGACGCTGAAAACGTAAGACAGTCAGATGGAAAAATCCATCTCCGCCATTCTGAAACGTATCTTTGGAGTGTTTGGACCAATCACAGATTAGAGTCAGCTGACTTCAGCCAGTTTTGTTTACCTTTGAGTGATGATGGTGCTAATATGTCTTTAAATTTCTTCGTTTGACCAGGATGAAACGTAAGAGTGGGTAATTAACGAACAAAATTACGTACAGATGTGACCGAATGTGGCCCGGGCATAACATATAAACGGCGGATTTCCCAGTCGGATTTCCACGTGGAAGCACGGTTGCCACATCAAAAAATATTTAGAGAGTGACTTTTGGCCCAAAACAGAGAGTGACTTGGGAGTGAAATTTATTTTCATGAAATGTTCACTTTTGGTCGGAATCGCCTCTGTAAAAATGATAAATCTTGATTATACTTTCATGAAATAACTTGAAATATTCAGTTCCTGTCGGAACCCCTTCTGCAAAAATTACACATTTGGTCACATGTGGCAACACTGTGTGGAAGTGACGATGGTGCAGAAAATCCGGACAGGAATTCGATCCCGGAGCACCCGACTCTGACCATGCTTCAAGGCATACGATCTTATTCCTTGAACATAATTAACTTGGTTATCAACTTTAGTTAGTTAAATGGCTTGTGGTGGGGGGGGTGCGTTGCTCGTCAGTGTCCCCCTACACTCCGTTCCTTTTTTTTTTAGGTTGGAGATGGTAAGGCAGGCGTTCGTCATTGTTGTTTTTTTTTGGTTGGGCGTCCGAGACCGCGTAAGTCAGCTCCCAAGCTTCCTTTTTTCTTTATTTTTGTCGAAGTTTTTGTTGTTGTTGTTTTGTCAAGTCATGTTTGGTTTCGAGGGTAATTAGTCCTTTACAGGTTCGCCTCTGGGTATTGAAGATTCTATTTTTTTTAATAAACCCTTCATTCATTCATTCTGTACTGATTGGTTTTTTTTTTCAGCTATATCGGTAGCTATTTGTTTTTTAAAGGCCTTTTCGTTTTTAAGATTAGAAATGACGCTAAAAGAACCTAAACCTTTGGTAGGCTGAGATTTTCTTTTTAACATTTTACCCCCCCCCCCCCCCCCGACCTCACTGTTTTGACCGTTGCTGTTTCTGCCATCGCTGTTTTAGTTTTCGCGGTTTTGACCGGATACCGATTCAGTCAACGTCAGTCATCTTTGTTTCTTCAATTTCGACCCTCCCTTGTTTTTTGTTTCGTACGGAAACATTATCAGGGCGCTCTAACTACACTGTAAAAAATGGGATTAATCTTGTCTTTATTGAGGTAAGATTATCACTAATTCGGATTAATTTATCCCAACAGAGATAAGATTAATCCCAGTAGCAAATACTGCATCCTTATTCTGAGAAACTTTTTACAGTGTATTTGCTGTTTTTACAGTGTATTGTATAATAGTTTTACTACTTTAAAACTAGCCTCTGCTTTCAACGCTTTGGCTGTTTGAAGACTTCTACCAGGCCCGTTGACTTCTAGCAAAAACAGGGACAAATTTACATAACTGGTTTTCCTGATAGACTTTCAAGAATAATGAGGATAATGCACTGTAAAAAAAAATCTTGCAGTATTTGCTACTGGGATTAATCTTGTATTATCCCTAATTCGGATTAATTTTATCCCAATAGAGATAAGGTTAATCCCAGTAGCAAATAATGCATCCTTATTCGGAGAAACTTTTTACAGTGTTTTTAGTGAAGAAATAAAGAATGACTGAATAACAAACTTATCGTCGACAATATGATCCCCACCGAAGGTAGCGAAACAAAGCAACTCTGTCAAAAGTTTCTCCGAGTAAGGATTAAAGTTAACTGCAGTATTTGCTACTCGGATAAATCTTATCCGTACTGGGATAAGATTAATCCGAATCAGAGAAGTTCTTATCTAAATAGAGACAGGATTAATCTCAGTAGCAAATCCTGCATTTCTTTTTACAGTGAAGTGTGGAAATCAGTGAGGTGTGGTTGGGGAGGTTAGAGAGTGCCGTATGAAATCAGGGACTCCGGTTTCAAGTATGGATGGAGTGATTACGAAGGAAGGTTGCATCAGTATTATAGGCAAGATAGGTCCTTTCAATATTGAGACTTGTGTTCTCAGCCAGTTTTTAAAATAAAGTTTCAGGAATGCTGGTTGAGGCCAAAACTTATTCATGTCAGTCGAGAATTAGACAAAATCTGCAAAAGCAAAGATGTGACTTACCGGTATGGGATCTCTGGTGGATAACGAGCTGCCCACTTTGTATAAAGTCCTTACCACAGGTGGGGCAGCGGTGCGGACGTTCCCCGGTGTGAATCCGACGGTGCCGGTGCAGCTTCCCGGAATGTTCAAAAGCCCGGCCGCAAATATCGCAGCTATACGGACGCTCCTGAAAGTAGAAACAGTTTAAAGGACCCCACGCACTATTTACTCTTCGACTTACAGTATTTTAAAATATTTGAATGTTTTTAAACTCGGCTGTGCTTTCAACAAATAACCCACGGTTTTGGCTGTTTTAAGCCGTTTCCGAGACTCGTTGACTTGTAGCGAAAACACGGAAACAAGTTACATAACCGTTTTTTCTGATGGGCAACTTCTCGCAGACAACCGTCGACAGCGTTATCCACATCGAAGGTAGCAAAAGACAGCAAGTGAGAAAATCAGTGTGGTTTTGTCAGAGGGGTTAGAATGCACCGCATGAAATTGGGGTCTCCGGGCTTAGAAATATATGGATCGATTATGGAAGTAGGTTGCATTAGTATAATAGGTAAGACAGGTCCTTGAAAGCTATGACAGTAAAGGCCTACAAAAGTATCAACAAAATGCTGTTCATGTCTGTAGTACAAAGCACTGTTTACTGCTGATGTTCCAATATCCTATTTAAAAAATAAATAAAAAATGTTGAATTCGAGCAAACGCAAGGAAAAATTTCCACAACCTGCTTTTTCGACGGCGGAGCTTCTTGGAAAGAGTCATTGGGGAGCATGGAACGCATCGAAAATAGCGAAACAGAGCAAGTTTGAAAATCTTCTTTGAGCCCAAGCTGACTTTTAAACATTTATTCAAACAATGTTTTCAACGGATACATCAGCTACGATTCTTCATCAGCGATATTTCGGCCCTTCTTGGCAAGGGTCCTCGTCAGGCTGTCAATCCTCTGGTTCAACTTCGGTGAAGGAAACAAACCTGATTACATAAATATCGCTGATGAAGAATCGTAGCTGATGTATCCGTTGAAAACATTGTTTGAATAAAAGTCTGAAAATCAGTGAGTTGTCATCGGGAGGGGGGGGGGGGGGGGGGGGGGGGGGTAGAATGTACCGTCTGAAATTTGGGTATCCGGGTGTAAGAATGGATGAAGCAATTAAGAAAGTAGGATTTCTTTGGCATGATAGTGTAACGGACGATCGTAACACGACTATGAATGAATGAATTTATTGCACGAAAAAGACCACGGGGTCATGTAAAGATCCGCAAGTCACAACTCCCTCGGCATACGTCACCACGATTAAGATTTGATGACGAGTGCAGAACTATTGTTTTGCGCAAAGCACAATTACGATAAGCAATACTGGGTTCACGGAAGTGCAAGATTGCTAAATGTGTATACACAATTAAGTTAAGCACAATCAGGATCAAGGAAAGTTATATAAACCGGAAAAGTTTCTCCGAATAAGGATGCAGTATTTCGCTACACTGGAATGAAACTATCCTACGTCCAAATGGGCTCCGATTGAAACTATCCTACCTCCAAATGCGCTCCGATTGAAACTATCCTACCTCCAAATGTGCTCCGATTGAAACTATCCTATGTCCAAAACAGCTACTTTTCAGGAGAACAATTTGAAGTTTTTAAGATTATTTTATTATACTTTAGAATGGCAATATTCTAAGTCCAAACAAACTATCCTATATACTTCAGCTCATCAAAATATACTGCTTGAAACAATCCCAAGTCCAAATAAGGACATAGAATAGTTTCACGGCGTGATAAAAGCAACTTTGCAACATAGGATAAGAAAGAAAAAGACGATTTGGAAGACATCTAGCGGCGTGGTGCCAATTCTGACTGCAAATTCGGATTCAGCACACAATTTCGCACAAGATAGACTACTAAACCATTTTTTCCATTTTTGGACGTAGGATAGTTTCAATCGGAGCACATTTGGAGATAGGATAGTTTCATTCCAGTGTAGCGATTTGCTACTGGGATTTATCTTATCTCTACTGGGATAAAATTAATCCGAATTAGGGATAATTCTGTCTCAATAAAGACAAGATTAATCCCAGTAGCAAATACAAGATTTGTTTCTACAGTGCAGTTCTTCAGTTTTGAGCTTTAGTTTTACGTCTGTCTTAGTGTCGAGTCTTCGTCTTCAGTCTTCGTCAGTTTTCAATATTTGTATTTAATGAGTTCCAGTATTCCTCGTCAGTGCAGTTTCAGTTTGCAGATTTAAAGTGCAACTGAAGAGTACCCATGTACATAGAGGATTACTGTGCTGAAGAGTACCCATGTACATAGAGGATTATTGTTGAGCCGTATCACCAGAGAAGTGGAAGTAGTAACTCCGTTTAAGGTAAAATAAAGACCCATTTATATATCAACATGTGTTTTATGTAGCTCTACCACCAAAGGTAAAGAACCCCAACACGCCGCCTCCGCGCTACCTTTTTGTACCCACGTACACTTGAATCTCTCTATACCGCTGTAATAGGTACGACGGGTCCTCTAAGTATAATTAACTACATCAGTTGCTCCCTTCTACCCTACCCATAGTAGGAGACCTTTTCTTAAGATGCGTACAGACAGCCAGGGTTGAGAGATCGAGGAGTGGAATTCCTGCTAATGGAGTAATCAAAACAGAAAGCAGAACCAGAAAACGATGTAAGCATACTATGTAAGGACCCCTCGCACTATTTACTTCCAACTTACCTAGTATCTTAATATATGTCAATACTTCAAAACTAGGCTGTGCTTTCAACAAATAACCAACTGTTTTGGCTGTTTCAAGCCATTTGCGAGACCCATTGACTTGTAGCGAAAACAGGGAAACAATTTACATAACCGGTTTGTCCGACGGAAAAACTTCTCATAGACAACCGTTGACAGCTTGATACACATCGAAGGTAGCAAACACGGCAAGTGAGAAAATCAGCGTGGTTCTGTTAGAGGGGTTAGAATGCACCGTACGAAATCGGGGTCTCAGGGTTTAGAAATATATGGAGTGATTAAGGAAGTAGGTTGCGTTGTTATTATAGGTAAAACAAGACCTTTAAAGAACAAAAACAGAACAAGAATAAATTAATCTCAGACAAAAACTTCAAAACTGTCTGACATAGGCGACACAACTCCACTTCACTTCACACACTGTAGGCTCTGGCTCAATACAAGCAAAAAACACCCTTTTTGGCCCCAGGCAAGAGTTCTACGGAGCTTTCCAAAATGTAACGTCACATTCATCAATCCAGTCTACGGTCCACACTTTCCGTAAAAACCGCACACCTTAGACCCTTACCACTTTCTAGGAATAAGCGGAAATCGGGGTACTACGAAAAAAAACAAAAAAAAACACTACGAAACAAACAAAAAAACGACAAAACCAAAGTGTTGCTCTCGCAGCACAATTACGCTGGTCTTTTGATGTAATTTCTCTTCAAATTATTTGAGACTGTGGAACTGGCCTGAGTAGATAGTAGCCTATCTAGTTACAGTAGCCTACTCTACTTACCGTTCCAGGACTGACTGTAGTCGTCATTCACCTGCCGGGTGAATGACTACTAAGCATTTATTTTCTAAAAACTAACTATTTCAGACCATTTTTAGTGGAGTGTTCCTTGGAACAATCCACTACACCGATCGCTGTAGCAGCTTTCGGCTTTCGGTTTCAGCTCATAACTCGTGAACCAGAGCAAGTATCAAATTAAAACTTGGTTCATTTCTGGGTATTGGGGTCTAGTTGTGCCTATTGGGGTCCGACCCCGAAAACACCCGGTTCAGGGACCAACAAGTATCAGGTTAAAACTTGGTAGGCTTGTGAGCATTGGGGTCTCTTTTTCCTTTTTGCAGGTCCCAAACCGCACCTCCACTTGGTTCAGGAGTAGTTGGGCCCAGATTGCCCATTTTTATTGTTTTCTTGACAGTAACTGGAGATAAGGCGATGAAATTCCTATGTGCTTTCGGATCATAGGGGTTGTGGATATATATGTGGAGTTGAACCACCCCCTCCCTCCCCGTTTGCTCAAAAACGGCTCAATTTGACCCGTGACAAAAACTCTTGTATACTTGTGGATATTTATGTATAGATGGTATAGATACGGATTTTGGTGTAACAGCAAACAAATTTGACCACGCGGTGTACCTCATTCCTTAATGATCAGTTGGAAACTGGTCGATTTTCATATGACCGATGATATTCTTAATGAAGTTGTGACAAAGGGGAGGGGTATTAGGCTGGTACGATTTGGTTTATAGCACTTGTTATGACCTTGCTAATGGAAAAGTGGTTTAAAGGGTTGGGCTGGCTAGCAAGACATAGAGTATGAAAACTGAAAACCGTTCTTGCAAGATCTTGAATGCAAGGGTCCTCTTCAGGCTCAAGCCGCTCAAGCTGGAAAATGAGCTGGAAAGTTCATTTCCCACCTTGAGCGGCTTGAGCCTGAAGAGGACCCTTGCCAAGAAGGGCCAAATATAGCTCTAATAAAATGCAGCTGACTTATCCGTTTTGCTCCGTCAAATATATGTTATTTCTTTTTTTTTTGCTTATTGGGGATGTGAAATGTCTTGGTTCTAACGAAGTTTGTTTACAAGATGTCATACAGATATTACTTTCACACTCCGCGTCTTAGTGTTTGCGCACTTGTTAATCCTGAAAATTACGGTCCCAAGTACAGTTGAGGTGTACTCACGAACTCTGTTTTAAGCAGGCTAATGTAGCGTTTACACGGATAAGAAGTCCCGTCGAGCAGAAAGGAATTCCGGTCGACTCGAAAGGATTCCATTCGTGAAGACGACTAGAAAAAAAGCCTAGCGGGACGAGAATCCCTTCATGATGAAGGAATTCCGGTCTACTTGAAAGGAATCTCGTCGGTGGCGCTGGTAAAAGACAAAAAAAGTCTAACTAGCTTTTGACAGCAGCAGTCATCAGTACTGATATCATAAATGCTCTCAAAACGTTTTTTTATTGGCTAGTGAATTTATTTTGTCAGATTTTCTGGTTTGAAGAATTTATGTTTTCCCCTCTGCGTGTAAACATAAAGGTGTCAAGATCGGATTCTGTTCAAGTTTTCCTGTACTTGTAAAGGCTGCATAAGATGCGTATTTGCGTTCCGACGTCACGGTGGAAAAACAACCGGAAGTTCCTTGGGCAAGTAAGAAAGGGTTAAGAAAGGGTAACCGAAAACCAACTTTAATCGTCTATTCTGGGTATCCGAAAGGCCTATCGGAAAGGGAAAGCGAATAACAAAGTGGTAAACCTACGAGACAAACAACTCCTCTCTCCTCTTGACATGCCAGGCACAAGATAGATTTCCCGGTCAACACACTGCAGTAGCCTCAAGGCCGTATCCAGGGGGGGGGGGGGTTGAAAGCCCCCCAGAATTTGTTTTTACTTTTTTTTTCGACCCACAGGCAGCCCCCCCCCCCCCCCCCCCGAAAAAAATTCCTGGATACGGGCCTGAGTAGCCTACCTAACTATATTTCTATAACGAGATTTTTAGAAGAGGAGCAGTGTGTTAGTTCTGTAAGTTAGTGAATTTCTAATACCATTTTTGTTGCCATGGCCCTCGGTCTGTTTTTGGTAATTACATTCTGTTCATTCTACATTCTATATACATTTTTAATGTAGTGAATTTCTTTTTTGCTATCTTCCCTATCTATCTGTACCTAGTCAGCTGAAACTAAATTCGTCTTATTACGGTCCAGTACAGCATCCCAAGTGGATCTCAGTTCTTCTTATTTGTCGTTTTCGATCACCTTCCAAGTTCGCAGTTTGCTTAACTGTGGTTTTTGCTGAAACGGAGACCGTGTCAGTTCTCGGTTCTACAACACCTACGAGTGAAACGGCGAACTGTGACGCAGACGCAGTTCCCGGTCCGAGTTCGCCTGTCATGAATAAATTAACCGACAAAAATTCAAAGCGTTGGATAGTGTGTCTGGAAATGGATGATTACAACTAGTATGTTTTGACTAGAAGAATGGCCTTTTCACTGTCAAATGTAACTACCCTTTCCTGACTTATTTAGACGATTTTATGAATAAGGTGCCGGGATGCTTATTTTCCGTTTTTATTCACCTGCATCCTGAAACGGCGAAGCCGTCAGGAGTCAGGCGAACTGAGTGTAACAAGACCAAAGGTTTCGATGGGATCCCAAAAATTCAATATTTGATCCAGACAATTGGGTCTTGTCTTCGCCAGATATAGTCGTCGCCAGACTCCTTGAACATTTTTACTATTAAAATTCAGAAACAGATTAAGGCCAAAAGCTAATCACCTGAGAAAACCAAGTTCAGATATGGATTCAGCATGTTTGTGTTTACCCCTATAAGTCATATCTATTTTGACGAAAACTTCCCGCCTTACTTCTGCGAATTTCTCGGTTTCGGTCGAATTCCGGAACTACCTGTCCGGCAAAAAAAAAAGAAGCTAAAATCGAACTCAGCGTCTCGCTCATCGTTTCTTCTTTCCCCTATATCGAACATCTAATCAACTTCAAATTAAAATTTAACTTAAGACAAATTTTCCGGTTCCAGCCGGATTCCGGGCGAACTATATGTCCGGGTACAAAATGAATGTCAGACACGGATTCAGCATCTCTTCTTACACCTAAATCGGATATCTAATCAACTACAAATACTTTTAACAATTTTCCGGTTTTGGCCGGATTCCGGGCGAACTACTTGCCCGGCGAGAAAATGATTTTGACGATCGTGTTCACCATGTCTTCTTATCCCTAAACCGAACATAAAATTAACTTCAAATAAAACTTTAACTTTTAACAGATTTTCCGGTTTTGGCCGGATTCCGGGCTAACTACTTGTCCGGCAAAAAAATGGTTTTCACCATCGTGTTCAATATGTCTTCTCACCTCTAAATCAAACATCCAATCAACTTCAAATAAAACTTTTACTTTTAACAAACTTTCCGGTATTGGCCGGATTCCGGACGAACTACTTGTCCGGCAAGAAAATGATTTCTACCATCGTGTTCAGCATGTCTTCTTACCCAGTAATCGACTGTCCCATAAGCTGTTTAAAAATATTTTACTCGCCCCTTAATTTAAACCCCCTCCTCCACCCCTAAATATAGGGCTACAAAGCACATCTACGAACTCGACGTTACTCTTGACCCAAAAATCCTCACACCAAGTTTCATCAAAATATCTCATTCCCTTCGAGAGTTATCGTGCTGACAGACGGACGGACGGACGGACAGACGGTCAATAGATAATAAGAAGTCGATCTAGGGTAAGAAGACATACTGAACTCCAATATGAAAACCATTTGTTCGCCGGACAAGTAATTCGCCCGGAATCCGGACCAAACAGGAAAGTTCGTTAAAAGTCAGAGTGTTATTTATAGTGGATTAGATATTCGATCTAGGGGTAAGAAGACATGCTGAATATTTATGTGAAAATCATTTTCTCGTCGGACAAGTAGTTAGCGCGGAAATCCGGCCGATACCAGAAACATTTTTAAATCTAAAAGTTGTATCTGAAGTGATTTGATGTCCGATTTAGAGGTAAGAAGACATGCTGAATCCACTTTTGACAATCATTTCTTACCCGAACGTATAGTTCGTCCAGAATCCGGCTGAGACGGGAAACTTTGATAAAAGCTAATGTTTTATCTGAAGTTGATTAGATGTTCGCTATAGGGGTAGGCTAAGGAGATACGCTGAATTCGTTTTTGGGCTTTAATTTTTGCAGGTCGGGTAGTCCGCCCAGAATCCAGTCAAAACCGGAGACTTGGCAGAAGTAAGGCAGGAAGATTTGATAAATTTCGTCAAAGTAGATATGACGTATAGCCTGGGGGTAAATACACACATGCTGAATCCACATGTGAACTTGTTTTTGGGATCCCTAAACGTAAGTGGAGGGATACCTATGACATCGCAAAAGTTGTCCGTCTGTCCGTCCGTCCGTCTGTAAGCACGATAACTCTCGAAGGGAATTAGATATTTTGATGAAACTTGGTGTGAGGATTCGTTTGTCGTCGGACCAGTCGAGTTCGTCGATGGGCTTTATAGCCCTACATTTAGGGGAGGGGGTTCAAATTAAGGGGCAAACAAAATATTTTGGAACAGCTAATGTGATAGTCGATTATGGGGTAAGAAGACATGCTGAACGAAAACCATTTTGTCATCGGGCAAGTAGTGTGTCCGGAATCCGGCCGAAACCGGCAAGTTTGTTAAAAGTAAAAGTTTTATCTGAGGTTGATTAGATGTTCGATTTACGTGTAGGAAGACATGGTGAAGACGATTGTGAAAACCATTTTCTCGACGGACAAATAGTTCGCCAGGAATCCCGCCCAAACCGGAAAGTTTGTTAAAATTTAAAGTTTTATGTGGAGTTGATTAGATGTTTGATTTAGGGCAAGAAGACATGCTGAACACTTATATGAATACAATTTTCTACCCGGACATGTAGTTCGTCCTGAATCCGGCCAAAACCGGAAAATTGATAGAAGTTAAAGTTTTATTTCAAGTTGATTAGGTAAGCGATTCAGGGGTAAGAAGAGGTGCTGAAATCCGTGTGTGACAATCATATTTTACCCGGACATATAGTTCGACCGGAATCCGGCTGGAGTCGGAAAACTTTTATTTGAAGTTGATTAGATGTTCATTATTGGGGAAAGACGATACCCTGAGTTCGCTTTTGAGCTTTCTTGTTTCGCCAGACAAGTAGTTCTTGAGCTCGGCCGAAACCGGGAAATTGGCAGAAGTGGCAGGAACTTTTCGTCAAAACAGATATGACTTATAGGGGTAAACACACATGCTGAATCCATATCTGAACTTGGTTTTCTCAGGTGATTAGCTATTTGGGCTTAATCTGTTTCTGAATTTTAATTGTAAAAATGTTCAAGGAGTCTGGCGATGACTGGATCTGGCTAAGACAAGACCCAGTTATCTGGGTCAGATATTGAATTTTTGGGATCCCATCGAAACCTTTGGTCTTGTTCTCAGATGATTAGCCAATGGCTTTCTTCTTTTTCTTAATCTTAATAGTAAAAATGTTCAAAGAGTCTGGCTCACTATGGGGGGGGGGGAGAGGAGGGGACAAACCCCCGAAAAGTCTTGAGAAAGTACTTTCGTTGGGCGAAGCCCGGCGAAAGAAATAGAATTCTCCCAAAGAAGAAACAGAATTTTGGATGCTTTTATCGAGCGTCGGTCGACTAGAGTTCTTTTTATACGCAGAAATAAAATCCTGCAAACATTTGTCGGGCAAAACACAGAAGAAATCGAATTCTGCATGCTTTTGTCGGCTTGTAGTTGTCAAAATGCATTTTGCTGTACAGTTTAGTATGACTGACTTTCCATTCAAAGAGCTCATTCAGTCTCAATTATATTACAGATATCTCTCCTTATCCGTTTCTGTCTTTCTTCCTTACGTCACGTGATGGAAACGCACGCTGTGATTGGTCACGTATAACTTTTAACACACAAAATAGAACCCGTTCCTATTAATTTTTACTACAGCAAGCCGGGCGGGATGAAAGTTTTACCACAGATATTCGCGGCAGCAAGTATAATTCAGGAATTCTGCTCCTTAAACGTAGGCTTGGACGGTCCTTAAAAAGACCAAGCATTAGACTATAATTAAACATGACAGGACCCTCTAGACCGGGCAATAATCCTGCGTTCAATAACTTGCGGAACATTATCTTACGTAATATGTCTTGCGTCTTTCCCTTATTTTTTTTCTCTCTTTTTATTTAAAGTTGAAACCATAGGTTATTTTTTTCCTCTCCTCCCTTTTTCTTCAAATATTCAGTTAGTTGATTCTGTCTGGTGTTTAATTTAATATCGGTTATTTCCCTGTTCTAGCCAAGCACTACATTGGTGCTTTCCTGACAGGAATGTTAATTGTGTATTTTTTTTGTCTTTAAATATAGTCCAATGAAACTGAAACTAATAGGAAAAAAAAAAGGCGCCGAGGGAGACATAACCTTTGCTCTCTTTGTCAATTCTTGGGAGGAGAACTTGCCCCACTTCCTCCTCCCGTGTTAAGCGCGTTCGTGTTTGATAAATCTCTTGAGGGATTGTTTGCCGATATTTTGAGATCCGCGTTCTCCTACCTTATCATAGGGGTTTAGAAATATAAAGACAGATCGGGTAAAGTGTAATCTTTTATTTTTTTTTGTTTACACGGGGTGTTGCCCACTTGGCGACTTTTGTTTACAGAAAGTAACCGATGCCACGGTGCGCACCGGTGCCGCCAGAGTTGCCACGAGTTAGAACATTAAAATCAACAGGTTTCGAAGTGGAATCGCCTGGTTTCGGCCGGTGCCAGGCAAGGAGTCGGCCCTCGATTTTAAACAATCTTTTGTTGTATTGCCTTTCTGCTAAATAAACATATTGTTATATTTACTATCACTGTTAGTTCTACAAGCCAGAGCTGCCTTCTCGGTTCTACATACAGATTCAAATATATATTCAACGACAGTAATGTTCAGACGTTAAGAGCTGTTACGTCACGCTTGTGTTAAATTCCGCCTAGATTTACATGATACCTTTCATACTGTTTACTTCCTAGTTTGCCAAAACACCTCTGTTAGGTTTTTGTCCCTTAGTTGGCCAAAAGTGGTTGCAAAATCATTCCAATTTACTGACAAGACGATGAACAGAAAATACGGAGTCGCGAATAAAACATATTTACAAACGACCCGTTGGCTAGCGATCTGCATGTGGCCAGATCGCTTGCCGATCCGCGACTGAAACAAACCGGAATGAATCACACCGACCAGTCAGTCGATAATAATGAGTCACGACGTCGAGCGCGAGGGGTTAGTGCCTTCTGCAAATCGCAAGAAAGACAAAAGTTGTGCTAGGCAAAACAAACTCCAACAGTTTAGAGCAAGGAGAATGTAGCAACGAAAATGCTGAAATGCACTAGAACATTCTGAGAATTTTTGATGACTTACCTTTGTGTGAACTCGTAAGTGAACGGATAAATTTTCCTTGACTGCGAATGATTTCCCGCAAACGTCGCACTTCCAGGGACGCACCCCCGTGTGAGTTCGAAAGTGGCGGTTAAGACGAGCAGGGATGGTAAATCCTTTCCCGCAAATCTAAGAAAATCGAAAAGCAATATTAGAACTGCAACCTGATGCTCTTCCATTATTTCAACTGTGGACTACAAATCCTTCCGTTATGTAGCTGTGCAGGGCACTTTCCAAGTTAGTCAAGTCCAGTAGTCACGTAGCTTGCCAAGTGTGCGTGTCAAAGGTGTTGCTAGCAGAGGCGTTACGACTGGGGGAGGGAGGGGAGGACGCCCCCCCCCTAATGTTATCGGCCAGTCGGTAAAAAATAACCGATTCGGCGAAGCCCCGCAATTTTTCGTCAAAATAGTTGATTTTTTGTCATGAAAACAGTCGGCTTTTCTGAAATTCGCTCTTTTTTCTTGAAAACAGTCGGTTTTTCTGAAAATCAGTCTTTTTTTCAAAACTATAGTTTTTTTCTTGAAACATCCGTTTCTCTGCGAAAACAGTCGGTACCAGTCAGTCGGTAAATGCCTTGCCCCCCCCCCCAAAACATTTTGGCTAGTAACGGCTCTGGTTGCTAGGACACGTATCCCGAGATACTAATAAAAGCAATCGAGTTGGATCCCAGAAGTGGGTGTCCCAACGCCACCGTGTTCCAGCGTCACCGTATGATTTCCGCCACCCAGGAAGTCTTGCTTCATCAAGAGGATTAGCTGGATCAGACGAAAGGGTCAAATATTTCGTAGGTCCATCGCAACCGTATGTTTTCCGCCAACGCGCAGGTAGCTGGTTCATGTAATTTCATATCTACTGATGACAGAGAACAACCAATGAAAATTCTTTTATAGTGTGCTAGGGTAGGGTTAGGTACCGACAGGTATCCAGCGTTTGGCATACGGTCTCCAAGACATCAGGGATTTGGTTTACCCCAAAATTGTTGATTTCCCCTGGATTACCTTGAATCCCTAGAATGAAAGTGAGTATCCCGAAACAGTCCATTTTACCCTAAAATAGGATAATCCCCCTAAAAGAAGGGGAAGGGGATGTGTAAATCTATTTTTGTATAAAGGGACCTTTAGCGCAGGCCTTGATTGCATCCAGATTGCACTTTTTTACCTTTTTCAACTTTACACATGTATCGAGTATTAAAACTACTTTTTCATTTCGGAAAATTTTTACAGCGGTTTTCAAATTTCAAGCTAGTTCATGGTGGCAGTTCTGATATTTGAAAAAACTTGATTTTTTGAACAAAAGCCAGAAGCTCAAATGGCACTGGCAAAGCTGGTTCAGAGGATGAAAGTAGGAATTTATCAATTCGTTGGTTTATTCTGATCATTTGTAAGCAAAACCCTTGAGATAAGAATGATCATAGGCCCCTCGAAATTACGAGAATTTGTGGTTTGGTAAAAGTATTTTTTGCACTTGGCCGTTACGATGCGCACCGTAAAAGCGCTAGAAATTCATCTAGACACAAAACCCCTGAGGCAAAAACGATAATGGGCCCTTGGGGATCATTAATATATATCATTTGGTCAAAACATTTCCTTTTCACTCTCCGGCTAAAATCCGCACTTTAAGGGTGGTGACAGTGGTAGAAATTAATTTCTCAGTAAAATCCTTGAGTCAAAAATGATCATGGGCTCACGGGGATTATGAAAATGTATAGTTTGCTTAAAAGTTTTTTTTTTTAATTTGCGGTTAAGATTAGTGCCTACTTTAAAGCATGGATGGATTTGGGAAGTGAGGATTTCTAAGCCGATCTAGTCGAATCTCTAATGTTCCAGCCAAGTTTCATAGTCCTAACACATCTGGAAGTACCTTAACCCGCGATCACCAGAATTTCGGACCCCCCCCCCCACACACTCCAACTTCTCCCACAGTGCCCGGATCCAATCCGGTTCTGTAAATGATTTATCTAGAGCATTTGTTTGTTATTCCCACCAAGTTCTATCCCGACCTTTCCAGTCCAAGCAGGTCACGTATCTCCCCCCCCCCAACATTACAGGTTTGTTTCATTCCCCGAAGTTGAACCAGAAGATTGACAGCCTGACGAGGACCCTTGCCAAGAAGGGACGAAATATCGCTGATGACAAATCATAGCTGACGTATCCGTTGTAAACATTGTTTGAATAAATCCCCCCCAACAGTTGCCGGATCCGGTCCGGACATGAAAAGAACATCAGAGACAGGTCATTTGCGCAATTTCACTGGAATTCGATCACCCGTTCGAAACACCCGTTCTGGATTCTCCCTTCCGCCATTCCCCCCATGATGGTCGGATCGAAAATTTTCCTTATTTCCTTGTCACTATGATCGGGTCCCTGATATACCTGACAAGTTTTGTCGTGAAAATCTCCCAAAACCGCCATCACGGGAATTCCAGGAAACACCAAGGAACCCCCACCCCCTAAAGTGTCGGTATCCAGTCCAATTGTATAAACGATTTATCTACAGTAGATACTTCTTCTTCCCAGTAAGTTTCACTCCCATCCCTCCATTCTAACGGTTTCACAAGATTTCCGGTCTCCCCCACCAAACTCCCCCACAGCTGTCAAATCCGGTCCGGACTTCAAATGGGACATCAGAGACATGTCTTCTGTTAAGTTATTAAGTTTCATTCGAACCCGATTACCCGTTCGAAAGTTACGTACGACTCAAATTTGGTCGGGTCCCTGAAAGTTACACAGTTATCCCGGAACCTGTAATTAATATATTAATAGTTTATACCATTTTCAGGTAACGAGTTTCGATTTAGTCTTCCCTATCTTTGAATCAAGTCATCATTAATGGGGTTTTATCCACGTCCAGGGGGCATTAAGGCGAAAAGACCGGTAACTACAACGTAGCTTAAATTCACACATTTTCGGCCATAGGAATCGTAACCTAGTAAAAAACAAGATTAGAATGTCTCATGCTCCTGTAGCATATATCAGTCGGCTTGTTGTGTAGTGCCAAACAAAACCTAATACAGTCCTTCCCCATGTAATATACCCCCCCCCCCCCACCCTCGATTGGAACCACTGCCTGCAGTTGCAGTTTTAAGATGTCTCGAATTCGGGTGTAAAATAATTTTCTTCATGAAGCTGCTGTATTGCAATTTTGTTTCTGGCAAAAGTTTAACAGACCGGGAGGAGGTCAACCAGTTTTCTAAATTATTATCATGAACCAAATATTCAGACGAAGATGACATCAGCTGCATTATATTAGAGCTATATTTCGGCCCTTCTTGGCAAGGGTCTTCTTCAGGCTCAAGCCGATCAAGCTGGAAAATGAATTTAAATGGAACGTAAAATGAATATAGGGGCTGAGCTCTAATAAGATGCACCTGACGTATCCGTTTTGTACCATCAGGGACCCAGGGAATATTTGACCAAGGAAAGGAGTGGGGATATTTAGTCTTTTGTCTGTTCCTCAATATATGTTAGTAGCTTGCGTAGGTAAGCCAACCAAAATTTCTGAAAAATTAACAAGAAAGCTGGCAGAAACTCACTAAAACGTGTTATCTCACACACTTTTCTTTAATAAGAGTCAGGCTACGAAGATTGTTTTTCCATTTTTACTTTAGGCCTGTCAAACCTCCCAAACTTGGGGGGGGGGAGGGTAGAGTTAAGACCAATTTCTTGGCTAGAAGGCAGACTTGAGCTTATGTTGATTGTGTTATGATTGTTTCCTAAATCTGGCATTCCATTGTTAGGATGAAGAGTGGAGTTCCCGTAAATCAAGTGACATGCATAGCTCTGGAACGAGTGATTTGATTCTGCTGAAACTTTAAACCCCTTAAAGTGTACATCTTAACTACAAAGTGCAAACACTATTTTTGACCAAATGGTGCATTAATGTGATCACCCATGATCGTTTTATCTTCAAACTGTAGCCGCGTTATGTAGCCACCCTCCCCACTGCAACGGTCCTGTCCAGTGAATCGGCCTTCTCTGATAGTTAGCATATGTAATCCCGTGAATCGAGAAATTAAAATAGTAATAAAGAAAAGACTAAATATTCGACAGTGCAAAACGGACACGTCAGCCGAAATTTATTAGACCTATATTTCGGCGCTTCTTGGCCAGGGTCTTCTTCAGGCCCATGTTATATGATTTACGAGAACCCCCGTCACCACTGCAACCATCCTGCCTAGTGAATCGTCCTTTTCGGTCTGTTTGTATTTGGTCGAAACCATGCTCAGTTCTGATGAGTAAGGGTGCTTACCTCACACTTATGTTTCGCTGCGGCATCACCCTCTGGCGACATGTCTTCTGCTTCTTCTTCCGCTGGAATATCTATCAGCAATTTTCCTTCGTTAACATCTCCCCACATATCAGATGACTCCGGGTTTGAACCTGACCAACAATAACGAGAACATTGCATCGCTTATACAAGATTCTGGAAAAGAATGAGCGTTCTAAAAGACCGCAAGGGATAGCGCACGCGCAGGAACTATCAATATTATTACACTTCGGACAAGATTGTAGACAATGGAAAACTTCTTCCTAGGCAAGAGCAAAATACCGCTAGGGAGTAGCACCGACAATTGATGAGATTGAAACACACTCCAATAGCATGGACATCAGCACCACTAGCGATATATAGAACAATACATAGATGGCACTTCACACAAGGGAATTGTACCGTGGCCAATAAAACAAAAACAGTTTTCTCGAATATAATTTAGAAGTCTAGGACTCCATTATCGAATGGAGTCCTAGACTTCAAAAATAAAATCGAGCAATTGAGTCCTAGACTTCTAAATTATATTTGAGAAAACTGTTTCTGGTTTATTGGTCACGGTACAAGTCCCTTGTGTAAAGTGCCATCTATGTATTATTATAAATTTCCGTGACATGGGGATGTGAACTGGTTAGATGAATTTGCCTTCGGGCGGGATCACTGTTCCTATGGCCGGCTTCTACCAGACTACTGTAGTGGTTTGCGAACTCTGTTCTCAAGCCCCTCGGTAGCTCAGTTGGTAGAGCACCTGCCTTGTGAGCAGAGGGTCCTGGGTTCAAATCCCGGCAGAGGAGCATTTTTGTCTTTCAGTTCACTAATTATAAAATGATATATAGAATGTCCCCACTGCAGCTCAATCAGTCCAAAGACAATAATAGTGGGAAAGACCGGTGACTTCGCTAAAATCGGGTCTCTGAAAATCGATCGGAACGCTGTCTAGCGTTTGGACTTTGTCCAATTTCGAGCGGTAGATGAATAATATAATCAAAGCAAGAGGGCGTGAGTAGGCAATGTCTGTCAACATTAATTGATTTGAAGTCGTGAATTCAAAAATTTTTTTCCATAAAAAGCTATTTATTCTTTTCCTACTTGTTTTTTATTCCTATTAAAGAGGAAATCCGAATGGAGAGAGGATGCTCATCATAAACGAAACGAAACAAAATCAACAAAACGTGCTTTGATGATGATTCTGCGGAGAGCGATGGAAGAAAATGTCAACAGAGCGATTTTTTAACGAAAGAACATCCGCTAAACGGCGCTGGTTGTTGTGACTCATGGGGCTTACGGGAGTTTCCGGTCTTTCCCACTTTTACTGTCTTTGAATCAGTCTTTCACCAGCACTGGCTCCGATAACTTCATATTCTGAACATAGCAAAAAAAGATACAGCCTCTATTGTTTCGTTGATGTGCTCAGACCGCATCTTTTTTACCAGGAATTTCTGAACGCGAAAGTTGTCACGCTTCAAATGCCGAAAGTGTTGTGGACGGCGCTATGAGAATGGCCCGTGCAAAGCATGGAACGGATAGGTATTGGTGCTACTCCCTAGTGTTATTTTGCTCTGGCCTAGGCAAACTAGACTGCAACGTAGGGCCCCAACTTCGGAATGGGACCTCCTACAGGGAAAAGTAAAAATTATGATTTGTAAAAATAAAGTAGCTTAGAAATTTAGTGACATACCAAAACCCCCCGATGAAACTCACTGGTAGGAAAGTACGGTGTACCAAGCACACAGTGAACCAGAAATACTGTTATAGTTTTCGCCTCGGATGGATAGTCCGGTCGGAATCCGGTCAGAACCGGAAGCTTACGAATAAACCTACTGTCAGATAATCTTTTCGGTCAAATTTTTTTTTTGTACGCATGTTCAAAAAGCGTTGTTTGTGTTAAACTACCAAAAGGACGGGACCAGGCTGCCCAGTGGGCCGGGTATCTGTGTCCGTGCCTGATCGTAGCTCTTAAGGGTCGGTAGGACACCCTAGTAGGCTATTTAAGGTAACTAGGAAATTGAATAAAGAGAGAAATGATGCCTTGTACGTTTGGAATCCGAATGCTACCAGATCAAGTGTTGGGGGCCCATTTGAATTTCTGAGTTAACTGATAATCTGCAACACTTCTGGATTGCCACCAATACGCCCTTCGTACACGGCCAAAGCCGAACTTTTACAGTGCTTAAGTGCATAACTACAGTGCATAAGGGGCAAGGGCCTGTCAGCTAGCTTTGGGAACACGAAGGAGGGGGCTCGAGATAAAAAAGAAGGGGGGGTCCTGTCGATAATAAGTCCCTGTATCTTTATCTAAGCCCCAAAGGTCGGTTTGATGGCCGAAAGTTGCGTAGTCAAGTTTTGAATGAATGAATGGATGAATGAATTTATTACATGCAGCCTTGTAATAAGGCATTTGCACAGTACATACAAAAAAAAAAAAGGTAGATGAGCGCTTGACAATAAATACATAGGGTACACAAAATCTATAACAACAGCAAAAGATAAACGAACGCTAAACAAAAACACATAACGAAACATGAAAAGAACAATGAATTTACTGCATTAGCATCCGCATTGGGCCATGGGCAGGTAGGCGATTAGATGGTGGTAGAAGATGTCCACTTATTTCTTTTAGCTTGACAGTTGGGTCCAAGACATAAATCTTCTCCATGATTTGGTGATTGCGCATGCGACGAGGAAGGTACAGAAGAAAACGGACATATTTGAAAAAACATGACCGCATTCGACTGGTGTCTTTTTTCCTGAGAATCGGGTACAAACCAGCGAGGAAAAGCACAAGGGGAGGAGCAAAAACTTGTGTAAATGTTTGCTAGACCTCGTCGGTTGTACTGTTTTTTTTTCTGTGCCTTTAAACTGATTTAATTGCCTCCACCTCTATTTGTGCTCTACCCAAATTTTGTTCTGTCAACTTCATCAAGTTTGCCAATTCTGGCTTCCGACTTCAGTTCTGGCTTTTCCACGGGGCTAATGCGCGACTCAGTTTGAACCGAATGCCTAATTGCTTATTCCCCTTTCAGATAACTTACACCAAGATCTCACGTGGTATTGTTATTGTTGGTCACTGGATTTCTATGAGGGGCATACACCAGAGATGGGTGAATCCGATCAGGAAAGGATTCGAATCCGAATCCATGCTAGGTACGAATCCAATTCCGAATCCACCAGTTCATGCTGAGGATTCGAATCCGGAATCGAAGCCTGATTCGAATCCAACCTTAAAAAAAATCAAATCATGTACATAGGTTGTAGTTTAAAGATCAGAGGTGAGAAAAAGCACTGATATCTAAGGTAATCAGATAACGTGATAGATCACTGAGGATGGTTGGTGATGGAGACCAAACATTTTTGCCCAAGCCCACTGTATAAACATTGGGAAAACGGCAACCGGAAGGATGTGGTCTAGGTTTGGAATCCGAGTCCGAATCCGAATCCGGCCTGACCAGCAGAAGAATCGAATCCAAATCTGGATTCGGATTCGCCCATTTCTGGCGTACACTCTACACAACCAAGTGCGAAACACACCAGCGATCCTATGGGGGAACGAGAAAGGTCAACCAAACGTCCAAAAACGTTAAACGTCCTAAAAACTGAGTGAAATCCTATGTAGACCGTCTTCGAACCAGAACGAGGAGAACTCCTCATCTTCTATCCAGCTGAGATGGATACTTGTCGGTGCCACTTATGAGTGATTTGAAGTTCTGTACTTCCGTGATAAATATCCTTCAGCTCAAGCTGACTGCGAACCATTTTGACGGTGCAAACGAATAAGTCAGCTACATTTCATTACAGCTATATTTTACAGCTATATATTTTTCATTATATTTACCGTGCAAAATGTATCTTAGCTACTATCGGAAATGAAACACGGCTGCTATTTTTGCTGTTCGATTGGGTTGTCGAAAGGGTAGAGATTCTTCTGTATTTCCGTTTTAGAGTCACCTGCACATGCCGCCGACAAGTATCCACCTTAGCTGGAAAGACGAAGAAGAGACAGGTGATTCCAAAACCAAAATTCAGAAGAATCTCTACCCTTTCGACAAGGCCGTAACCCTCCCCCCCCCGAAACAGACAAACATAATCATTTTTATAGGCTTTTCCCTCTGATCTATGTGTTTTTTGTACTTTTTTGTCCGACTAGCAGGCAATAACCCCCCCCCCCCCCCGAAGTAAATTCCTGGATACGGGCCTGCCTTTCGATGATCCAATAGAAAAACAAAAACAGCAGCCGTGTTCCAGAATGAAGTCACAGCACCAGCTTTAACTCCAACCAATATTCAGAGAAGAAGGTCACAAAATCAGATATTTAAGAAAGAGTCTTTAATTATTTTTCCACAAGTTCATTTTCCATCTTGAGCGGCTTAAGCCTTGCAAGAAGGGTCGAAAATGTAACTGACTCCTTTTGCACCGTCAAATATGTAACACTAGGCAGTAGCGCCAAGACTTGACAAAACTGACACACACTCGAATAGCAGCGATAGTAGCACCACTAACGATAGAGAACGTCCCTACTGAAACTCATTCGGTCGTCAGCAGCTCTGGCTCTGATAGCTTCATATCCTGACCATAGCGAAAAACTGATACAGCCTCAATTGTTTCTTTGGTGTGTGCAGACCTCAACTTTGGTTTACTAGAAATTTCTAAATCCACTTTGTCTCGCTTTCAATGCCGCAAGCGTAGTGGTTGGCGCTACGAATATGGCCCGATTGTGAAGCATACCCTATGACAAATTTATCTCAAAATATTACTATGAAGCAGTACGAAAAAGTAGCATGCAGTACTAACGATGCTACTACATGCTTCTACTTTGCGGCTACCGTGCTACTGTATACTACTATATGCTACTATTAGCAAGACCGGATGCTACAATGGCAAGACAAGATGCTACTGGATACTACTGCATAATATTGGACCAGTCTGAGGCAAATTAAATGATAGTATTCTTTGCTATTACATAGTATTACACAGCGTTTTGGTACTACTACCATACTACTACGCAGGCTAAAATTTTTTCATCGGATGGAAAGCATAGGTCTTGGCGCTACTTCCTAGTGTTATTTTGCTCTGATTCGCAGTCAGCTTGGGCCGAAGGAATACTTATGTAAACCAATCAACAACGTTTGTTGTGGTGACGTTTCTTGCCTTAAACTAGGCAAGCGGCGACTCGTCGTCGGTACTATACGAAGACTTAGTCATCAGGCGTATTTGAAAAGGACGATACAACACAGGCCGAGACATTCCTTGAACATTCATTGGTAGGCTACTGAAGGCTGTAAGTACCTAGTTAGTTTAGTTAAAGGACACCTGAACAATGCAACCATACTTGAACACACCATGGAGAATGCATTTACAAGCATGGCCACGGAGAGCATTCTTCTCCTGAGCGTGTCGTTTTCGAAATAGGGATGTTCCTTTCTGGGGGTTTGCACATGCAGACTCCAAGACAACAAGACCAAAGGTGTCGATGGGATCCACAAATCTAAGATTTGATGCGGACAATTGGGTCTTATCTTCGCCAGATCCAGTCTTCGCCAGGCTAATCATCAAAGAAAACCGAGTTCAGATATTCCATCTATCTATCAATCTATACCTCTATATGCCATATCTATTTTGACGATACTGACCGAAACTTCCTGCTTTACTTCTGCCAAATTTGCGGTTTCGCCCGAATTCCAAGCGAACTACTAGTCCAGCAAAAAAAGAAAGACTTTGATTTAAAAATGCGGGTACAACCGTATTCCGGACTAAATACATGTCCGGGTAAATAATGATTGTCATATACAGAGTCAGCGTATCTTCTTACCCCTAAATCTAACATCTAATCAACTTTAGATAAAACTTTTGCTTTTGACATATTTTCCGGTTTTGGCCGGATTACAGACGAACTAGTTGTACGGCGAGAAAATGGTTTCCACTATCGTGCTCAGCATGTCTTCTTACTTCTAAATCAAACATTTAATCAACTCCAAATGAAACTTTTACTTCTAACCAACTTTCCGGTTTTTGCCGGATTCCGGACGACCTACTTGTCCGGCGAGAAAATGGTTCTCAATATCGTGCTCAGCATGTCTTCTTATCCAAGAATCGACTATCACATTAGCTGTTTAAAAATATTTTGTGTGTACCTTAATTTGAACCCACCCCCAAATATAGGGCTAAAGAGCCCATCTACGAACTCGATCTTACCCTTGACCCAAACAATCCTCACACCAAGTTTCATCAGAATATCTCATTCCCTTCGAGAGTTATCGTGCTTACAGACGGACGGACAGACGGACGGACGGACAACTTCTGCGATGTCATAGATATCCCTCCACTTACGTTTTGGGATCCCAAAAAGCGCAATCCATTCAAATCTTGTACAGCACTGGCCGGATGGTATTGGAATTTCTTCTAGATGTATGTTTGGGCTTAACTGGTTAAAAAATATTCCAGAAGAATGGTTGATTGGAGACATTTGTTTATTTCTAAAATTGTTCAGTACTGAAGTAAGGACAGGCGCAAAATTGAGCAAAAATCATAGCTTGGAAACATCTATTTCGTATTTGATTTGGGTTTTCTGCAGGCAATGTTAACGGAAGCCACACAAATAGGAATGATACTTGGTACTCTTCATTCAGGTGTCCTTTAAGTATTAAGTGGTTAGGAAAGTTATACTCAAGTACAACCCAAATACATCTTAAGTAGTAATTGCAGAACGTCCCAACTGTGTATCTACACCAAACAATCACCAGTGTATATCACCTCGATCGAATGAAGCAAATGACATAGAATATATGTTCTCGTTCGCCGATGTTTCGCTCACCGATCTGGCTGATTTTTGTTTAACTGCCGCTGTAAAATCAAACTCTTTCTTCGTTTTCGGATACACAGCGAAGCAACTACTAACTCCTGGACAGTGTCAAAGGGATGGGTGCTATTTCTGAGGATGTGTTGTGCAAGGTATTTCCTGAACCCTTCTACCCTGTCCACGAATTGAAAACAGGGGATTAATATCTGGTCTCTTTGGTCTACGTGAGAGGAGCATGTTTACTTGATTTCTAACAAAATAATTGCATGATTTTTTTTTTTTTAGCATCGTAGGGTTGATACAAATCTGAGATTTGAGGTCATCGATAGACCCTCAAGGGCATGTCTTTGTACCACGTAACTACTTGGGGACCAAAGATAGAAAGTTCTACGGTCACACCCTTGCCCTTGACCCCACCGAAAGGTTGCTGTAGTAGACTCTCAGAACTCAAAAGTCGGTCTTCTCAGCTATCGGTAACTAGGCTCTAGGTAAGTTCTAAGCAAGCGAACTCTTGCGGTAGGGATCCTCCCCTTAAGTTGTTCGAATGCAATAATGAAGTCATCCGGGTCATCTGTGTTACATAACAGAGCACAGGGGTGTTCCAAGTGTTTCGAGAAGAGGGGATAATGAGATAAGAATGGCTAATTCTCGACAAGGCTCAAATACTATACAGGTTAGAAACAATAGACGAGAAACCAGAGCAAAGTAACACTAGAAAGTAGAAGGCGTGACAAAAGTGACACACACTCGACTAGCAGCGACATTAGCGCCACCAGCGATGGTGAGCGTCCCTGCTGCAATTCAATCAGTCGAGCCCGAGCGCTGGCTCGAATTCGAATAACTTCATATCCTGACAGCAGCACAAACAAGATAAAAGGTTTCGATAGGATCCCAAAAATTCAATGTTTGATCCGGACAGTTAAACATTTTTATTTCTAAAATTTAGAAACAGATCAAGGCTTATAGTGGGGGTTGAAACACCTTCAAAACTTATTTTTTTTTTTCGTTTTTTGTACATTTGCAAAAGACAGTACAATAACTGGTAGATCTGAGAAAACAAAGTTCAGATATTTTATTTATTTATTTATTTTTATAACCCGCTGAAAAGACAGAATAGCGGAGTACAAACAAGGAAAAACAACACAAAACACTAAAATACACTAAAATTCACTCTAGAAGAAGGGACAAGCCGTGATGTGCGGGGAAGCTGAGATGGGACGTTGTGGACAATTTTTGACTTATGGCCGAAAGTTTCAGCGATATATCCGGAAGCTTGTAACGCGAAATCAGATGTCTGTTTTTATACCAGGGGGGTAGGAAAAGGAGGAATTTTGCATATCGGTAATAACAAGAACGGAGGGAATGAAGATCTTTTTTCTTTAAAACTGAAGAGAGGCCAGAAAGAAATAAGATAGAATGGTCAGTAAAACTGCTGTAAAGTTTACTAAGGGCTTTTTTATTGTATTTCCCACGATTAGCAACAATCTTCGAGTATGATACTTGAATCTTTCTTTTAGCATTATTAACCGATTGAGACCGGAACGATTTGAGGCTGTTAGTAATGTGGATGCCCAACCACCCAAGAGATGTGACAAGGGGGATAGTCTTAGTTGGGAGAATAAGCGGCTCTTGGTTAGTTGAATTGAAAGATAAGTATTCGCATTTATTAACGTTCAGAGCCAGACCGATCCGGTCGAAAGCAGCTGAAACAAAAGAAACTGACTTCTTTAATCCGGTCTTGCTTCGGCTTATCAGCAGAATATCATCGGCATAAGCAATATAAGAGATATTAATGGAATTAATAATACAAGTGGTAGGTATAGAAGACAGGATGTTAGAGATGCACATTTTAAAAATGGATGGTGAAAGAACCGCGCCCTGTCGAACTCCACGTTTTATCGGGATTCTAAAATCGGATATCTGTCCATCCACTTTAGTGCGCAGAAAAGAATTTGTATACCAATAACGTAATAAAATGGATTCAGCATGTGTGTTTACCCTTATTAGTCTTATCTATTTTGACGTAACCGACCGAAACTTCCTGCCTTACTTCTGCCAATTTCACGGTTTCGGAGGAATTTCGGAACTACTTGTCCGGCAAAAAAAGTAAGGCTCAAAAACCAATTCAGCGTATCTCCTTACCCCTATATACAGCATCTAATCAACTTCAAATAAAATTTAACTTATAACAAATTTTTCGGCTTCAGATTCCAGGCGAACTATATATCCGGGTAAAAAAGAACTATCATATATGGATTCAGCGTCTCTTCTTACCCCTAAATCGAACGTCTAATCCAATAACAAATACAACTTTTCCTTTAACAAATTTTGCCAGTTTGGCCGGATTCCGGGCAAACTACTTGTCCGGCGAAAAAATGATTTTTATATTCCTGTTCAGCATGTTTTCTACCCCTAAACAGATTATATAATCAGCTTCAAATAAAACTTTTACTTTTAACAAAAGTTTCCGGCTTTGGCCGGATTCCGGGCGAACTACTTGTCCGGCGAGAAAATGGTTTATATTTTCGTGTTCAGCATATCTTCTTACCTCTTAATCAACTATCTCATTAGCTGTTTAAAAATATTTTGTTTGACCCTTAATTTGAACCCCACCCCTAATTGTAAGGCTACATAGCCCATCCACAGACTCGACCTTTTCCTTATCCCAAGGAACCCTCACACCAAGTTTCATCATAACATTTCATTCCCTTCGAGAGTTATCATGCTCACAGACAGACAGACAGACGGACGATGTCATAGGTATCCCTCAAATTACGTTTTGGGATCCCAAAACGATAAAAATGTTTCCTCGATAGGTGCAGACCGCATGTTGGCTTTAACAGAAATTTCTATACCTGCAAGTTTGTTTCGCTCTAAATGCCGCAAGCACTATGAGCGGCGCTATGAGTAGAACCCGTTTGCGAAGCAAGGAAATTAAGCATAGGCCTTGACGCTACCCTATAGTGTTATTTTGCTCTGTGAGAAACACGAGAAGAGCTGTATGATTTTAAGAAATTTGAAAAAATGTAGAAACAAGAGCTAGAAGTGCCAATTAGTGGGTTTGTTGTGATCATTTGCAAACAAAACCCTCGAGATAAGAATGACGATGAACCCTTGGAAATCACAACAACGTATTGTTTGTTAAAAAGTATTCTATTTTTGCACTTGGCTGTGATGATGCGCACTTTAAGGGCACTAGAAATTCATCTGTAGTCAAAACCATCGATATATTGTATAGTTTAGTCAAAAGTATTTTTTTTTACTTTTCGGTTAAGATGCGCATTTTTAAGGGTGGTAAAAAATCATTTCTAAGCAAAATACTTGAGGCAAACATGGTCAGGGGTTCACGGGGATCGTGAAAAACTAGATTGCGCTTAAAACTATTTTTTGGGATCCCAAAACGTAAGTGGAGGGATACCTATGACATCGCAAAAGTTGTCCGTCTGTCCGTCCGTCCGTCCGTCCGTCCGTCCGTCCGTCTGTCCGTCCGTCTGTAAGCACGATAACTCTCGAAGGGAATGAGATATTTTGATGAAACTTGGTGTGAGGGTTCGTTGGGTCGTCGGACCAGTCAAGTTCGTAGATGGGCTTTGTAGCTCTACATTTAGGGGTGGGGGAGGGGATTCAAATTAAGGGACAAACACAATATTTTGAAACAGCTAATGTGATAGTCGATTATGGAGTAAGAAGACATGCTGAACACGATGGTGACAACCATTTTGTCATCGGACAAGTAGTTCGCCCGGAATCCGGCCAAAACCGGAAAGTTTGTTGAAAGTAAAAGTTTTATTTGAAGTTGATTAGATGTTCGATTTAGGGGTAGAAAGACATGCTGAAGACGATGGTAAAAATTATTTTCTTGACGGACAAGTATTTCGCCCGGAATCCGGCCCAAACCGGAAAGTTTGTTGAAAGTAAAAGTTTTATTTGAAATTGATTAGATGTTCGATTTAGGGGTAGGAAGACATGCTGAAGACGATGGTGAAAATTATTTTCTCGACGGACAAGTATTTCGCCCGGAATCCGGCCCAAACCGGAAAGTTTGTTGAAAGTAAAAGTTTTATTTGAAGTTGATTAAATGTTCGATTTAGAGGTAGGGAGACATGCTGAAGACGATGGTGAAAACTATTTTCTCGACGGACACTTCGACCGGAATCCGGCCCAAACCGGAAAGTTTGTCAAAATTAAAAGTTTTATTTGGAGTTGATTAGATGTTCGATTTAGGGCAAGAAGACATGCTGAACACTTATGTGAAAACAAGTTTCTACCCGGACATGTAGTTCGTCCGGAATCCGGCCAAAACCGGAAAACTGTTGGAAGTCAAAGTTTTATTTCTAGCTGATTAGATAAGCGATTTAGGGGTAAGAAGAGATGCTGAGTCCCTGTGTGACAATCGTATTTTACCCGGACATATAGTTCGACCGGAATCCGGCTGGAATCGGAAAATTTGTTATAAGCTAAATTTCTATTTCAAGTTGATTAGATGTTCATTACTGGGGAAAGAAGATACCCTGATTTCGTCTTTGATCTTTCTTTTTTCGCCGGACAAGTAGTTCTGGAGTTCGGCCGGAACCGGGAAATTGGCAAAAGTGGCAGGAAGTTTTCGTCAAAACAGATATGACTTATAGGGGTAAACACACATGCTGAATCCAAATCTGAACTTGGTTTTCTCAGGTGATTAGCTATTTGGCCTTAATCTGTTTCTGAATTTTAATTGTAAAAATGTTCAAGGAGTCTGGTGAAGACTGGATCTGGCTAAGACAAGACCCAGTTGTCTGGATCAGATACTGAATTTTTGGGATCCCATCGAAACCTTTGGTCTTGTTTTACTTTGCGGCTAAAATTATTTCTTTAGAGGATGATCGGATCTGGGATCTGGGAAGTATCTGGGAAGCAATCTTGTCAAGGCTCTAATTTTCAAGCCAAGTTTCATCTTCCTAGCACATCTGGAAGTACCTTAAATCGCGATCACCGGGTTTCCGGACCTCCTCCAACTCCCCCCAGAGTTCCCGAATCCGGTCCGGTTCTGTCATTGATGTATCTAGGGCTTAAAGGACCTGTCTTACCTATAGTACCAACGCAACCTACTTCCATAATCACTCGGTACATTTCTAAGCCCGGTGACCCCAATTTCGTACGGTGCATTCTAACCCCTCTAACAAAACCACGCTGATTCTCTCACTTGCCATGTTTTGCTACCTTCGATGTGTATCACGATATCGACGGTTGTCTGAAAGAAGTTTTTCCATCAGAAAAACCGGTTATGTAAATTGTCTCCCTGTTTTCGCTTCAAGTCAACGGGTCTCGGAAAAGGCTTAAAAAAACAGCCAAAACCATGGGTTCTTTGTTGAAAGCACAGCATAGTTTTAAAGTATTCATATATTTTAAAATACTGAAGAGTAAATAGTGCGAGGGTTCCTTTAAGCTTCTTTTTCCCACCAAATATCGTCCCAATCTCTACATTCTAAGTCAGTTTGTCAGTGTTGTAAAAATTCCTTTAAGAATTTTGTATTTCCAAGTCAGTTTGATCAGGTCCTCGATATGTACTCCGATCCCTCCATTCTAACCGTTTTTTTTAGATTTCTGCCCCCCCCCCCCCCCCCCCCCCCATCTCCCCATAGCCGTCAAATCCGGTCCGGACTTCAAAAGGGATATCAAAGATCTGTCATCTTTTCAGTTATCAAGTTTCAATCCAACCCAATCACCCGTTCGAAACTTACGCACTACTCAATTTTCCGGATTCCTTTCAAGTTAGTTTGGTCGGGTGATTGATACGCCTGCCAAGCTTCATCGCCCTAGCACACCTAGAAAGTTTGAAAACTTGTGAAAGACCTCCCTATGGACCGGCAGACGGAATTGCGATCGGTATATGGCACCTGAGCGAGAGCCTGCAAGTGCGATAAAAACTGTACGAATTCCAATCAAATCAATCAAGTTTAGTAAAAATACCTGTAGGCTAGAAGAGGTCAACACGCAAAATATTTACGACAAGAGATAAATAATAAGCTTTGCTATAAATGACCTGGAATTATTAATGTAACAAAGCGGTTCAAAAATGGGTTGACAAGTCGGCAGGATACGGCAAAACATGGTTGCCAGTGCTCCTCCTCGGACCGACGGACGGACTACGGGAGGGGGGAATAGACGGCTCATCTGGGAACACACTCCAACTTCGCGGCCATTTTGTTTTTTGAAAGGGTCTTTCAGTGGTTAGTTAATTCAGGAATGCCTAGCTTAATGTGTGCCTCTTCAAATGAAATGTTGTAATCTCGCAGAATGATTCTCGCAGCTCTGTCGATGGAAACCCTTCCCCACTTTGGCACAACTTTCACATATAATGCTACAATCCCAACCTCAAAACATTAGATCTTATTATTATCGGTCTGCCAAGTATTTACCCATGGGCAGAGAATACAAGAATCAGTACAAAATACCATCTTGCCGATCCTGTGACTGCGATTGAAGAAAGAATAAAGAAGTTTGAAAGTTCATTAAACAGATCCCACCGACTCATTTACGTGCTAATGTTCGGATCCTCTTTCATTGTTGTATTGTTGTGGTGCGTCTTGTTGTTTTTTCTCTTCTTTTCTGTTTTATTTACTCCGTCTAGGTCCCCTTCGGGCCAATTTTAATGGAAAATAAATGTTTTCATTCATTCATTCAATTGATGTAAGATAGAAATAGAATATTCGCCGCATGCGTAATTTTTCAAATCCTTACTTTTTTTCAAATCCAAACCTCAACAAAGACCTGGCAGCAACTTCTAGCAACTCTATCAAAACCATATTACTGAGCGCCGCAGTCGACATTTTCGAAATTCGTTATTTTTGAGCAAATTTAACTATCTCCCAAAGATTCTGGCTTATGGTGTTTCTCAACTTCCACGCCTAAAACCTAATGTAGCAAATGCTATCGATGAATAGTGAATCTATACGTTCATCTGTGACCAGTGTTTCACTGAACTATCTTCTTTCAGTGCTTATTATTTTTGGGATCCCAAAACGTAAGTGGAGGGATACTATGACATCGCAAAAGTTGTCCGTCTTAGATTTTAACGAAAGTTGGTGGGAGGATCCTTTGGGCAAGGAAAAGATCGAGTTCGTAGATGGGCTCTGTAGCCCTAGATTTAGAGGGGGGGGGGGGGGTAAAATTCAGGGACAAACAAAATATTTTCAACCAGCTAATGAGATATTCGATTAAGGGACATAAAGAAGACATTCTAAACACGTATATGAAAACCATTTTCTCGCCGAACAAGTAGTTCGCCCGGAATCAGGTCAAAACCGGAAAGTTTGTTAAAAGTAAAAGTGTTATTTGAAGTTGATTAGATGTTAGATTCAGGGGTAAGAAGGCATACTGAACGCTTATGCAAAAATTATTTTCTACGCGGACAAGTAGTTCGACCGGAATCCGGCCCAAACCGGAGAATGTGTTAAAAGCAAAAGTTGTATTTGTAATTGATTAGATGTCCGATTTCTAGGGGTACGGAGAGATGCTGAATCCGTAAATCACAATCTTTTTTTAGCCTGACATATAGTTCATCAGAATCCGGCTAAAACCGGAAAATTGTTATAAATTAAATCCTAATTTGAAGTGAATTAGGGGGAGATTTAGGAGATACGCTGAATTTGTTTTTAAGCTTTATTTTTTCGCCGGACAAGTGTCCGTCTGTCTGTGAGCACGATAACTTTCGATGGGAACGAGATATTTGGATGAAAATTGGTGTGAGGATTCTTTAGGTCAAAGGACAGGTCGAGTTCGTAGATGGGTTCTGTAGCTCACGAACGGCCGATATCCAAGCTGGATGTCAACCCAATTTATTGGTGTCCTTAACTGGCCTTACTAATTTTATCGGACGCACTGCCAAACCCCCATTTGGTTTCCTGGTTAGACCCCCCTCCCCCCGTCAAAATAGATATGTCTTGTAGGTGTAAACACACATGCTGAATCTATATCTTAACTTGGTTTTCTCAGATGCTTAGCTATTTGGCTGTTTCTGTTTCTAAATTTTAATAGTAAAAATACTCAAGGAGTCTCGCGAAGACTGGATCTGGCAAAGACAAAACCCAATTGCCTGTATCGAATATTACATTTTTGGGATCCCATCGAAACATTTGGTCTTGTTTCTTAAGTTTTGCCCTGCATGAATTAAAAAGGTCAGCCCCTTTCTGCTAAAATAAAGAGATTTTCATAAAGAACAAGAGCTAGGAGCTGAAGTGGCACTTACTACGAGTAGTTGCTCCAAGCAAGTAGATAACAAATACTCACAAAATACTCTCTTCAACTACCCTAGGTTCAAACCTACAAACAGGATTTCTAGTTTCAATCGAGTTTGAGCATTTGTGGCATCGCCTCAGAACATCTAGAGGAAGTGACTTTTCTACCTTTCAAGTTTGTAGCTGTAGATTGAATTCTAAACTGCTCAAATTAGAACACATTTTGTCACATCGGACGACTTTCAACCTTGCTCGCTGATTGGCATACATGTCTTTCATACCTCTGGTGACCCCAGATTGCAGGCTACGAGTTACGACTGCGAAGCTCTAACAGTGATTGTGGATGGACAACAGAATCAAAAGGCTCTTTCGACGTCACGACCACTCAACCGCAAACCCCTGATTTTTGGATACCGTATGCCAAACGTTGGATATGTCTAGCGTTTGGCATACCCTATGCCTAACGCTGGATACACTATGCCAGGTGCTGGATACTGTAACCCAGTAAAATATTGATGATTTGATTGAAGTTAAAAATTAAACCAATGAAAACTCCTTTATATTGAGGTAGGTCAGGGTTAGGTTACCAACAGGTATCCAGCGTTTGGCATAGGGTATACAGCGTTAGGCATAGGCTATGCCAAATGCTAGCTATACCCAGCGTTTGGCATAGGGTATCCACAAATCGGGGATTTGTGGTAGACTGGTCACGACCCACCAACGCCAAATAAGTTTTCGACCGGTCAGCTTCCTGGAGAATAGACGCCAAAGCAAAGAGAGCATGGGCGCATCCCAAGCCAGAACGAAAACTGAATTGGTAATCTGGCATGTAGTATATCAACATATATAAAAAGCTGCCACATTTGTGTCTGGTTTCGCACTAGAGGCAACTGCACTTGATTATCGAACTCGATAAAGAACAACTTGGACCTTTCAACACCAAACTTCCCACAGTTTGTGATGCTCCATCCTTATCTTAACTTTTGAACTCAGAAACAACTTATACCTGCCAGCCCTGATTGTAATCCTACATTTTGTTTTCCCCCATCCTTATCAACGTCATCCCTCTCTCGTTCTCCTTTGAGCTTAACTACAGTACTGACTGACTGACGATTCTTCTCTGATTCAGTCCAAAGCAGTGTTGCCACCGGACCAAAATTAAATTTACTAGATTCCGAGATTTTTTTTTACTAGATTCTAGCAAAATTTACGAACTCGAAATTTACGACACGTGCATGGACTTTGGGAACCCATACTACATTTCAACAATAAGGAAATACATCGAAAGACAGCTACATTTTGAGACACTGATTTTCAGTCACACTTCTGATCCGTAAAGAAAGCATAAAAAATATATCCAACTACGGACTTGGTCATAAAGAGTATAAACGTCACAAATTGTGGCCCCCCCTCATAATTTCGTCTGACAAATCGGTAAAGAAATATGAATCGGCGCGAAGCGCTGAGATTTTTCTTAAAGACAGTCGATTTTTTCTTTAAACAGGTCAAATTCTCTTAAAAACAGTTGGTTCGTTCGTTTTTTATCAGGGACTTAAGACCTAGCACAACGGTTAAAGAGTTCTGATCCTTGGTTTGGTTAACAGACGAAATTTAGAACTGTCGCTCTGGCCTCTGCATGTGTATGGGGCCAGCTGCAAAGAGTAAGGAGCAAGAGCGGATCCTAATATCTCTGTACATTTCCTCAAAATTTGTGACAAATGACACAACTTCTGGGTTGGACAATTTTGTTTGCTAGAAACTTTGCTAGATTATAGTGAATTTTACTAGATTACTAGATTTTTTTTTTTTACTAGATCTAGTAAAATTTTACTTTCGGTGGCAACACTGGTTCAAAGCAAAATAAGATTGTCAAGGTCAGTGTTGGCACGTGGAGATAATCTGTGACGTCAATGCAGAGTGAGATTTTATTTTCGAAAATACGGGCGCGGTCACCGGTCGAGTCATATCAGCAACAGGGCTGTATATATTGGCAATAGTCGATAATGACACGGGATAATAACACATTGCGTGTAATACACATCGTGGAGAAGGTGTTGTATAGTAACTTTGACCAAGGTTTAGCCACGGGTGAGCACGCCTTAGATTTGTATTGTCGTTTGTATGGGTATTACTGGCTGTTGATTAGTTGAAACAAATATAAAGGCTTTTTGCCAAGAAGACGGCTCCAAGAAGACGGATAAATCAAAGACAAATTGGAAAATAGTGAGGCTGGCAAGTCTTGAAGTTTAGGGCGTTATTAAATAAATTAAAATAACAAACTATGAACAGAAAACTCAAACATATCATAATATATCATGTTAAACTTTCTCGGTCTCGTTTTTTTAATTTATTTTAGTACTCCTCATTATATATTATTTGTGGGAAATAAATAAATGAATGAATGAATAATATCACTGGATCCTCAGTTAACTGGGCGGAGTTACAAAACCCGCGTTCGCATCCGTGGATATGATAAGGTAAAGAACCTAGTATCGTGCAGGAAATGTCACGACTTTTTCTTTTACTTATAATTTTTCTTGTAAACAACCTACAGTAGTGGTTCACTTTTTCCGTACCGCGCGCCCCTAACCGAAAACCCTTGTACCCTGTTCGAAAAGATTGCGAACCCCCTTTTCCAGAACTTGAAAAAGACGATTGTTTTTATCATAAATGATAAGTAAGTAAGTAAGTAATTTATTTATAACCCGCCGTTTTGAAAAAGCGGAGTAAATGAAAGAAAATAAATAAAACACATAAAGACAGAAAAAGACAATTAATTTCAGGCTTTGGCCAGGAAGCAGTGGAGAACGTCGTCAACTGGTTGGGTACCCATGATTTCTTCTAGCGAAGAGGAAACATTCAAAGGGGTAACACTAATAAGGCACAGACGTGTAGACGGGCCAAAATGGCGCTAAAGTAAAGCTCAGCTGACGTCCCCGTTTAACGCACTCAGTCAGCTTGGGCAGAAAAGAATGAAAAGATACTCATACAAGAGGCAGCAACACGTTTCTTGTCCAGAAGTAAGTTTGACAATACACGTGTAGATATATATACAAAATCAATGAGGCAATTACTTGAGGATGCTTTGTAGCTAAGATTTTGTAAAATCGCGGCTCGACGTCATAAACGGCAATATTTTCTAGTCAATCTGTTTCTGTGTTTGGTTTTGATGTTCTCCGCTTTTATCAAGTTGCGTCACAAACCTGTTCGTTAGCTTCATTCGCAACCTGAATGACACAATCACTTTCAATGTCTTCAATTCTTCTTGAAACAATATTGTTTGACACATGAACAGATTTACGACAGTAGGCTAGCTGTTCAGTAGACGGAAGTAGGCTAGCTGTTCTGGAATCTACATTATTTCACTGACTTTCAATAGGGCTTGTCATCAAAGGCGTCTCGCAAGGGTTGGCAACACCCCTCCTCCCAAAGTGGTCGACCAGACGGTTAAAAAGGAAAGAGTCGGCGTGAAGCGCCGCGATTTTTCGTGAAAGTAGTCATCTAAAAAAAAACAAGTACGCAAGCGCTCAGACGTGGAGTGTAAAAGTATAATGTTTATCACATTTTATATACAAACAACTTTAGAACCAAGACATTTCTCTTCCCCAATAACCCAACAAGTATTGAAATAATCTTGTAATCACCCCCCTTTAAAAGCTTTAAACGTAAACAAACCGCCAGTATAAATCTAAAGAAATGTTGAAGATCTTGCACGAATAGTATTTGCTCAAACACTGAATGGTCTGTCTGCCATGCAGTCCCACCCTTTATACCTCTTTCCATTACCAAGGTAATAACAAGTGCAATAAACCAATTAGTAGCAGACTAATGCCCCCTTTCAGGGTGGGGAATGTGGTCCACCAGTCTCATTCGCGGAACACACCAGTCTCACTGTTTTGAACCATCAGTCTCAGAAAAATGGCGCCGGGAACCACCAGTCTCGGAAACGAGACCAACAGTCTCAAATTCAGACCAACAGTCTCATCTAATTTCCAATTTATTTAAAGTAAAAAAGTGTTTTCTTTGTTTTTCTCTGTCAGTCCCTTGAATTACGCGCTTGTGTCAGCACTACAGGTAGAGTGAAGCTTGGGCTTTCAATACATGTATTCATCTCTGCTATTGGCTTGGTACTTCTCAGTGAGTAGGGCTCTGAAAAAGCAAACAAATTTATTTTTTTGTTTTCTGTGTTGTTTAATAGAATTCTGCTACTCTGCCAACTACAACAGGTAAAGTGAAGCCTGGGCTTTCAAACAATATCTGATTCCCTGTTACTGGATTACCAAGTGTCACACTGGGTGGCTCTGAAAAAACTGTTTTCGTAAACAAATGTAATTTCTAGGCTGTCTATGAGATTTCTTGGAATTTTCTAACTTTGCGACCAGTTTTGGTAGATAGACATCCATGTATCTCTGATACTGGCTTAGTCAGTTTGTTGCTGGGTTCCTATGGTAAACTCATTAGCTGTTTTTTTTAACTGCCTGCTTGATACTGTTGAATGTTTTGTCGCCTCTGTTCAGTTCACCTGACTGAGTGGTCCGGTATTAGTTTGTTCCATTCTTTTTCCATGCATTTTCCATGCTTAAAATACTATTCTGAGGCTGTCTCTACACAACTACAGTAAGCGGTCAAGTAACACTCAATGGAACCTATTATCGCTCACCAGAGCTGCGTTTTATTCGCATTTCTAGTTGACTTAAGTTATTATTTTGCCGTTTTATTTGCTATTCTCAGTTGACTGATAGCGTTCAATTTATCCAATCTATTGAGATTGTCCACTAAAAGTTGACTTTGGACGACCGACAACAAATGGTCATTCGTTCCATGGATCACCGGTTAACCAACAGTGGAACATTTTATCGCTCACCAGAGCTGCGTTTGATTTGCATTTCCAGTTGACTGAAATAATCTTTTTGCGGTTTTATTTGCTATTCACAGTTAGCATTCAATTTATCCAGTAGACTCAGGTTGTCGACAAAAAGTTGACTTTTGCCGATCGAGATAAAATGGTAATTCATTCCATGGTTAACCGGTTAACCTACAGTAAGCAGTCAAGTATCGCTCAATGGAACCTATTATCGCTCACCAGAGCTGCATTCTATTCGCATTTCCAGCTAACTTAAATCATCATTTTACTGTTTTATTTGCTGTTCTCAGTTGATTCATATTGTTCGATTTAGCTCTTGGCTTATCCAATCTATTGAGACTGTTGACTGAAAGTTGACTTTTGACAAACGAGAACAAATGGTTATTTGTTCCATGGTTAACCGGTTGACCTAGAGTAAGCTGTCAAGTAAACTCAATGGAACATATTATCGCTCACCAGAGCTCAAGTTCAAGTTCAAGTTCAAGTTTTTTTAATTTTACACAAAAATACAAATAGATGACACAAGCACTGTGGAGAAAAACAATTCGAACATGCAGTGCTTGTTAAAAATTTTACTATAATTACAACAACTACGTACCCTATAAATCTAACAAAAATAATATAACTTAATTTATCTGACCTGTATGAAATAACCTGCTATCTACCAATAAATAAAATAAAAATTTATATTTCCCCTCTTGGGAAAAATAAACAAAAATGACATTTGACTAGTAAGCGAGAATGCGTACAGCATAAACCAACCACACACGAAACAGTCATTCAATTAACCAACCACACTCTAATGAAAAAAAAAGAAAAAAAAAAAATTCTTACATAACTATTAGAATTTTTTAAAATCAAGAATCAGTAGTCCTTTGAGTCGGAACCTGATAAGCGATGGGCTTCGTTCCAACCATTCTGAAACATCATTTTTGTATTTTTCCCACACAGTTGGTATTGTATATCGTAGAGAAAATCTGGATCTTTCACACTTAATTTTTGGGAGCCGAAGGTTAATGTTAGATCTCGTGTGCATTTGACATGATGGCGCTAGAGATATCAGGTCCATATAAGAAAAATATGATGGAAGCAGATGCTAAATTTACTTTAAAAATGAACACTTGCAGAAATAGCAAAAGTTGCACTGGAAGAATATTAAGGAGAACATACAATGTTTCTGTCTCAGACTTTCCCGGAAATTTACTTGGGGCAGGGATATATTGTTTGAGAATTCGTAAAGCCTTGTTTTGAAGAATCTGGAGCGAAGACAAGTGAGATCTGAAAGTATTTAAATAAACAATAGAAGCATACTCTATGTGTGACTGAATTAACGAATAATACAAAGATCGCATTGCTGGATAAGGGAGTAAATTCTTTAGTCTGTTCATAGCACCAACACCACGAGAAACTTTCACCCGTATGTTATTCACATGCAATTTCCATGATAAATTCTCATCAAACACTACTCCCAAATACCGAATAGATTCTACCCTAGCGAATTCAAAAATAGTACCATCACCACAAGGGACAGGAATGGACTTCAGATCTGGAAACTTGCAGCCTGTCCGACTCTACACTATGAATTTTGTTTTCTTTTTATTCAACGTAAGTTTGTTAGCAGATAACCATTTCATTAAAAGTGAAAAAGAAGAAATGAGATTAGATTCCAGTTCACCTTGGTTAGATGCTGAAACAGATGCTGCTGTGTCGTCTGTGAATTGAGTATTAATTTTTGATGAATCAGAATTAGAAATTTCATTCAGATCATTAACATATATTAGAAATAGCAAAGGGCCCAAAACTGAGCCTTGTGGAATTCCAACAGCAGGCAAGGTTAGCTTTTCAGACGATGAATTACCCAGTTTAACACATTGTTGTCTTGCAGTCAAATAAGACTGAAGTAGATCAAATGCTTTCCCACGGATACCAGAATTTGTAAGTTTACAAAATAGTATTTTATGCGAAATCGTGTCGAAAGCTTTCTGTATATCAAAAAAAATGGTGGCCGGTGACTCCCCACGATCCAGACTATCATTAATATACTGAACTATTATACACATAGGATGTTCCGTGCTGTGTTATTTCCGAAATCCAAACTGTAATTTAGAAAAAAATTTGAATTTATCAAGAAAACTATAAATTCTATTATATAACGCTTTTTCAATAACCTTTGAAAATGATGACAAAATAGATATAGGTCGATAATTAGAACACAGCCGGGGGTCATCCCCTTTGTGAAGGGGCACAATTTTAGATTCTTTAAAAGCTGAAGGAAATACTCCAGATTGAAAAACAAGATTAACTATGTGAGAAAACACTTCAGAAATGCCAGGAAAAATTTGTTTTAGGATAGATGATGAGGACCCGTCAAGAGCTTCCGAATGACCATTTTTCATTAAAGACACAATATTCTGAAGTTCTGTTGGTGTAGCGGGTGCTAAAAACATTGTTTTATCCATAGGTGGTGGTAGATGTTCTAAAAAAGAATTATCCGCATCTTTCGGACAAAGCGAAGCTATTTTTTCTCCAATAGTCGAAAAATAATTATTGAAAAGGTCGGCCATCTTTCGTTCATCAGTGACATTACAATTATTATCATCAATTAATTCTTTGGGACAAGAACTTTTGGTTCTGTGTCCTAAAAGGTCATTAATTAGTTCCCATGTTTTTTTCTGGTTGCCATTTACATCCGAAAAAGCATTCTTATAATACTCGGCTTTAGCAACCCTAATTATCTTTACCAACTTATTTTTATAGATCTTATATACTGACAGATTTTCATTGTTTGGGGTAGTGTTATATTTTTTGAACAATTTATTTTTCACAATGACAGATCTTAAAAGACCAGGTGTTAGCCATGCCTTCTTAGGTATTTTCTTATGCTTTTTCGAAACCATGGGACAAATCTCATCTATATACCGTCCAAAAACTTCAACAAAAAGTTCAGTCGCTTCATTCGCACACCTTGTCTGAAAAACTAAACTCCAATCATGTAAACTTAATTTATTTTTTAAAGCAATCATTTTTTCTGCCGTTATTGATCGCGATAATTTATGTACACGACGATTACTTGAACGGCACATCGAAAAATCCGAGATCAAAAGCGAATGATCTGAAAAATCATTTAAAATCGTGTGAGTAGAAATAACAGGAAGGGTAGAATAAATATTATCAATAAGGGTAGCGGATTCGTGTGCAACACGTGTTGCAACACGGCAAGTAGGTACGAGTCCTCGTGATAAATTCATGCAAAGAAATTCAAGAGCGTTTTCTTTTGAAGAACTTTGGGCTGTTTTATTAATTGCAAGAAGGTCAATATTGAAGTCACCCATTATTATTAGCTGTTTGTAATTTGTCTTCTGGATGTCATTCATCAAAAGCTCATAACATTCAATAAACTCCTTTACAGACGACGAGGGTGATCGGTACACTACACTAACTAAAACCTTAGACCCCTCCAACGAACATTCAACATTTAGACTTTCCAGCACCATAGGTTTATCGTTACGAGAAAGAGAAGAGTTTATAACTAATGGAATATCATCTCGAACAAACAAACCAATACCACCTCCTTTATGAGTTTCTCTATTTTTACCAACAAATTGAAACCCTTGGATATTAGCCAATTTCTCCGTTGCTGAATTAAGAAATGTTTCGCAAAGACCAAAAAGTGAAATCCCATGTGATTCTAGGTCGGAAATGAAATCCATACTACTTATCAGGCCACGGCAATTAAAAAACGCTGATCTAAATTTACCATAGCTTTCAATTTTACCAATACTGTCCTGGAACAAAATTTTAGTAGGGGGTATATTTTGAAGAAATTCATCCACACATTCATTCATACTGGGCATGTGGCTTCTACACGCATCGCTCAAATCAAGTTGATTATTTAGTACGCACTCAACGCTTACACCATGTCCATCCACATTATGACTCATCTGAATACCAAAATGTTTGTATTACCTTAATCTGCAAACTTAAGAACTTGGTAGATGGCGAACCCTTGGCTGATTCATTTTGACAACAAATAAACGACGGAGGAACAGAATCCGACGGCAGAACTGCAACAGGTACAAAAGGGGCAGGAAAAAAAGTAAAAAACATTGAACTTTGTAGAACACAAGGATAAATAACACTGAACTGAACACAACACTCAGAACAAGACATTCAATATACTACACGAGCGGAACAATAACTAAATCTCACAAAATCATCACACGATCATTCTAGAGTTTTACCCACCGGGAATTTCGCGCCTTTTTGTTTGACCCGCTTAAATCTCACTGATCCCGATTCGCGCAAAGCTTTACCTCGAGTAAGAAGGTCATTCCTGATCGCATTTAGCTTAGGCGGCAGATCAGTTACTATGCGGATTTCCGATCCCTTCAGTTTCGATATATTCGCAAAAATCGTCTCTATGTCATTAATCGACGCAACGGACAAGAAAACTGGGGAAATGGTAGGTTTTCGGGTGGTCACGTTTGTATTGCTGGGAACACGGTAGCACTTAGTGATTGATACGTTTTTTGTGATTTCCATTTTCGCAGTGAATAGTGCTGTCACATTTGCTGTGACGCTTTCATGATTTTTTTCTTTCGGGAGACCATGTACAATCAAGTTCAGATTACGATCTTTCACTTCCACCTCAAGCAATTTTGCCTCCAGTACGTCAGTACGAGACTTCTGAGCCTCTAGGTCTTTTTCAAGGCTTAAAATTTTCTTGTCTCGATCTTCTGCCTCGTTACGAAGAATCTGGAGATCCTGTGAAATTGACGTGAGGCTGTTTGTCAACTCCTGGTGATTGCTCAGGATAAGATTCAGCTTGTCCTGCAGTGTCTTGATGGAAGCGTCGAACGCTTTTTGGGTGACTGATGACATCTTAATTACTGCTATAAACCGCTCTTCAAAAATGGCTTAGGCAATCATGAAAGTCAATGAACAAAGACTTACTGGCAAGGGGGGTGTATTAATACCCCCCGCTTTCCAAATGATGCCCAAGAATCAAAAGTAGTCGAGCTTACTGCTTGCGCCTGCTATCCGAATGAATGAGAAAACTAAACAGGTTAAACTAGTCAACAACCTCGCACGTTGAATGACCAGGCACGACTGCGTTCGATTCGCCTTTCCAGTTGACTTAAATCACCATTTTTCCGTTTTATTTGCTATTCTCAGTTGACCGAAAGCGATTGATTTATCCAGTCGACATAAATTGTCGATTAAAAGCTGACTTTTGACAACCAAGAACGAATGGTCATTCATTCCATGGTTAACCGGTTAAGCTACAGTAAGCGGTCAAGAGTAACGCTCAATGGGACTTATTATCGCTCACCAGAGATGGGTCCGATTTGCATTTCCAGTTGACTTAAATCATCTTTTTGCTGTTTTATTTGCTATTCTCAGTTGACTGACAGCAAGAACAAATAACGAGTAAGAACAATGGTCTGTCGTCCATCCACCGACTAAAAATGTTGCGACAACAATGAGCGGAGGTGGAGCCATTTCTTGGTCGCCCGTGTATACTCGTTGGTCTCCGACTCTCCGCCGTTACACACTTGAGTCAAGTCCCACTGTTAAGAAGGTTATCCCACTTCTGGACCCAATTGTTAAGATTACATCCCACTGTTGAGACCATTGTTAAATATGTCGAACCTGGAGGAAGTTTCCAACCCCTGTTCTTACACCTTGTTGAGAGGATGGACGAGTGGAGGCGAGGTTTAATGAAGATAAGGCTCCTGGGGTGTGGGCTGAAGACATTCTGACACCGTAAGTGCCCACTAGCCCCAGGACCAGTCAGGAAACCGGACAAAAGAGACAAGGGAAAGTCTCAGGCAATTCTATAGCTCAGCCGCAGTCAATCCAGAAATCCCTAATCAAGCTGGTTCACACATCCTAGCGAAGCTGGAATTCACATATCCAGTCAAGCCCGAGGCCTACTAGCCGAGATGGACCATAACGTCTATAGTTGATTTATCTCATGCAAATCATGTACAAGAGTGTGACACATATAATATAGCACTAATGGGTCCCTAACTAAATATATAAAGTGGTCCTTACCATAAATTATAGTATAGCGTAACTGAGGTCTTGCTCCGACCAAGGATGAAAGAGAACTCTCTTGGCTGCGGATTCATTACGCAGCCAAAATACTTAGAATGAAATGGATCAAAGCCTGACCTCGGGTTAGCCAGAAGCTAACTGAAGCTAGTGGATAAAGACCGAGTGACCTATTGTCACGATGCCGGGAAATTAATGATGGTGATCTAAACCGAAGAGATATATATAGAAAAGTAGGCGATAGATGGAGGGAATAACTAGGAGGACTATTGCAGAGCAAAGTGCTATGGGATGTTTCCATAACACCACCACACCTTGCATAGGGCAAAAAATACGACGGACCTGTCCCCAAAAATCTCTAGCGGACAAAAACGACTCAGCAAGTTATGGCACTTGCCTTCCCGCCAAGTGCCATATACCGATCACTTTTCCGTCGGTGTCGGTCTGTCTGTCGGTCGGGCGGTCGGTCCGGTGATCGCGAGTTAGGATACTTCCAGATGTGCTAGGATGATGAAACTTGGCAGGCATATGAGGGACCCGACCAAACTGACTTGGAAATAGTCACTTCCCCGATTTTACCATCGTGGGGGGAGTGGAGGGAGGGGGATCTGGAATATTGAGGCATGCGTAACTTTCTAACGGGTGATCAGATCTGAATGAAACTTAATATGTGGGAAGAAAACATGCCTTACATGTCCCATTTTACGTCCGACCGGATCCAACAACTGTGGGGGGAGTTGGAGGGGGGGTACCGGAAATATCGTGACACGCTTAGCGTGGAGGGATCGGGATGAAACTTGGTGGGAAGAACAAGCACATATCCTTGATACATCGTTGGTATAACCGGATCGGATCCGGGCACTGTGAGGGGGGGTGGGTATAGGCTGAATCCCGGATTTCCGGTTGTCACGGGTTAAGGTACTTCCAGATGTGCTCGGATGATGAAACTTGGCAGGCAAACCAGAGATCTGACCAAACTGACTTGGAAATAGTCACTTCCGCGAGTTTAACATCGTGGGGGGAGCGGAGGGAGGGGGAATCCGGAATATTGAGGCATGCGTAACTTTTGAACGGGTGATCGGATCTGAATGAAACTCGATATGTAGGAAGAACATGCCTCACATGTCCCGTTTTACTCCCGGACCGGATCTGCCACCTGGGGGGGGGGGGGGGAGTTAGAGTGGGGTACCGGAAATGTCGTGACATGCTTTAGAGTGGAAGGATCGGGATGATACTTGGTGGGAAGAACAAGCACATATCCTTGATACGTTGTTGACATAACCGGATAAAGGATCCGTGCACTGTGGGGGGTGGGGGTGAAGGTTGTGCCCCGAATTTCCGGTTATCTCGGGTTAAGGTACTTCCAGATGTGCTAGAACGATGAAACTTGGCTGACTTATCAGGGACATGATAAGGTTGACTTAAGAAAAGTCATTTCCTTGATCCGACCATCGGAAGGGGGGGGGCGGAGGGATGGGAAATCCGGGATCTTGAGGGAAGCATAACTTTCGAACGGGACATCGGACACAAACCAAACTTGACAGTTGGAAAGAGCTCGTGTCGCGGATTTGCCATTTCGTGTCCGGACCGGATCTAATAGCTCTGGAGGGGGGGGGGGGGATTGGAGGGGGATCGGAAATCTCGGAACAAGCTTAGAGTGGTGGGACCGGGACACCCTTACCTACAACGTATGCTTTCAAGTGCCATATGAGCTTACAGCTCTTGTTTCTACAATGCTTCAAACGTGTCTTCTAATTCACTCTCGCAGTATTACCTGATAAATTACATATAATATTCAGAATATCTGCGTCCGTCCCCACAAAGAAAATTCTACTAGGGCACTGGACATTTTAATCTCAACACAAACGCGGCTTTAAGTGGGCTGTGGTGAGAATGGTGAAGACTCTTTAGTGCCTGAACAAAAAAAAAATCATAAATCTTTCTCGTAAGGCATACAACAAAAGTACAGGTGCATAGAGGTATTACAAATCACAGCCCTTTTCGGTTAAACTTTGCGGTCAATTATTATATATTCGATTTTATTACTTTAATGACCAGTGTAATTTAACCTCTTCTGCAAAAGATAGCTACGAAGTTGGTTTATCATTAAACAATATGAATTTGATTGTTCGTCACTATTAAAGTTTTACACGAAAATAATGTCGGCATGCTGCCGCGTTTGGGCTGTTATTGAAAAATAAATAATTTGGACTTGAAGCTATGTTTACATGGAGGATCTTCACACGTACTCCGCGGGTACTTTTCCCCGCAACAGCAACAAACTCCCGGGGATTTGGAACTTTATACACGGGGATTTGTTTGTCAAAGGGTATTCTTCGACGCCAGCAACGAAAAATCAAATTTTCGAGCAATAATTTTATAGTGTCCAAATAAGAAGTGATCCAAATGGACACATGTTGGTGTCCATTGTAGAGAGACATCCTGAGCTTGTAGAGAGGCAATAGACTTGGAGTCTATTGCCACATGACAGTACTCTCCCTCGAAAAAGACCCTCACCTCTCAGAGCGTGTTCCATCCTACTTACCGTAGCTACTACGCATGACGTCACGAATTATGACTTTTTGCCGTTTTCTATTTTCCAGCAGAATATCATGGCACGGGCGACTCCGACCAATCACATTACAGAGATCCGTAGTTACTACGCTCCCGAGCGTGGTAAGCAAATATTTACTATTAGTTACTATTTGGAGAAGGTTGGAACGGTCAGCGTAGTAACTTTTGGAGAGGTTGGAAGTTAATATTTGTAGAAGGGTGGAACAGGCTCTCAGTCACCTCTCGTCTCCGGGAGAAAATACCCGCCGTGTAAATGATCCTTAAACTGTTTTGACTTTCCAGTTATTAGAGCAAGTGGATGAATGGGCTTCTAACGTCCGAAGTAGCATACCTCAACTGTTTGCAGAAATTTTTTAATATATTCCTCTTTTTATTCTAGGCGAAAAACCTTACACTTGCAACGTCTGCAACAAGTCCTTCGGTTATAACCATGTGCTCAAATTTCACCTGATGTCCCACTACGGCGAAAAGTATTATAAGTGTACGAACTGTAGTGAAAGTTTAGCCAGCCGCGGATTACTTAAACAACACTTGAAGGGGTTAAATAAGCCCCAAGCCTTCAACAAGTCGTGAAGCATTGAGCCGGACTAATCCGGTTTCGTCGGAAAATCCGAGGGCGTCCACGCCGGGTTTTTTGGATGCATCTAAAGATCAGAATTTGGCGGATTTGTTGCTGCAGAGTGGTTCCGGAGTGCGAGTTCCAAGTCCGCGAAACGATTCCGGTGTGCGGATCGTCAGTGCGAGTGAGTCCGGTGTGAGTGTTGTTACTACAACTGATTCCGGGGTGAGGAATGTTAATCTCAGAAGTGTTTCCGGAAATTTGGTAACTGGATCTGGTTTTTCTTGTGGTGATTATAAGACGAATGACCCTTCGCCAATGAGCAACAGACTCTCTGTGATAGATAGCGCACCTCGGACCCCCAGTCCGAGAGCTCCACACGGGTTTGCAATCCGGGCAGTAAATCCCGGGCAATCTTTCTACCTCTCCGACGTTGCCTTGCGTCCACAAGCGCATTATGGCGGCTCAAATAGTACAGTTAGTAGTAGTTTGTTAAGTGACTATGCCTCCATGATACCATCCTTAGCTCCTGGGACCAGCTATTTCCACCCCGACCGCCACCGAAATTTCGATGAACCAAACGATATTAACCACCCGCAAAGATCCGAAATATGCTTTAATTTACCACGAATCGAAGTGACGTCTAGCAGACCCCCCAGCTCAAGCACATATCCCATTGTCATTGTACCTGATTCGCACGAAGGCTTTTTGAACGGGAATAGTCATCCTTCGACCAATCAAGATACGAAAAACATCCCATTCCGTAAACGCTCGTTTAAAGCTTTTCTAGATGACTCCTCGGGGGTAAGCAATCGGGGGTGTGCATCGTCAGACCCCGGACCCCGAATCGTCGGATCTCCGGACTCACCAGGGACTGGTCAGACTTTGCGAGAACAGAGTCCCGAACCCGTCGGATTCCGCGCTCAGTCCGTCATTATGTTCGCGAAAAAATGGAAGGGCGGTAAGGAAAGTCAGCAGTGAATTCAAGAGGATCGATTCCGGCGGTTTCCGGCAGCATTACCTTCCGCTGAATATTTATCACGAGAATATTCTGTAGCTCTGTTCCTAACCTGATTGGCTGCTTCTTAATGTACCTTTACTTGGGGATCCTTTGTTTGCTATGTACTAAAAGCTTCTAGGCAAGATCAGTTAAAGTTTAACTGAAAAGGGCTGATAGGGGACAATCTAGTTTCCCATCACTTGTTTACTTAAAGAAGCTTGAAGACCCGATGAAAATGGCGTTACTTCGTTTCTCCGCTATTCGAATAAAACTATTTATTCAAACTATTTTATTCAGAAATAATCTTGAATTTTCATATAGTGGAATTTACCTGTCGGATTTGTGGTGCCTATGGGCTAGTACCTGTGTTGTATGCTTGACTAGAATGGTTTCTGAAAAGTAAGTGTTCACGCAGTGAGCTACCTTCCTCCAGCTGATCACTGGTCACTGAAAAGCCGCGTTTGTACTGAGATTCAAATCTTCCGCGGTCAGTGTAGAATTTTAGTAGATATTCTGAACTTCATACTAGAGCAAATAGTGAAAAATAAAAAAAATCCCTCAACACGTCCAGTTGATGCAGTGTATTCAGTTAAATGATGCAAGACTAAGTTTTCAGTTAATTTTAAACCGCAGTCGCGGTAGACACAATTACTGTTCCAGTATTCAAACATACATTGACTTCTTTGAAACTCGGCTGGGTTTCACAAAGGTTACAAACTCGGGCTGTCCGTTTTCAGCCTCCCACAGCCCCCTTTAGTTTTGATGAAAAGCTTGCAAAAACGGTAATCTTGACCAATCAGCGAGCGGGAGCCTGATCCGCTTCGTAAAACGTAAAACACGTAAAATGCAAGAATCAGTCTATCGCCGTTCGGGTGGAGTCTGGAACATCGGTAATATGGTCGTAGACTTAATCGGTAATGTAGGCTCGCTGGGTCGTTTATAACTACTCTGCAACATTGGTTTTTGCAACCTCCAAGACTAGCGTTATCCCAAAACAGCGCAAAAACCTCGTAGCGTTACGCGTCTGGAATTCCGAATCTTCATTTGAGCAAAATGACTCCTGGAATGCAGCTCTGACCAGTGGTAACAAACTACTTATTCTCCAGTCTTTGTTTTTTGTAGTTCTGTTAACAAGAATACAGTAAAACAAAAATGGATAAAATAATCATTCCTTCTAGGCTCTTTGGCTCGTAACAAGAAACAACTACAGTCTTGATACGCAAACAATAAGCTGTTTGTAACAAAAAAAAATTGATCTCAGAAACTAACATCCATGGCATCGAGAACAGCGGAAGACCAGAATCCGAAACAGTCCGCAACAAAGACACGGCTAGCTCCAACATTTGTTGTTTTTTGTATCTCTATGAGCATTATGGTACGAATTTATTGTATGTGATTTTTATTTATTTATTAAAGAACCTTCTACTGAAACCCAGGAGAAATGCACTAAGGATAAAGGCCGGGTTTAGTCGTCAGTCCGCTTCCTGTGAAAAGGTATTTTATCCTTGTTTTGTAGGAAATCGCCACTGGGGGAAAGCGAGATGACAGTTTTATCAGTTTGACCACCTCATTGCGAAAGTCAAGGTCAACTCGTTTTCTTAGGCACTTGGCTACGCGTTTCTATTCCCTGACCCCCATCGCTCTGAGGATTCTCGTGGGTTCTTTTATATATATATATCTTTTATTTCCTTAATAGCTCGTACAATTCACTCGCTGCATTGGATTGTCGTACAGTTTACCATCGATACATATAATGACACTATAAACGACATTTTGATAATAAGTTCAAAAATTCACAGTCGACACTTAATATATACAATTTACCTTACTAATTACTACATAGAATTAAAGTGGTGTATGAAATAGGGTACACAGGACTTGAGGTACCTATCAGTAGAATGTGTATTTGGGCGAACAAGTTTCGGGCAATTATCAGTTGCTGCTTTGTGTCTGGTGTTCGGTTGATTAGGGTTTGGTACTTCAAAGTCCGGTAATATAGTTCTATCAAGAACAAATAACGAGTAAGAACAACGGTCTCTCGTCCATCCACCGACTAAAAATGTTCCGACAACAATGAGCGGAGGTGGAGCCATTTCTTGGTCGCTCGTGTATACTCGTTGGTCTCCGACTCTCCGCCGTTACACACTTGACGAAGAAAACAACGTAGCCACTAGCGAGGCGGATGTTCTGGCCTGTTCACACGGGAAGGAAAGAGCGTTGATTTTGTTTGAGTAGACGCTGGCGTCTGATTAGTGAATATTAGTGACGCGAAAAACAAAAAGCGAACTTGACGATGGTCATTCATAATCGCTTTTGTTATACCATGACCATCAATATGAAGATTGAAATCCCTTGTGACATTCCTTTTTATGTCTCTCGGGAGAACCATACAATGCAAACCGGGATTTGAAGCACACTCACTGAAGTCATGACCCATTGAGTTTCAACATCTGTAGTATTAACTTTGTCAGACGAGTGTAAACTAAGAGTAACGTAATGAAGGGTTTCGAGGATTACGGAAATTACCGAAATGGTAGAATAGCATGGAACAGTCAAAATGTAGGTGAGTTTTCCGAAATGTATAATTGCATACATTTCGATTTAGTGAGTTAGATTTCGATTCAGTAGTTAATCGAAAGACGAAAGTTCACCTCAACCTGGTCTATCTCGTTTGTCTTTTAGTTCACTACTTACACAAATTCGATGTCAACGGTGTATTTTCCCATCAAATAAAGTCTTTGGTTTTCGTACTGAGGCCTTGCCACATGGGTTCTAGTTTGTCTAGGACCCACATAGAAGTCCTAGTTTTTTTTTATTTAATTCAAAATTGTTTCTGGTTAGTTTGTCAGAGTAGAAGCCTATTCCATCTGCGTAATATTTGTGCACTTTCACTGAGCCTATTAAACCTGAAACACGGCCTTTTTTTTTTTTTAAAGAATCTGCCTGTTTTCATCTGATATTCTCAGATGAGAGCAAATACCTGGAATGAAATTTATCTCTTTTTGTTCTGGATATTGGCACCACTTAATTGAATTGACCCCGAAAAGATACAATTTACGTTACCAAATATCTTACGTTTCCTGTATACGGCCTTTGGGTTTTTCAATACAGATATATATACAGTGTGTCGTACTTTTAACTAAATTTGACGCATTTGTATAATCTGCTTTGCATCAAATGGCAGTTTCTGTATATTTTGATATATTCTTAATTGCTTCGGAGTTTTCTTGTTAACCCCCGAAAGCTTGTCTGAATCAACGAGCCGGCAACCGCTGATTCAGCGCCCGCCCAGCCCAGTGTGAACAGGCTTATTACTGCTGCCTCCATTCGATTTTTCTTCCTCAGTGGTTTACTGCGTTACACCTTCTCTGTAGAGGTAACGACTTTTGATGTCCCGGGTAAGATCCACCTCCGCTCGTTTGCGTCGGGAGTCGACTCGTCTCAGCTTGGTTGTGTGACAGAGATAGGGAGACAGCAGTTCTTGCTCTTATTTGTTCTTGCTGACAGCGTTCGATTTATCCGGTCAGCTGAAATTGTCGATTAAAAGTTGACTTTTGACAACCGAGAACAAATGGTCATTCATTCCATGGTTAACCGCGAATATAAGCGTAGGTTGAGAAAAAGATTGCGGAATCCAACCAACCGGTCACCTTTTACTGGTCATTTCAAATTGCGGCCATGAGGCCGACATTTTTTCATGTTCTAACAAATCTGGTGCTACAGAGTACGCTACCTATCCAATGATGGTAAAAAAAATAAAAAAATAAGCTTATTCTTAATGTTTTACACTGGCTATGGAAGTCCTATCTAAAAGTGTTCAAGTTAACCTACATGAACTAACGCACCCACTCTGGTAATTTTGTTTTGTTGGTTTTGGTGATTCTTTTTTCACATACCATACGTTCTTTACTAGTCCTCCATGAATATTCCTCTCACTCTTTTTTTAATTGTTGAAGTACTATCTCCTCTGCAGATGTTGCTCTTGTTGTAGGAACATACTATTGTTTGTTACAGACATACTATTGTTTGTATGTTCAAGTACTATAGATTGGTGCACGTAAGAGGTCTCTTCATGAGACCCTCAAATTGAAGCTGCTACGTACAGCATCATCAAGGAGACAAGCAAAGGGTAATTTTAGTAATTGTCTAAATGTTATAGAACATGATTAGGTCGCTTTGTCATATTGTTTTAGTGATGTTCCCTTACCTTCTTGAGTTTCCACACCCTTGCCAAGAGCTAAATCGAACAATATCAATCAACTGAGAACAGCAAATAACAGAGTAAAATGATGATTTAAGTTAGCTAGAAATGCGAATAGAATGCAGCTCTGGTGAGTGATAATAGGTTTCCATTGAGCGATACTTGACTGCTTACTGTAGGTTAACCGGTTAACCATGGAATGAATTACCATTTTATCTCGATCGTCAAAAGTCAACTTTTTGGTGATTCTTTTTTCACATACCATATGTTTTACTAGTCCTCCATGAATATTCCTCTCACTCTTTTTCTAATTGTTGAAGTACTATCTCCTCTACAGATGTTGCTCTTGTTATAGGAACATTCTATTGTATGTTACAAACATACTATTGTTTGTAGGTTGAAGTACTATAAATTGGTCCACGCAAGAGGTCTCTTCATGAGACCCTCAAATTGAAGCTGCTACGTACAGCATCATCAAGGAGACAAGCAAAGGGTAATTTTAGTAATTGTCTAAATGTTATAGAACATGATTAGGTCGCTTTGTCATATTGTTTTAGTGATGTTCCCTTACCTTCTTGAGTTTCCACACCCTTGCCAAGAACTAAATCGAACAATATGAATCAACTGAGAACAGCAAATAACAGAGTAAAATGATGATTGAAGTTAGCTAGAAATGCGAATAGAATGCAGCTCTGGTGAGTGACAATAGGTTCTATTGAGCGATACTTGACTGCTTACTGTAGGTTAACCGGTTAACCATGGAATGAATTACCATTTTATCTCAATCTGCAAAAGTCAACTTTTTGTCGACAACCTGAGTCTACTGGATAAATTGAATGCTAACTGTGAATAGCAAATAAAACCACAAAAAGATTATTTCAGTCAACTGGAAATGCAAATCAAATGCAGCTCTGGTGAGCGAGAATGGGTTCCATTGAGTGTTACTTGACCGCTTACTGTAGTTGTGTAGAGACAGCCCCAAAATAGTATTTTAAGGATGGAACGAACTAGTACCGGACCAGGCAGTCAGGTGAACTGAATAGTGAGACAACAAAAGATTCAACAGGGTCTAGCAGGTCAGTTAAAAAAACACAGCTAATGAGTTTATCAAAGGACACTATGAGCAAGAAACTGACTAAGCCAATATCAGAGATACACATATCTGTGGAAAGTCCATGCTTAAATCTACCAAAACTGGTTGTAAAGTTAGAAAATCCCAAGAAAGAGAATCTGAGTCGACTGGATAAATTGAATGCTAACTGAGAATAGCAAATAAAACAGCAAAAAGATTATTTCAGTCAACTCGAAATGCAAATCAAACACAGCTCTGGTGAGCGATAAAATGTTCCATTGAGCGATACTTGACCACTTACTGTTGGTTAACCGGTTATCCATGGAACGAATGACCATTTGTTGTCGGTCGTCCAAAGTCAACTTTTAGTGGACAATGTCAGTCGACTGGATAAATAGAACCTATCAGTCAACTGAGAATAGGAAATAAAACTGCAAAATGACGATTTAAGTTAACTGGAAATGCAAATCAAATGCAGCTCTAGTGAGCGATAAAATGTTCCATTGAGCAATACTTGACCGCTTACAGTTGGTTAACCGGTGATCCATGGAACGAATGACCATTTGTTGTCGGTCGTCCAAAGTCAACTTTTAGTGGACAATCTCACTAGATTGGATAAATTGAACGCTATCGGTCAACTGAGAATAGCAAATAAAACGGCAAATTAATAACTTAAGTCAACTGGAAATGTGAATCAAACGCAGCTGTGGTGAGCAATAATAGGTTCCATTGAGTGTTACTTGACCGCTTACTGTAGTTGTGTAGAGACAGCCCCAAAATAGTATTTTAAGCATGGAACGAACCAGTACCGGACCAGGCAGTCAGGTGAACTGAATAGTGAGAAAACAAAAGATTCAACAGGGTCTAGCAGGTCAGTTAAAAAAACACAGCTAATGAGTTTATTAAAGGACACCATGAGCAAGAAACTGACTAAGCCAATATCAGAGATACACATATCTGCGGAAAGTCCATGCTTAAATCTACCAAAACTGGTTGTAAAGTTAGAAAATCCCAAGAAAGAGAATCTGAGTCGACTGGATAAATTGAATGCTAACTGAGAATAGCAAATAAAACCGCAAAAAGATTATTTCAGTCAACTGGAAATGCAAATCAAACGCAGCTCTGGTGAGCGATAAAATGTTCCACTGTTGGTTAACCGGTGATCCATGGAACGAATGACCATTTGTTGTCGGTCGTCCAAAGTCAACTTTTAGTGGACAATCTCAATAGATTGGATAAATTGAACGCAGTTTTTTCAAAGCCACCCAATGTGACACTTGGTAATCCAGTAACAGTGAATCACATATTGTTTGAAAGCCCAGGCTTCACTTTACCTGTTGTAGTTGGCAGAGTAGCAGAATTCTATTAAACAACACAGAAAACAAAAAAATAAATTTGTTTGCTTTTTCAGAGCCCTATTCACTGATAAGTACCAAGCCAATAGCAGAGATGAATACATGTATTGAAAGCCCAAGCTTCACTCTACCTGTAGTGCTGACACAAGCGCTTAATTCAAGGGACTGACAGAGAAAACAAAGAAAACACTTTTTTACTTTAAAAAAATTGGAAATTAGATGAGACTGTTGGTCTGAATTTGAGACTGTTGGTCTCGTTTCCGAGACTGCTGGTTCCCGGCGCCATTTTTATGAGACTGGTGGTTCGAAACAGTGAGACTGGTGTGTTCGATTTTCAAAACGGCCGTGAGACTGGTGGACCACATTCCCCACCCTGCCTTTGTCACAATTCATTAAGAACGGCATATCATCGATCACATGACAGAAGAGTCTAGTTTCCAACTGTTGATTAAAGAAATACGTCGCATCGTCTTGTTTGCTGCTGTTAAACCAAAATCCTCATCCATAGATATAACTGCCCAAATATGCAAAAGTTGAACTTGAGACCTGTCACAGACGAACTTAACTCATCGGAAATCTGGGCCCAAATGCCCATGAACGGAAGGGGGGGGGGCGGAACCGATCAAAATGCGTATTTACACCCCTTTTCCTCAAGTATACCAGCTTATAATTTGATTACAGTCACGGTCAAAAACTTTTTTCATCGGCAATTTGGGCCCACTTGCCCATGAATGGGGGTGGGGGTGGGGAGGTGGGGGGGGGGGGTCAACTCCACGATATATACCCAACCACTATGATCCAAAAGTACAAAGGAATTTCATTGTCTTATCTCCAGTCATTGTCAAGTTAAAAACATTAACAAATGGCCGATCCGGGCCCAATTGCTCCTGAACCAAGAGGGGATGGAGTTTGGGACCCGCAAAAAGTAAAAAAAGACCCCAATGCTCACAAACCTACCTGCACTGTTCTTTGCCCTTGGCAAAGATACACTTGGTTGCAAGAAAAACTTCTTTATTTTCTCTTATGAATCTCATACACGACTGACTCAGTAAAACAACTACGGCACTCAGATCTCATTCATTTATGTCAGTACCCCGAGGCAATACGCGGAGGGGTGCTAAGCCAAACACAATGGAGTGTAGATAAATATACTACACTACCAAGTTTCAACTTGATATCTGTTGATTCCTGTCACGGGTAACGAGCTTTACTCTTGAGCAATCTGGGCCCAGTTGCCCATGAACGGGGTGAGTGGGGAAGGTGCAACTTTAAAAGCAATTTCCCAGCCCTAGGATTTAAATGTACAAGGAATTTCATCGTCCTATGTCCATTTCTGGTCAAGTTATGAACATTGCTCACTGGGCAATTTGGTGCCCCTTTTGCCCCTGAACCGGGTTGGGGTGGGGGGTGGGATCCCCAAAGGCACAATTAGACCCCAGAACTCACTAGTATACCGAGTTTGAACTTGAAACTTGCACTCGTTCACGACTTATGAGCTCCACAAAATATGGTGAAAACCGAAAACTGAAAGCAGCTAAAGCGCTGGCAATAGTTGATTGTTCCAAGGAACACTCCACTAAAAACTGTCAGTAAAAATACCCTGCCCCTTAGAAATTGGTTTGTGATGCCTCTGCTGGTAATATTAGGTTTTAGGATTCCTTCGCGTACCCCTTTGGGTTCGCGTGCCACCATTTGGGAACCACTGACCTATATCACAGTTTTTGATGTCATTCACGCGCCGAAACCTGCTTTATAAATCGTTTATCTTCGTTCATCCATATCTCTTTTCTGTGTGTTTCAATGTTCCACAAATCACAGAGACGGGTCGCTGTCACTACCCCCACCCGTCAGTTCGTCCAGTAAGTTCGCCCACTTCCAGAATCTGACAGTTCGTCCACCCGTTAGTTCGTCCAACGTCAGTTCGACCACCCGTCAGTTCGCCCAAAATCCGTCAGTTCGGCTAACTTTTCCGACAGTTCGTTAACCCGTCATTTGGCCCAAAAATTCGTCAGTTGGCCCACTCTTTGAAATCCGTCAGTTGACCCACTCCCGACATCCGTCACTTCGCCCAATTTAAAATCCGACAGTTGACCCAAGTTTGCAGGATGATTAAATCCACGAAAAAGTGCCGCGACCCCAGGGGAATAATCAGAAGGAGCCGACAATTATGCGGCTTTCACACTGAGAACGCAAGACGCTTGCGTTGCGCTTGCGTAGAGTCAGCGTTGCGTCTGTCTTGCGTCGGACCTCTCACACCGTGAAGGCTTGTGCGTTGCGTTTTCAGAAAATGGCAAAAGGATTTACAAGGAACGTTTTAGAGCCGTTACGATGTTACTTCCTTCTAGAAGTGTATTTTCTGTGTTTTATGTAATAAATGACTACTATCTAAATGGCATTGGGCACTTCTGAATTGCAGCATCACTGCACATACCGTATACAACTGCAAATACCTTCGATTTAAATTTCAAATATAATACGATATAAAAAAAGACAGAGATCATGTGATTGAGTTGAAACAAAACTATTAGTTAAATCGAATGGTCAACTTGTTGAAAAGACAAATTAAACTATTCGTTCTGACACTTTTTCACAACTTGAATCAGTTCGATTTGCATATCAATTTGCTTCTCCACTGGTACAGTTCTCATATGTTTGCTCAACATCAGAGCAAATTGAAGATCAGGGTCTTGTATATTGACAGCAAGCTGGATTGGCTGCTCCGTTTTCTTTTCAATGAATTTAGAAACAATCTTTGACCAACCACTTGACTCTAGTTACTCTCCAGGGTCTGAAATTTTCCTTTTTCTCTCCCTTGAAGTTGTTACACCCACAACTGGTAAGACTTTTGGTGGGATCTGTTCTGGTGATGTTGACAGATAAATCTGGTGAGTGTATTCGCCGGAATCTTCAGGTCCCTCAACTAGTTCTGACTCAACTCCAAAGAGGAGAATCAGTTGGTTGGTAAGAATAGGCTGGTGGGTTTTCAGATGTGCTCTGCAACTGTGTTTCAGGAGAGTTTGTCCCATTTCCAACCGTTTGCCTTCTTTGGACACAGAATCATTTAAAAACATCAGTAACCGGAAAACTTTCTCTTCATTTGGTTTAAGTTCGGTTTCTGTACTACCATCACCACTGCTTCCAGCTTTTTTCTTTTTGCGGCAGAAACACTCACGGAGTGACTTGAATTTGTCTCAGAATTTTTTCACTGCAAAAAAAATGTAATTGATCTGTGAATATATTATATGAATATATGTTTCTAAGTCAGCTTGGGCTCAAGGAATACTTAACAAAAAAATGTAAAAATAGCACAGAAGACTTCAAATTACATCTCAAGCATCTGAGGTATGGCCGTATTTGGATTTGTGACCCTATTTGAATGTATGACCGTATTTGGATGTACGTCCGTATTTGGATGTGACACACAAATTGAAAACTGCAATTTCTGGGTACCATGGCGTACATACTGTCATACTTTTACAGGTCCAGTTGAAAAATGGTATCGATTCACTGTCTTAGACAGGCCTACAGATATGAAACATAAATGATGCCTGGACTGAATATGGAGCCTATAAGCAAACTCAGACAGTTTGTAGAATGTTCATCGGTAATTTTTTATTATTCCTATTTGCAACTTAAAGGAGAGAAGGTTCAGTTAAATGAACATGGATGTGATGATACAAAGTAGGGTCAACTTACCAGTCATGCTCTTGCTAAACTCCTTGTTAGTGATTTCACAAAGTCCTGTTGTGATAGTCAGGGACCTTTTTATCATATAGTCCAGGTCTCTCCTGAACAGGCTTTACTACTTTTTCTTCAAAAACTTCCATTTCTTATGAAAAATCTGATGAGTACGAGTCGCACGCAATGCAAAAATAGAGCTCTGTTCTATTCTTGCATTGCGTCAATTTTTTATGCGCACGCTCCGCGTTGCGTCGTCGCAAGTGCAACGCAAGGCTTGCGTAGCTCAGTGTGAAAGGCAAACGCGTCAATGTGAAAGCAGCTTTACGTAGAGATTTAGTCAGAGACGTCGGAATTTTGTTGTGAGATTCTGCGGCATATTCAGTTGGAAAATCTAAAAGATGAAAAAAAAAGGAAAAAGGAAAAATAGAGTAGCGAGCAGTAAAGGGTTGTGATTGGCAATACGATTTAGAGTCGTTTACACGGAAATGGAAAGTAAAAGCATAATAGAAATAATATAATGCATGACTTTACTACCGAGCTTCCTTGTACTATCTCCGAGTATATTCGCAAGCTATCTGCAATGTATGAGTCTCTAGTCTGTACGGAAAGTGTCCTCTTGTCAGTGGGAAAACTTTTTTTCCTAAATTTACATAGCCCACAAACGAAATTTAAATTGCTCATCAACGTTATGTGATTCAAGGTATGTGAGAATTATCAATTTCTTTCGCCGACTGCTTTCAACCCAGCAAACCCGAATATTCAAAAGCTTTTCCAAAATATTATCGTAGATTCGTACAGAACAGCTTTTCCAACCTTGAATCCCTTGTGCCGTTAACCAAGGACAAACTCAGGGTTGCTGACTGCAAATTCTACTGCCAGTTTGGGGTCAGGGGTGGCCAGAAAGGGGGGGGGGGTGAGTGGGGGTGACATCTGTCAAACACAATCTCCGAGTCGTTTGAAAAAAATTGTTAAAATCATCATAAATCCGTCCCAGTCAAAGGCAAGCCGAGTCTTTAAACCAGGTTTCAATACCCCGTCAGGGCGGTGACATGATTATTTCTCGAACGAAGGGTACCATTGCACCCTTGTTTTAAAACATGTTCTAGTCGAATATGATTTGTATCTATCTAATCAACTTCAAATAAAACTTACACTTTTACTAATTTTTTTCCGGTTTTGGTCGGACTATCTTATTTGCTTTTTAAAACATTTCTTTTTGTCCCTTAATTTGAAACCCCTCCCCCACCCCTAAGTATGGGGCTACAGATCTCATCTAAGAACTTGGCCTGTACGTTGACCCAATAGATCCTCATACCAATTTTCAGGAAAATATCTCTACCCTTTCGAGATTTATCGTGCTAACAGACGGAGAGACGGATAACTCTTGCGACGTCGTAGGCATATTTATTCAAACAAGAGTTACAACGGATACGTCAGCCACGATTCTTCATAATATATTTCGGCCCTTCTTGGCAAGTGTCCTCGTCAGGCTGTCAATCTTCTGGTTCAACTTCGGGGAAGGAAACAGATCTGTAATCTATATTACAGGTTTGTAATATAATATTTGTAATATTTGTCATAGGTATGTGACCATAAGCATAATGCGGAGTTTTAACGTGTTTATAAACTGTACGCAACGGTCAGATTTGATACAAGAGAGTATTACTGTGACAAGTAAACCAGACGTTAATGCTGGATTGTATAAACGCCATGCCTTGGTTTATCAATGACATTCTAAATTTAATAAAAATTCGACTTCTGGTTTATTTGTCACAGTAAGAGTACAGTTAACCACATTTACGTAACTCTGGCTACAATCTGAAGTAGCGATATCCCTATATAATGAATATTTTGCAGTTAACTTAAAGCACAATGGACACTTCTAATGCTTTACTTTGTATCTAATGATTTACTTTGTATCAAAACATTTCCGACTTCCTTTAGAAGGCGCTGCGAAAATCGGCCGTTTTCTTGTTATCCCTTGTCTTTACCTCTCTAGCATTTCGGCGATCCAAATCTTAGGAGCCGGTATATCGTGTTAGGAAATTCAAAAACTCCCAGCAATGCTTGATATAAAAGGATATATTTGAGATGTCACCAAAGTCAAGCCGCAGATGCAATCTACCTGATTGTTCTAGTGTTTCATCAGAAGTTCCATGGCTTACAGTGCCTATTAAAAGTTTTTCTTTGTAGAACAGTGTTGTGAAGCTTGATTAGCTTGCTTTATAAAATGTACCAGAATATGCAATAGGCTTATAAAAAATAATATAGCTACAAAAATTATTCAAAAACAAATAACCTATTCAAATCTGAATTATACAAGCTGATTTATACATAAAATAAAGATCTACTAGGTATGATAAGAAACATCACTTTTATCTTTGTCCAAGTTAGTAAATTGAGCATGTACTGGCCCAAAAAATTACACTTTGTAATATCAGAGAGAGGAAACTGTTGAAAAATCTGCTGATCCTAGGTTGTTACAGAGTGGGATTGGGGTAGTTTGATGTGCCCATGAACTTTAAGCACGAATACTGCTTTAATGACGTGTAAAAGGAACATAACACCGAAGACCGTGTGTGACTTCGTTTCAACTGTCTTCTTTCGTTTTGTTTACGCATTATTGCTTAAATTTCTCAGTGTCCGTATGTAGACTATAGATGTAAAAAATCGAATTCTGCAACTGAAAAACTTAATCGAATATTCGCAAAAATTGAAATATTCGGAGGCCTCTCGAAAATTGCGAATACTGCGAAAAAGTGAAACATTTCACAAAGTTGAAAAATGTTGCGAATTTTGCTGCAATTTTCGTGGATTTACGCCTCCATGACTACTCAGTCAGATCGTGATTGAGCAAAATCTTAGTCAAGGCTTGCATTTCGAGCCAAGTAGAGGGTGATTTCGAAACGAAGGATGCAAACGATAAAAAAAAGAAAGGAAAGGGGTATCACTTGTGATTGGAGATTATATTTAATTTAATTAGTAGGTTGGGAAAAACGGGATCGGCTTGGACCGCGCGGCTTCATATCCGACGCCGGAAACTCCCGGTAGTCGTGCAAATTAGATTCTTCTATTGATAGACTTGATGAGCATTGGTGTTAAATCAAAATAACCTATCCTCAAGTACCTCAAAGAATAAGCTTAGCAGAAATGATAGTGCTTGGCCTAAACATAGGGGTTAAACCTATGAAACCTTCGTACACCAGGTGTCAGTCAGGTAAGCATAATAACTTTGTAGAATCAGTAGGCTATTTCTGTCTGCAACATCACCGGGTGCTGGAGCTCTGTTGAGAATATGCACGTGATCCATGTTGCTTTATTTTACGTATTTATCTCTTTTTTAATTGAAAGCCTACTGTAGTAATCAATAAGGTAAGAAGTGGAACGATATTAAAAAAGGAAACATTCATACGCGAAAGTTGGACCAGTCTCGGTTTCAATAAAAGGGACTTTTTACTAGATCTGTTCGAAATCCGTAATTGGAGACACCGGGACTCGAAACTCACTCGTTTAGTGCATTTGGCAACGTCAAATTCCATGTAAAAAAAAGTCGAGCTTTAAAAGTAGCAAGACTGGACTACTTGTTGGACATGATTCTGGTCAGTGATACACGGTGAGTGAGGAAATTTAGTGAGTTCCTCAGTTTTTGTCTGACACATGACAACGTGTAAAAAAAAAACTCACTCTAGCTCAACGTCTTATTTTTCAACTTTATCTCTAATTTTCTGTAATTTTTTACAATTTTTCAAGGAATATTCACAATTTTCGCAAGATTAAATGGAGGTACTGAAAATTTACGTCTATATCCGTATGTATGAACTAGCAACATTTTAGTTAACAAGTTCAAATGTTTAATACGACCTGTCTGAATTTCTTTTTATGGCACTTGCAGCCTCTGTCTCAAATGCAATACATCTATCGTACTTCCGTCGTCGGTCCGTCGGTCTGCCGTTTTTTTTCACACTTTTTCGAGTTAGGGTACTTCCAGATGTACTAGGACAATGAAACTTGGCATACTTATCAGGGACCCCACCAAACTAACTTGGAAATAATCAGTTTCTCGATCCGACCATCTGCGAGGGAGTGGAGGTCGGAGGAACCTGGAAAATTAGGGCAGTTTTTCACAAGATTCCGAGTTAGGGTACTTCCAGATGTGCTAGGACGTGAGGGACTGGAGGGAGGGGGAATCCGGAATATCGAGTTATGCGTAACTTTGGAACCGGTGATCGATTTGAGTGAAATTTCATAATTGAACAAAGGACATGTCTCTGGGGATCTTTTTCATGTCCGGAAGATCGGAGGGGGGGATACATGACTGGCTGATACTGGAGAGATTGGGATTGAACTTTGTGAGAGTAAGAAAAAGATGCTCTGTAAAAATCTTTTTCAGAACTGGACTGACTCCCGTTACTGTAGGGGGAGTTTGAGGGGAGGGGGGGTCGGAATTCTGGTGATCACGATTTAAGGCACTTAGATGTGCTAGGACGATGCTAATGGGCTGGAATATTAGACATTTGAGAAGATTGGCTTAGAAATCGCCACTTTTCAAATCCTACTATTCCTAAAAGTACCAATCTTGATTGTAAAGTAAGAAAAACAATTTTAAGCGAAATATACATTTTCATGGGTTTTGCTTACAAATGAAGTTCCAGCTCCCTTAAAGTGCGCATGTTAACTGCAAAGTCAGAAAGTACTTTTTATCAAATGATTCATCTCAACTTATGATAGGGGATCATAAGTTTATCAAGACCAAACTTGGCAGGCATATCGGGACCCGAGCAATCTGCCAGACCCCTTACCTTCTACATACAGCTGCAAGTGCCATATGAGCTTACAGCTCTTTTTTTTCACCCGTCTTCATACTGTTCTTTACGAAAAGATAAAAGCTGCACCAATAATCAACTTGTGTTGATCCTAATTAAACGAGAAAGGGTGTCTCCAATGGAGTAATCTTCCGTCCGTCTGTCCATCTGTCAGCACGATAAATCTCGAAAGGAATGAGATAGTTTGATGAAACTTGGTGTGAGGATTCTTTGGGTCAACGGTAACGTCAAGTTCGTACTTGGGCTCTGTAGTCCTACATTTAGGGGGGAGGGGTCAAATTAAGGGGCAACACAAATATTTTGTAACAGCTAATGTGATAGTCAATTATGGGGTATGAAGACATGCTGAACACGATGGTGAAAATCATTTTCTTACCAGATAAGTAGTTCGTCCGAAATCCAGCAAAAAACGGAAGGTTGGTTGGAGTTAAAAGTTTTCTTTGAAGTTGATTAGATGTTCGATTATGGAATAAGAAGACATACTGAACACGATGCTTAAAACTATTTTCTCATCGAACAACTAGTTCGCCCGGAATCCGGTCAAACCGGAAAATTTGTTAAAAGCGAAAGTTTCGTTTGAAGTTGGTTAGATGACAGATTTTGGGCTAAGAAAAGACGCTGAGTCTGTATTTGACAATCATTTTTACCCGTACATGTAATTAGTCTGGAATCCGGTTGAAACCTTGTATAAGTTAAAGTTTTATTTGAATTTATTAGATTTTCTTTACAGGAATAAAGAGATACGCTGACGTCATTTCTGAATTGTTCTTTTTTTTGCTGGACAAGTAGTTCGCTCGGAATTTGGCCGAAACCGGAAATTTGGCAGATGTAAAGCAGGAATTTTCGGTCAGTATCGTCAAAATAGAAATGGCTTATAGAGGTAAGTAGTATAGGGGTATGAAGATTAGGAAGGTGCTATGGGCGTATAGAGGCATGAAGACTGGAAAGGTGCCATAGGAAAATCCGTCTGTCCGTCTGTGACAAGAGTATGGATTGGCGAGGTGCCATAGGAAATATGTAAATGAACCTAACCTAACCTAACCTAACTTCACTTGACCTAAGTTTAAGCTCCCCTTTCCCACCCCTCCCGTGGACCCACCAACTTGACCTAAGTTTAAGCTCCCCTTTCCCACCCCTTCCGTGGACCCACCAACTTGACCTAAGTTTAAGCTCCCCTTTCCCACCCTTCCCGCCGACCCACCAACTTGACCTAAGTTTAAGCTCCCCCTCCTCCCTCCAGGTCTGACTTGTTCCCTTTTTTTCATCTTTTCCCCCCCACTGAAATTTAACAAAATGTTTCTGGCCTCACTAGGATTTGAACTCGGGATCTCTGTGTTCAGAGTCAGGTGTCTTGACCACTACACCATCGAGGACTTATTTATTAGAATCTCGAAGGGGGTAATGATAAGACGGTGGTTTCACTTTTGTAAAATCCTGGACTGACTAGGATTTGAACTCGGGATCTCTGGGTTCAGAGTTAGAAGTTTAATTTAGTCCTTTTGGATCTTGCACCATGAATACCGACCAAATTCTAAGAGTACTGGAAATGGACCCTGCCACTTCCAAGTATGAAAAGTACTGCTTACCAGCAGAAGATTAGGAAGGTGCTATGGGCGTATAGAGGCATGAAGACTGGAAAGGTGCCATAGGAAAATCCGTCTGTCCGTCTGTGACAAGAGTATGGATTGGCGAGGTGCCATAGGAAATATGTAAATGAACCTAACCTAACCTAACCTAACTTCACTTGACCTAAGTTTAAGCTCCCCTTTCCCACCCCTCCCGTGGACCCACCAACTTGACCAAAGTTTAAGCTCCCCTTTCCCACCCCTTCCGTGGACCCACCAACTTGACCTAAGTTTAAGCTCCCCTTTCCCACCCTTCCCGCCGACCCACCAACTTGACCTAAGTTTAAGCTCCCCCTCCTCCCTCCAGGTCTGACTTGTTCCCTTTTTTTCATCTTCCCCCCCCCCCCCCCCCCCACTGAAATTTAACAAAATGTTTCTGGCCTCACTAGGATTTGAACTCGGGATCTCTGTGTTCAGAGTCAGGTGTCTTGACCACTACACCATCGAGGACTTATTTATTAGAATCTCGAAGGGGGTAATGATAAGACGGTGGTTTCACTTTTGTAAAATCCTGGACTGACTAGGATTTGAACTCGGGATCTCTGGGTTCAGAGTTAGAAGTTTAGTTTAGTCCTTTTGGATCTTGCACCATGAATACCGACCAAATTCTAAGAGTACTGGAAATGGACCCTGCCACTTCCAAGTATGAAAAGTACTGCTTACCAGCCTACTATCTGACTGGTATAACATCCCAACGAGCCATCTGTATTGTCAACTCGAGTCCTAGTGAAGAATCAAACGGTCACTGGTTGGCCATATTCCTAACACCATCTACCACGGAAATATTGGCTCTAGCATTTCCTTACACCACCTATCAGTCGTATATTGTGGATTTTACCAGAAGTGTCGTAAGAAGATTATTCAACACACCCGTCAAGTTCAGGATTACAGTACAAAAAGTTGTGGATTTCATGCTTTGTTGTTTCTTATTTTTCGGTGTCGTGGTTATTCGTATTCCTACTTTCTTAGTATTTATACTGATGTGCCTATTTATAATGATTTCCTTGTAGAAAATGTATTGTGTCATTTATATAGCGTAGATTTGAGTGCCCTACGGGTCAAGTGTCTTAAAAACAAATCGTGTAGTCTTGTTTATAAATAAAAACCTTGTAAATATACCAATGTCTTTCTGATAGGTTAAAGTAGTATATACCGATTCAAAACCGCCTACCTTTACCATTTACTCATTTGAAAAATATAACACATAACCCCTCAATGGTGTAGTGTTCAAGACACCTAACCCAGAGATCCCGAGTTCAAATCCCAGTCAGTCCAGGATTTTACAAAAGTGAAACCACCCTCTTATCATTACCTCCTTCGAGATTCTAATAAATAAGTCCTCGATGGTGTAGTGGCCAAGACACCTGACTCTGAACACACAGATCCCGAGTTCAAATCCTAGTGAGGCCGCACCTCGGCCAATCCATACTCTTGTCACAGACGGACAGACGATTTTCCTATGGCACCTTTCCAGTCTCCATGGCCCTATACGCCCATAGCACCTTCCTAATCTTCACACCCCTAAACTACTAAGGTATATCTGAACTTGGTTTTCTCTCTTCCCATCGAAACCTTAGGTCTTGTTTCTCAAGAGGTATCCTCTTGTTACATGGAATCCCAAAACTCGCAGTGGATATTGCAATCGGTAACCCTGGTTTGTCGTGGTTAATCCGCGAAATTCCAGGAAAAAGTTAAGTAGCTTTTGGACATTCGGGTCCCTGGTTTGAAAGCCGTCGGTTTTTACACATCTAAACACATATCTTTGATGTCCTATTTATGTTCAGTCCTATTTATTCTTCCCACCAAGTTTCATCCCGATCGCTCCACTCTCAGAGTTTCACAGGATATCCGGTTCCCCCCTCCGACTCCCCCCAGATTCATCGGATCCGGCCCAGACTTGAAATGAGACATAATAATAATAATAATAATACAAAGCAAGAGAAAAGGCTTTCGTCTCTAAATAACTCTAAGAAATTTTGAGTAGTCGAACTGATCAGAGTTAAAAATCTCATCAACAATGCACTTAAAACTATTGATCGATTCAGCATTAACCGCATCTTCGGTAAGGCTGTTCCAAGGATCAAAAATTCTGTTCCCAAAACCCCACTTAAAAACGTCCTTGTGGAATCTTGACTTTGTAAGCTTGTACGAGTGCCCCCGATGATGACGGTTAATGCTGAATCTTAGTAAATCAGTCACTTCAAAATCGTCATAACTTCCATTGATTAATTTGAATGTTTCAATCAGGTCTCCTCTAAAAAATCTGTATGCAATGGAGGGAAGGCACAACTTGGCTAATCTCACTTGGTAGGGGAGATCGCGCAGTTCTGGTACGAACTTGATAGCTCTCCGTTGGATTTTTTCAAAAGCCTCAATGTCACAATTGTAATATGGCCTCGCTGTGGTGTGGTCATATTCAATGATCGGGCGAACCATCGACTTGAAAAGAAGTGAGAACAAACCATCCTGCTTAAAAGTAAAGTTTCTTCGAATTACACCAAGGATTATATTACACTTCTTCATGGTAAGGTTGTAATGTTGCGAGAAACGCAGATCCCCATCGATCAGGATCCCTAGATCCCAGATCCCTAGATCCCGACATCTGAGACATGAGGTCTTTCCAGATACCAAGTTTCATTAAAGCACAATGGACACTTCTAATGCTTTACTTTGTATTAAATGCTTCACGAATAAACATTTCCGACTTCCTTTAGAAGGCGCTACGAAAATCGGCCGTTTTCTTGTTATCCGTTGTCTTTAACTCTCTGGCATTTCGGCGATCCAAATCTTAGGAGCTGGGATATCGTGGCAGGAAATTAAAAAACTCCCAGCAATGCTTGATAAAAAGAAGGATATATTTGAGATGTCACCAAAGTCAAGCCGCTGATACAGTTTACCTGATTGTTCTAGTGCTTCATCAGAAGTTCCATGGCTTAAAGTGCCTTTTACAAGTTTTTCTTTCTGAAACAGTGTTATGAAGCTTGAGTAGCTTGCTTTATAAAATGTACTAGAATATGCAATAAGCTTGTAAAAATAACATAACTACAAAAATCATTCAAAAACAAATAACCTATTCAGATCTGAATTACACAAGCTGTTTTATGCATAAAATAAAGATCTACTAAGTATTATAAGAAACATCACTTTTATCTTTGTCCAAGATTGTAAATTGAGACTGTACTGGCCCAAAAGATTACGCTTTGAAATATCACAGGGAGGAAGCTGTTGAAAAAGCTGCTGATCTAGGGGGAAAGAATTGTTTCTAGGTTGTTACAGAATGGGATTGGGGCAGTTTGATGTACCCATGAACTTTAAGCCTTATCCTGTGCAGCCGTTCAACTTGAAAATCAAGTTGTACACCGCTCTCCGACGTTTGGATCACGTATGCGTAGATCTTCAAAACTGAGGGTTCGTTCCAGCTCGGCCCGAAAGTTACTAAATAGTTACTTTTCAGTCACTTTCACCCTTCCAGCTTGTCAAAAAGTTCCGGAGAGCACAAGGAAGATCGTTACTTCGAAGTAACTTTTTGTAAAGATAGTACCCGACCGTCTTTAGCACTTTCACTTTCCAAGAGCCGTCTTGAGAAGTGAAGTGAACTCGGGGTAGCAAAATGAGACAAGGTGTAATTGCTAAACTAAAGAGGACATTATTGTGTGAGTTTCTGCTGTACTTTGCCTTTAGCTTCTCTTCAAATGTGATTCGCTGATTAACCCCCAAAAGTAATTTCTTGTATACCTTGTTGACGGTTTAGCAGCCGGTCTGGTGACTTGATTGGGACTGTGGTAACAATGAATTTCAAACAATTGTAACTCAGATGGCGACTTTCCACTATATAATATTAAATTTCAAATTAAACTTAAATAATATTATCCATTAAATTCTCAGTACTATTTAGAGGCGAAAGCCTTTTCTGTTGCGTTGTATTACTAGTGTTATCATTATTCTATATATTGTAGGAGAAGAAGATAATTGACTTATGAACCTTGTTAACCACCGTTGACATCATTGGCTTCTAGATTATAGAATCTTGGGTGTTCTATTCCATGATAAACATTGTGCAACATACGGGAATAAGATAAACTTTTTAAGAATCTTAGCTGATGTATCCGTTGAAAACATTGCTGGAATAAATGTTTCAAAGTCAGCTTGGGCTCAAAGAATATTTATAAGATAAACTGTTGCGATTCAGGCTAGGAAACAATTATAGTGAAAATATGGATGCGACCAAAAAAACACAACCGGAATTACACACCTTAGAATTACAACTTAAAATTAAAAGGCATATAATCAACATCACGGCTCCATTAACAAGCCTGAAACATTAGCTCCTCTTCTCCTCTGTTTCAAAATAATTGTCAAGCCGTCTTTTGCAGCAAAAACAAACAAATTTTGTCTGTCCATCGTTCCCCATACAGTCCCCCCATCTCTTCTTGCATTCAAGAAACACGCGTTATCTCGTCCCGTAGTAACTTCGACCGTTCCAGGTCATAGTTAATATCTGACGTCACACGTAGTTACTCCGAAGTAACTACGAAGAGGAGCTGGAACGAACCCTGAGCCTTAAACCTGACAATCCATCCCTTGAGAACATAACCTTTGATGACTTTCATGTGAAATTTTAGATGAGCCTAGAACGGTTTTACAAAAATCCAGTACAATACTCGGTATAATATCTGCTGCTGTGTCTGTTGGACTACTGTATATTCCTCGATTTAGTTTTAAGCCTACCAGGATTGTTCTTTTTATTTCAGATAAGGTAAAAAGCTTGTAACTGTCAAAACACAATTAGCTGTGTAAATTAATATGACTGACTTTCATTCAAGGAACTGGTTCAGTCTGCATTCAGTACTTTTAAATTACAAATATCTCTCCTTAAATGTTTGTCTCTTTCTTCTTCAGTAGTCACGTGATGGAAACGCATTGCTATAATTGGTATGAACTTTTAACACACAAAATAGAACCCGTTCCTATTAATTTTTACCACAGCCAGCCTCGGCGGGATCAAAATTTACCACACATATTCGCGGATAGCACGTATGACTACACCTTAAACAAGCTACAAATAGGGTACGCGAAAATTGTAGCAAATCGGGGCAAGTACAGAAGAACAGCTCTAGCAAAACATTATGCTTCTTTTTGCGACCCGTCTGTGCTTTTCTCGATTGGTCTGTTTGATATTTTTGATAAACGGGATCTATCCAGAATAAGGATAGATTATTTCCGTTACTGTAAGTTTCTTTTGTACCTGCCCTGGTCCCACAGTAATTCTAAGATTATTAAATCTTACGGGGCTACTGACATTTTGTCACGGCTGCAAGATTTGCATTCTGATTTCCGTCAGAAGTCTTGTCTACGTCTGTTGCCGCACTACCGACTGATTGACTTTTTGGCTGATAGGTGATTCGTATTGTATGTTTGTATGTTATTTTGTTTATAATATAAACACACATAATTATTATTATGTTCTTTTCTTTTTATTTCTATTTATCTCTTCTACTCCACACTCTTATGTTGCAAAACATTTTGTGGTTTATAAATATACTTACTTACTTACTTACTTACTTACTTTTAGTAATGGGCCGGAAAGAATCACAAGAAACATAACGCGTTTTTTCATTCTTAGGGATAGGAGAAACTATACCTATTTTATAAGAATCTGGGACTGATCCGGAACTAAAAATAAGGTTAAAAAATGTTAAAAATTTCGCATAAAATGTAGGGTTGCAAACTTATTGCTCTGCTCTGTCGGCTATCAAAATCGTTGCTCTCCTGTCTCTCCTGTCGGCCATCAAAATTGGGGTGAAAATAGGGTACGAAGTTTTCCGTATCCATGAATTCCACCGAATGCCAAAGCGTTGCTTTCGCTGTCAGTCACCAAATCATGGCAGAGCCCAATGCCCGCATCCGTCTGACTCGCCAAAATGCGCGCCTTGTACTGGTTGTCGCAGTTATAACAAAGACTCGCCTTGCTCCCTTCCTCCGAAATGTGCTAACTGCGACGGCTGTCACGTTTCCTTCAGTCTCAATGCAGTGTAATGAGGAAAGCAGTGGGTATGGGTAAATAATGAATTGTCAGGAAAAGAAACTCCGCTGTATTTCCCTAAATGTAAATGGCACAAAGGACAAAGATCTATTATTTGATGATTTGCTCAGTAATTCGGACATACTTTGCCTTCAAGAGCATCTTCTGTCAACACCTAGCAGCGAAAGCTTGCGCCGATCACCTGAGCATTTTGTGTTCATTTAGCCGGCAATGAAAACTAGAGGCCGTCCTTCCGGTGGGTTAGCCATTTTTGTTCGAGCCAGCGAGTGTTCAGCACCAAAGATCGTCACAGTAAAATCTTTGTTCAGCACCACCAAGACTGTTCCAGTCTGGGCGATATGCTCTTGCCGTTCAGTTGGACAATATTGTTCTTGTTAATGTATATTTACCTTGTGACCGGCGGAACATTGCATCACATAGTTCATTTGCCAAGGCTTGTCAGAAAATCAGAACACTTATATCGGACATTTCACGAAAAGGAATGAAATGGGCTCTTGTTGGGGATTTCAACGCTGATCTTCTAACTTCTTCTACACGGACTGACTTGTTTTTCGATTCTTTACCTGTAACTCACAGTCTCATTGAGAAGTCTCTACCCTTTTCATACATACATAATCGTGGCGCTAATTTTTCCAACCTTGATCATTTGATTGTTTCTGAACCATGTCTCATTGACGGTATTGTTGAGGTTGATGAGGAAAAGATTGAGGACGACCATCTTCCTCTGTCTTTTTGGTTGTCCCAGTTTTTGGAATCAGTTGTCCAAATCCCAAGAAGGCCTGGATCCAAAAGCGTAACTGGAATCGTGTAGATGTTGTGCTCTACATTTCTACGTTAACTAATCTTCTCTCGCTTTTAAAAGTTCCTTTTCACCTTCTTCAGACTGGTATAGCAGCTACTACTTCATCCGTCGATATTAATTGCTATTATAGTGAGCTTGTCCATTGCTTGAAAGTGGCAGCCGATATTGCTGTACCGACTGAGAAAATTCGAGTTGGAACAAGGAAGCCTATTTGGAAAGTCAGTCCTGAAGTTAAAAAGGCGAAGAATACGGCAAAATTTTGGCTAAAAATTTGGATTGCTTGTGGACGCCCAGGGAATGGTACTGTTTTTAATCTGAAAGCTAAAACGAAGCGTGAATACAAATCTTCACTTAAAAATGCTCGTTTGAATAGCTTAGATGCTCCCACTGACAAAAAAGCGTGGCAAAAGGTCCTTCGGACAGATAAAGGTTCAGCTGTACCTCCTTCCGCACTAACTACGGCTGATTGGACCAGCCACTACAGTGGGCTATTCAGTGGTTGCAAAAAACTAATTCAGCAGCACTATGAAAATTTACTTCTTAAATACCTACCAAGGAAGATATTTCAACACTCTGTTCTTCCCGTAACTTGTTCTTCCATCGAAATTGCTTTCCGAAAATTAAGAAGAACTGGTTACACAGATTCTGATGGCCTTAATGCCGATTTTTTCAAAACTGAGTGTCCAGCTTTAACACAACACCTCCAACTTCTGTTTCAAATTTGTTCATGCCAGGGTTTGGTTCCGAATAGTTTCCTCTCGGGTACTGTAACATCGGTGATTAAGCGAGGGAAAGACACAGACCTTTCCAAAAGCTATCGACCAATTACAGTTTCTTGTACCATAAGCAAAAGCCTGGAATACGTCCTTCTTCCAGAATTAATTGAAAAATGTCGTTTTGGTTCAATGCAACTTGGATTCCGTTCGAGCGCCAGTTCTGCGCACGCTCATCACATATTAACAAAAATGATGAAGCAGGCTACCCGCGAGAAGTCTGCTATTCATATATGTTCTATAGATATAGCTGGTGCTTTTGACAATATAACGCATTCTCTGGCCCTCTTCTCTCTCATTACTTCTGGCGTGAATCTGTCTGTTGTCACTCAGTTAAAATTTTGGTATGGTCATTCCTCAGTAAGGTTTAAATGGCAAGGTAGCTTGTCAGAGATTATTCCTGTCCGATCTGGTGTTCGCCAAGGGGGAGTCTTATCTCCCTACATTTTCAAATCGGCCATATCTTCTTGTCTCAGTTCTTTAAACCCTGCTTACTTTTATAAAGACCATGCCTTCAGCTACATAGCTTACGCGGACGACTTGCTCTTAGTAAGCCGTACCCGATCCACACTCACCAAAAATGTCTGTAAGCTGTCGTCGGAACTTCTCAAAATCGGTCTTGAAGTTAACCTCTCAAAATGTGAGTACCTGCATTTCAACCCGTCGTCAAATCGTTTGAATGCTAATTCTTCTATCTCTCTTGGATCGTTCGTCGTCAGATCAACAGAATCTCTACGATGGCTTGGCATAACAGTCAAATCGTCCTTGTCAAAATTTTGCTCTTCGGTTGTTCAAGAAGTTTCTAGATCAATCCGTACCGCCTATGGGCGCATCGTCCCCAACCGGGGGCGCTATAATCGTAAAGCTTTGGGAAAATTGTACAGCACCTTCTGCGCTCCTTCTATACTATTTCGTTCTGGTGTCACTCATGTTCTGCGAAAGAAGGAGATAAAAAAGATGAGATCATGTTATTTTAAATATGCAAAGCACCTGCTCCACTTGTCGAAATTATGCCATAACCATACTTTTACGGAGAAGTTCAAAATTCAAGATGCAAGTGTTACCCTTTTGGATGTTTCTTCGTCGCTATCGAAAATCATCGACAACAGAACCCAACCAGCGCACGACCTTCTACACTGCTTCCTGGCCGACGGTTGAAACTAAGTGTCTTTTTGTGTATGTTTATGTGTTTTATTTATTTTCTTCATTTACTCCGCTTTCTGAAAACGGCGGGTTATAAATAAATTACTTACTTACTTACTTACTTAATATGACTAGAGTACACACCGTCATAATCTGCTGTACTTTTAGACTTCAGACCCTTTGCAGCTTCCCAACACTGTTAGTAGCCCATACGTTGGGACACCGTGCCCAAAAATTGAGATTAGTGTATGACCGGCGTCAAACGGCAAAGGTTACTTATATTTGTTTTCCGAGAGGCAGGAAACGGCCGTAAATACTGTACTTTTCAGTAGTCAGAATAATGTTGACTTTTATTTAAACATGTGTATTAAAAAATGTGTAAAATATGTAAGTAAAGAAAAAAAGTACTCGACTACATTCAAGTCTTTGAGTCACGTGGGCTGAGAAGATGGGAGACACCATTTACGTTTGTTTTCTTCAAAATCCTCAGGGTAGCCAACGTTATCCACAAATTACTTGGACACAATTCACTCTTGAAAGCAAGTCCGCCATTGCTATTAACGATTCATTGATCTCCCGGCGGTGGTCAAAATAGATATTAAAACCTTCGAGAAGACCGAGTGGCGTGTAAGAGCATTAAAACAACTAAGTATGTCACCATATGGGCCTATAGATATGGGAACCCGTCACTACGGCCATCCCTCATTTCGACAAACCGTCATTTCGTCTACAAAAACACGTCAGTTCACCAATTTTCCCGACAGTTCTTCCACCCGTCAGTTCGTCCACCCATCACTACGACCACCCGCCACTCCCCCCACCGGTCACTACATCCACCCGTCACAGCACCCACCCGTCACCACGTCCAACCGTTGTTACGTCGACCTGTCACTGCGCCCCACCGTCATTTTTCTAAGAAAATCCGTCAGTTCGTCCAATTTTTTCGACAGTTCTATACCCGTCAGTTCACCACCCGTCACTACGACCACCCGTCACTACACCCACCCGTAAGTACGCCCAACCGTCGCTGCGTCCACCTGTCACTGTGCCCACCGTCATTTTCCCTAAAAAAATCCGTCAGTTCGCCCAGTATTTTCGACAGCTCGTCCACCCGTCAGTTGGCCTAACAAATGCGATAGTTCGCCCAGTATTTTCGACAGCTCGTCCACCCGTCAGTTGGCCTAACAAATGCGATAGTTCGCCCACCCTTCAGCAATTCCACCTGTCAGTTCGTCCACCCGACAGTTGGCCAAGCTCGACCCTGCCATCAAACCCATGAAAGAAAGAGACACAGTCCCAGATGAGTACTAAGACGTTGCCATTCTTTGTTTGTATAATTAGGGTCAACACGAGATGCCTTTGGCCTGTTTACGTAAAGATAGGGAAAAAAAATACTGTTTACGTGAAGATGGGTGAAAAGGAAAAGGTATTCAGATATGTCGTTACTAACTGTTATGCTTGGTTACGAGATTGTCGTTAAGGGGTGGCCCAAAGGGTGTGTGTGATCCCCCCCCCCCCCGCCTTTTCCTAAGTCTATTTCTATGAGTTGAGGTCTAGGGCGCTCATTTTAGTCAAATACAATCTGAGTCGTTTCGAAATATAGTCAATTTCGGCATTATCGAGCTTCAGTCGTAAATCCACCGGTCATGGGCGACCCGACTTTTTTAAAGCTAAAGTGGGTCCTTCACTGGCATCAGGCGTTCAGAAGAAATCGTAACGTGTCGTAAGCGACCATTTTGTTGGTTTTCAGCCAATGAGAGCACGCCGAGTTAGACGAGCACGGCTACGATGGACTTAAGATTGTCAGAGGTGGACCAACTCAACTCTGAAAGCGAAACTCTCATTCGTCAGTTGCTGTGTAGAGCATCTTCCGTCGCGTATTTAGACTCGGACCTAAGTTGACGGTAGGTCGCAGATGAACATTGGGGCAGACAGAAACATTTCACATGCACTTTAATAGAGAGATTACACCCTACCCGATGAAAACGGATATTGCTACCATCATCACGGAATCATAACAAAAAAAATTAACATTGGGAGGTATAGGACTTTCAACTTTGAAATTAAATTATCGGTGTCTTATTATCATTCTGAGCCAGGGACTTGCTGGAAATGTTAATTCGGCTATTCCTTAACCGTATAATTCTATTTTTGCAAAAGAGTTTCCGTGTAAGTAAGAGCTTGAAGGCTTCAAAGTTTGAACACAGAAACGGAGTCTCGAATCCTACTGGTCGAAGATGAGGCGGATTTGAAAAAATGTGTCATAATTGACCAATAGGACGAGACTCCGTGTTGGTTTACAAACTTTTACTCCTTCAAACTCTTACTTCCATGGAAACTCTTTTGCAAAAATAGAAATATACGGTTAAGGAATAGCCCAATTAATATTTCAAGCAAGTTCCTGGCTCATAAAGATGATAAAACGCCGATAATTTAATTTCAAAGTTGAAAGTCCTATACTTCCTAATGTTAAATTTTTTCGTTACGATCCTGTCCGTTTTCGTCGGGTATGGTGCAATCTTTCTATATGCTGCATTGGTGGTTCGTCGCTGGATCGTTTTTTTTTTCTACGCAAAAGGAATCATATTCTGCAAACCATTTTAAAGTTGTATTTTTTTTTCGGGTCTAGGTACCCTACAGGAAAGTAGCCTACAGTATATCGAATGGAAAAATATAATGGTATACGGAACTTTCATAGCTAAACAAAAGTATCTCGAAAGTGCAGTGAAACTACGACCCATAAAATGCAACTTAAATCTCGTCGGCGAAACTGATCGGGATTTCATTTTTTTAATGCACCGTCAAACCGGTTTTCCTCGTTTTCTTTCCGAGTCAGCGTGTCTTTTAAAGTTTAACTGAAAAACCAACTTATTTTCGTGTCATTTAACTGAATACATTGAATTATTTGGATTCTGCAAAGGGATTTTTTTTTTATTTCCGACTATCGCCCTAGTTATGACGTTCACAATATCTACGGCCGTCCCCACAACGAAAATTCTACTATGTCGCGGGAAATTTTAATCTCAACATAAACGCGGCTTTTCAGTAAACAATAGTGAGATTGGTGAAGATTGCTTAGTGCCTGAAAAAAAAAAAAAAATCATAAATCTTTATCGTAAGGCGAATAACAAAAATACAAGCGTGTAGAGGTACCACAAATCACACGGGAATTCAGTATCTGAAAGTTGATTAGTCGTGAATAGCGGAACAACGAAGAAACATATTTCCAGCGGGTCTTCAAGCCAATTTAAGTGAATAAGTTATGGGCAACTAGATTGTCCTGTCCCAGCCCTTTTCGGTGAAACTTTAACGTGAAAATTACTTTTTTTCCTTTAAATTCAAAACAAATCTATTTACTGTCTATTTATTCTGGATGGCAATTATTTTGCCACTTTTACGTCGGACAGATTTGTGATTTCATCAGTACGATACCTTTACTTTTCATTGGAATCGCAAAAAGACGCTCTGCTCCTTGGCGTTTCACAAAATTTCGCCTGTGGCGCATTTTGTAGTATTTTCTATTAAGAAGAACAGAAAGCTTGTTCCACCCTTCTAACACTAATAACTATCAGTTACTAATTTCGTTCCAACCTCATGAAAAGTTATTACGCTGACCGTTCCAACCTTCTCGAAATAGTAACTAATAGTAACGGTACTCCGAAAATCTCTGTGACGCGATGGGCCGGATTACCTCATGGAGTGATGTTTTACCAACACAATTTTTAAATGCGTTCCACCCTTGACGTCGAAAAGCCGTGACGTCATGCGTATTAACTTCGGTAAGTAGGGTGGAAATGCTCATCATGTCCTTGATTTTACTATTAGGCTTTGAATTCTTGGTATTTGAAAAACATTAACGGATAGAATTTGTATATTTATGAATTTTCAGTAGAGCAATATTTTCAGCTGAAGCATTGCAGTTAGCTTTCACCGGTTTTGTTACCTGTTGGTGGGGAAGCGGCAACAGTACATTTTTATGGGTACGTTGGAATCGTATATTGTGATCTAAAAGTCGTTGAAATGATGATTGAGGGGAAATGAGGGGTGAGTGCTTCGGGACGAATTTTTACCATGATGCGTAAACAGAACGGAAACAAGACAGCCTAGGTTTACGCGAACTTGTTTTTCTTCGCTTTTCATGTTACTTTTACACTTCGCAAAATCAGTACTCGTGCTAACATTAAACTGTGAAAGATATTTTGGTAAGGATTTTGTTGCTTTAGGTTTTAGCCAGAGTAGTTCCCGTGTACTTTTACCTTGACAAATTAACAAGAAGTAAATTTTCGATTGTATTTAGGATGTCGTGATGGTGCTTTCGTGGTCAATGTATGAATGTGCTTTCATTCTTATGATTCACTTCTGGTTAGCCTACTTGTCATGGTAAAACTATAAAATCCCACCGTTGCCTAATATCTATTTGGGGACTAAGAAAAAACAAAGCAGCAAAAGACATGGTTATAGTCACATGTCCATACCAAGGCCGTGTTCTTGAGACACGTACGCGTTGACCTTCGGATTGACTGAAGTGGGAGATGAGGAAAGTTTGTATATCACTGGGCTTCCCAACTCTAGAATAAAATTAGTCTTAGCAACGTTTACTGATAACAAACTCAATCTAGTAAATACGGAGAAATTTCTCAGGACACCATTCACTTTCAACACAAGACTATCCAAACAACGACTAGAAAACGTGACTGCAGTGTCATCAGCGAACGACGTTAAGCAACAACCCGGAAGATAAAACCTCAAGCTATCTACGTAAACCAGATAAAGAAATGGACCAAGGACCGACCCCTGCGGCACACCACACGACACTCTATAAGGGGAAGAAAAAACATCATCAATCATCACTTTAATAGACCTCCCGCACAAATAACTTTCAAACCACTTCAGACTCACTCCTTTAATACCCAAGCATTCTAGCCTTTGCAATAAAATTCTAAAATCTACCGTGTCAAATGCTTTCCTAAAATAAAAAAAATACTGTTAGGGGGATCTCACCTTTTTCTAAACAATTATTTACAAAATCAACAAGATGAATGGCAGCATGACTAGTAGAGTGACCTTTTCTAAACCCGAATTGGGTGTCACTGAGTATGCTGTGTCTCGTGAGATGGTCATATAGACGACGATGAATCACTTTTTCCAAAATTTTTGAAAGTACAGGCAGTATCGAGATTGGTCTCCAATTACCGGCATCTGACCTGGCACCCCCTTTATAAAGTGGGCTAATTTTAGCTTGCTTCAGCGTTTCTGGAAAGGTCCCTGTTTCCAGAGACAGGTTAATAATATGAAGGATACATGGTAGTATATACGTCATCACAGCTTTAAAATTTCTAAGATTCACGCCATCTATCCCAGCAGAATTCGATTTTATGTTTTTCACTATCTTAACCACTTCATCATTTGTACACTTTTCAAATTGGAACTCAACACTGTCTCCACGAGAGTCCTCGAATTCCTCACTGAGAACATTTACCCTGTCACACCTTACACTCTCTTGAACCGACAAGCCAATTTGAGAATAAAACTGGCCAAAATGATTCGCGACTTCATTTTTATCACTCACAGAACTTCCGTTTATATCAATGCATGGCGACTGGCTACTTTTCTGATTTCCCATGAATTCATTAATAACTTGCCATGTGGCTCTTGTGTCTCCCTTATTATCAGAAAACTTTTCTTCGAAATACTTCTTCTTTGCTTGCCTTCTCATACTGTTCACCTTATTTCTCACTCGCGTGAAATCTGCAAAATCTCCGTCATCCTGACTATTCAGATATTGCTCATATAACATATTTCTGTTGTTTATCGTGTCTATTATTTCTTCCGTAATCCACGGCTTGCGGGGATCCTCCTTCTTTTCTTTTACCAGTCGCAAGGGACATGTTTTCTCATAAATCGGTTGAAAAATGGACATGAACTGGTCATAAGCTAGAGATGAATCATCGGAAATCTCAAGGACTGAGTCCCACTTAATACAACTCAACTCCACGGCAGAGTTATTCAGATTTTGCTTTTTCAGCTCACGTGTCAGTATTTTCTTTGACGGGATACGTCCATTTTTAAGACACGTCACATGAGCAATTACCGGGAGATGGTCCGAGCCAGGATATATAATCACATCAGAACAGCTTTGACTCAAATAACTACGTCCCACGAAAATGTTATCAATTAGGGTCGCTGAATGACTAGAAATTCGGGTGGGTACACAAGTTAAAGGGTAAAGATCATCCGAAACCATATAATTAAAAAAATCCAAATTATCACCTGAAAGTTCTAAAAGATTAAAATTAAAATCCCCCATACAAAAAAAATCCATTCTTGTAGACGAAACCAACCTCATCAACTCATCAAAACCTGTGACAAACTCATCCAATCGAGCACTGGGCGGCTTATACACCATACTAATTAAAAAATTTTTCTTTCAATTTCCAGTTCTAAACAAAAACTTTCAAACTTACCTTCCATCCATACACCCAAATCCTCCCTCACCATATACCTCATATTCTTCTTAATAAAAATTCCCAGGCCTCCTCGGTTCATAGTTGATCGGTTTCTTACCTCAAAATCGTATCCTGGAAAATAATAAGCCGAGAGAGATTGGTCAGCACTAAAAAAAGTTTCACAAATACCCATAATATCAAATTTTGAAGAAGATTTCTCAATTAACTGCAGAACATCTATATATCCTGTAGTAAGGTGGCAATTCCACGAGCAAAGACACAGCGACATGTCTGAACTAACTTACGACGGCAATATATAGGAACTTTCGCGAAGAGGCTTTTTTTTTTTTTTTTTTTTTTTGTAACCCGTAGCCATAATTTAACTTATTTTTATATTACGTAAAAAAGAAGAAAAAAATCTTCTTTCGTACTTTTTGTGGCTACTCCTCCTTCCCTCAGTGACGTTAATTTAGTCTATTTTTACCCATTTTTAACTATTTACGTCACTTAACTTTTGAAAATAAGCCCGTATTGTATTTACTATTCTTCCCCCCTAAGACATCTTATTTTTATTTTTGTCTGTCCTACAAACCTCAACCATAAATTGAAATTTTACTCCCAACCAAACTATTGTAAATTACGAAAAATAAAAAAAATAAAACCAGAAAGATTTTACCATACCATACATATAAGGGGAAAAAACGACATAAAGGGACAAATATATCTTTCCAACTATAAACAACTATAAAACATTTCCAACTCCACATAATATTTAAATTATACTATAAAACGCAAAATGCATTTTTGGAAACAAACTTGACTAGTTTACTTTATCACAACCATATTTATTTATAAATCTTTTTTTAAACTCATTTTTCAAAGACATAAAAACTAATTTACTGGAAAATTACAAACAAACAAAAAACACGAAATACCCACGACTGCAAGGGGCTCTTCCCGTCCTTAAAACTAAATAACAATATCACTTTAAAATAATCAACCATTATCTTAAAGGTATCTTAAAGTCGACAAATAAAAGTGTAATCTGTGAGGTAGTTTCTTTCGTTTTGAATGCAATGAAAAGAAGAAAATAGTTTGTGTTTCATTATTAGTGTTATAAATTGTTGTTGGCGCTTCAAGAATCTGTTGTATGGCCGTATTAGGCTTTTTCCAATAAATTATTATTATTATATTATTATTATTATTATTATACACAATCTACAATTCATGACGTAATTTACATATAATTGGGTACACACAATATATATATATCAAAACAAAAACATAACAACTCAACACAATCACTGGGCCTTGCGTTGTTGGGCATTTCGTAAAAATTAAATTTTTTATAAACCAAAAACTTTCCAGTAATTCCTCTCAAAACTACAAACACACAAATAATTGCTTACTTCTTTACCACCAATCTACGTCATTTGTCTCTAAACTATACATATTTCCATACAAAACAAAACAAAAAAGAAACTAAATAATTTCAAACTTCATCTCTTACCATCACATTTCCGTTTTCATTTCCATTTTCCATATTACATTATACTCAAAAATATGTTTCTACTCTTCTTTTCTCACTCTTAATTTTTTTAAACTCTCCCATTCTGTCCTAACCATCATCATAATTTTTTCTAGACTATCCTCTTTACCTCTTCCTTTCCAACTGTAATAACAAAATGTTCCTATTAAAAAAGCTGTCGTCCTGTTCTCAGGTGTTATCTTACCTTTAACAATATCCTTGTAGAAAATCTGTTTATCAATCTTCCATTCTTTGAGGCTTTGAACCAATAATAGGCAAGTCATCACGTCCAGTTTTTGCCTCCAAATGATCTTTAATACGGAGCGGATTACACATAAATCTACTCAATGAATAAAAATTACTCAACATAAATAAAAAAGTAAACTAACTTCCTTTCCCGCGAAAAAAACAAAAATTCCGCGAAAAGGCTTTAAACCAATAATAAGCCAATCATCACAAATGTTGAAGCAACTGAATAATACAAAGAAATAGTAATACAAATAAACACAAATAATCAACTTTTACTAAAAGCTAGAGGGTGTCAACAAGTGAGTGGATGCGTGTTGGGTGAATATCACCTTGCTCACGTTTGTAAACACGGCCACGATCAGTCCATACGTTCCTTACACCATACCTGTCTCTCGCACCATCGAGAATCACTTTTCTCATTTTCGTGAGATATTCAGCGACGAATACACCCGATTTTGCCAGCTTTGATTTCGCTTTGAAAACAGTCTACGCCAGATTTTTCGTCGCGAATTTAACGAGAACTGGAGCAACAGGCGTAGGTGTCTGGATATTCCCCGTGGCGTTCGGAAGACTAAAACGGCTTTCTAAACATTTACACCCAGTCTCTTTGCTATTTCCAGAACAGCAGTACCCAGGTCAACCCCGGGGTCCTGTTTCACTCCAAAAAGCACCAAAGAAACAAGCAAACGCTCCTGATCGTAATCGTCCAACTTTTCCTCAATAGTAGCGACCCGAAGCTCTATTGACTGAATCTGGCTGTTCAGAGATGAAAACATTTTTTCAACTTTCTCAAACTTTCCGTTGTATTCTAGCGTGATCGAATCATAAATTTCCGAAACAATCAGTTCAGGGTTTAGAGTGGCTTGTTGTGATGAGCCTTCTGCTCCTGCCACGGAAGCAATTTTTTCCTGAACTTTTTTCTCGATTTCTTGAACCAGGCCAGCCTTAAGTTTTACTACTTCATCTTGTGCCAAAGTAAGCTGGTTTTGAAGTGCAGACGTTTTGCTCGAGGCAGTTGGATCAGCACCAGGGCCTTTTGTAACTTGCTGAAATTGTCAGTTGTCTTTTGAATTTGTTATGTTTGCCCCCGAAAACACTGAGAGAATCGCCGTACTCCCCAGTTTCTTCTTGAAAATTCAGCATAAAATTTAGCATTCTTGCTGAATCTTTCGATGAATTTTATGCTGAATTAATGCTGCATTAATTGAGCGAAAATTCAAGTCCGAAAGCGAAATGCTGCATAAAATGCTGAATCAATTCAGCATTTTCGTTCGTTTCGGAGCTTTCGGACAAGTTCATAGACGTAGACATATATATGAAGAATGAACTGATTTTTTTAAGCTTGAATTATTCAAATATATGGAGGAAGTACTTCGTCGTAAAACAAAACTCATCAGATAATATACATTTAAACATAAACAATACTGAACTGAATCTTCCACGGTACAAGGAACGTAAAAGGACCCCTCTTGCTTATTCTGCCTTTTATACTATACCTAGCTCACTTGTGGAAGTACAAGCTTCTAAAACTCCCCCCTTTCTCCGTTGTTTCGTCTAGTGCCTAGAATTTTTAGCACTTTTTCGGCTGTGCCGAGTTTTGCCCTCCAGACAGTGCAAAGTTTTCCGGAATCTTAAATGTCCCGCTAACAACTCTTTCACATATAAGGCTATGATAATCTTCTCTTTTTGGCTTCTTTTATTTGATTAGTTTTACAACTTTTGAACCGCGGCGCATTCATTTTTCAACCGTTTTGCGCTCAGTCGCCGCATCGAAGAGCAGGAAGGCTGGATAGAGTCGACACGCTGAAGCAAGAAAATGGCTAATTTCAGGTGGAACGTAATGGCGTCTTCGAAAAATTATTTTTTCTGGTCTGTTTCGTAGGGAAAAGATCATTTCTAGAAAGAGTTGTGCTTTAATATAATGATGAGAAGGGCCTTAGTCGATCAAGCATGGCCCGACAGAGTTGTCAGGTTACTGAGGCCCGTATTTGAAGGGCCGTTGCACATTCAACGCAAAGCCTGTGGCCGCAGGGGATTGTGGCAACGCCTAGCATTTTTGGTTCGCCGTCACTACTCACCCCCCCCCCCCCGTCGATTCTTCCACCCGTCAATACGCCCAATAAAAATCCATAGATCGTCCAACCGTTGATTCGCCCATCCTTTGATTAACCCATCCGTCAAATCGTCCACCCGTCGATTCGGCCAACGTCGATTCATCCAACATTCTGTCGCTTGAGTGCCGATTAACCAAATCGGCACTCTGTCTGTCGATTCAACCACCCGTCATAAGACCCAAAAAATCCGCCACAACCCCCACCTTCTCTAAAATATTCGCTTACCCGTCACAAGATCCAAAATACTCCTCGATTCACCCACTTCTCAAATCGACCTCTGATCTAGGGCGGCTCTTATCATCGCGGTAAAAGAAAGAGACTGCGTGGCAGGGGAGTACTGAAGAAGGATACTACATCGTCCGATTTAAAGAAGGGCGAAAACTAGCTACAGCTTGAGCCAGAACCATCAGAAGCATGAAATAAGACCTCGATTCCGATAGTGAAAGAGGAAATAAAGAGGATGAATGCAAGAGTAAAATATCAGATGAAAGAGCTACCGTATTTTAAGGTACAACATGTACCGAGAGCGGTAGCCTACATATTGCGATTATTATCTCGATTAGAGTCGAAGTATTCGTCACAGATGTCTTCCCCGAACTTCCTCTGCAAATGAGCTTACAACTTCAAAGTTTCATGAGAATCCTCGTAAAGCAGTATTTCCCTACAGCACAATGGTCAACACAGCTTCTAAAATCCTTCGGTTATTATTAATTTAAAACAATACAAAAGATGACCAAGTTGTGGCATCCGCGACCCGAGCTCTTTCCGACTGTTAAGTTTCATTTGTGTCCAATGCCCCTTTCGAAATGGCCACAAAAATGCCAACAATTCAAAATGCAAACGGTTCAAAATGCTCATGACTCAAAATGCCCACTACCCAAAATGCCCACGATTGGATTATTGTGTTGCGAGAGCAACACTTTGGTTTTGTCCTCGTTTTTTTTTTTTTTTTTTTTTTTTTCCTATGACTCCGAGTTCATTTTATTCCTGGTAACTGGGAAGGGTCTAACCTGTGCGGTTTTTACGGAAAGTGTGGACCTTAGGCCGGATTGATGAATATGACATTACATTTTGGAAAGCTCCGTAGAACTCTTGCCTGGGGCCAATAAGGATGGTTTTTGCTTGTCATGGAGCCAGAGCCTACGGTTTGCGAAGTGAAGTGGAGTTGTATAGCCTATGTCGGAGAGGACCATCTCAAGTTGTGTAGCGAACCTTTTGTTTCATCAAACCATGTTTCTGCTTTCGAGTGGAAAGCTCCGTTCTAGCACGCTAGCAGGCAGGCACCAGTTTCAAATTGAAGATGGACTAAAATCTATAAGTGTTAAATATATGCGGCAGTTACCCGGCCCCACAGCCAACATATCTTCTTTGAGTGATAAATAGAAAAATCTACAGAGACAAAAAAGTGGCTTTTTCCCACGGGTCCGAAAGTGCTGCCATCTATTGTTTCTGTCCATGTCTGTGACGATTCCAGCTGAGTTTATAATTTTTTTTTTTTGCACTTGGGTTTGCGGTAGAGTAACGGTATCAGATGTGCCCCTTAAACTTTAAAAGTTCTCTCATTGCTAAAGAAACTAGAGCTTATCCTTTGCTCCTTTCTAAGTCGTGACGTTAGAAAGTTGGCCTACGGCAAAAAAGTCAACTTTTGAACTAAGACAGGTAGAATTTTTTTTTCGACGGCAATCGATAGCCACTGATGAGCTGATCAAAGTATATGTCATCCATTTTTTGGTACAAAAATTCCTCATGAGATACACCGGTTTGAAAATTTCAAAGGGGTTGACAACTTCAGTAGTAAGGTACATTGAAACCAAAAATAGGCGATAGCAGTTATGAGCCATGTAGGGGACTTTTAAGCAACAGTCGACTGTTAGCTCATAATCATCTTCGGTAATGAGGGCCTTGCAGCTTTTGCTAGTTGGTGTACCTGTTATTTGTTTCCGGTGTATTCGATGGTAAGAACAATTTGGTTCCATTTGTGTACGCGATTTCAGCTGAGTTTATCATTCGTTTTTTTGCACTTGGGTTTGCGGTAGAGAAATGGTATCAGATGTACCTCTTAAACTTTAGAATTTCTCTCATTGCTAAAGAAACTAGAGCTTATCATTTGCTCCTTTCTAAGTGGTGACGTTAGAAAGTTGGCCGACGGCAAAAAAGTCAACTTTTGAACTAAGACAGGTAGAATTTTTGTTTTCGACGGCAATCGATAGCCGCTGATGAGCTGATCAAAGTATATGTCATCCATTTTTTGGTACACAAATTCCTTCATGAGATACACCAGTTGAAAGTTTCAAGGGGTTGACAACTTCAGTAGTAAGGTACACACTGAAACCAAAAATAGGTGATACCAGTTGTGAGACATGTAGGGGACTTGTACGCGGCAGTCGAGTGTTAGCTCATAATCATCTTCGGCAATGAGGGGTTTGCAGCTTTCGCTAGTTGGCGTACCTGTCATTTGATGGTAAGAACAATTAGGTTCCCAATTGTATGACATGCAAGGGACTTGTCAGTAATAATAGGCTGTTATGCTACAAAAATCTTCAGCGATGAGGGGTTTGAAACTTTTGCTAGCCGGTGTACCCATTATTTTTATCCGGTGAACTTGATGTCTATCACGGGAAAGGGACTTGTCAGTAGAATCGGTGCACGAGGGGCTAGAAATTTGTGCAAATTGTTGCACATTGTATTCGATTTATATAACACTGACGGTAAGAAAGTTTGTATCGATGGTCTCTCGCTGTATCCTAGGATTTACTGTTTTCGCAACGGGTACAAACGATAATGTAAAATAAGGTAGTTTCGTAATAATTAATAATGTCATCCATGGTATTTTAATCCTGAAAAGTTACGGATAGCTTTATAATACCAACTAGATTATATAGGATATTGTTCCAAGTTTTCATCCGTCACGATGTCTACGATTGAAAAGGATAAAGTTCAACTGACTGCAAAGTCAATTTAGTCCCTTTTTCCGATATTCTTTTGTTGTGGTTAGGGCAATCGATGCCCTTGATGAGCTGATCAAAGTATATGTCATCCATTTTTTTTTAACAAAAATCCTTCATGAGATAAACCAGTTTGAAAGTTTCAAGGGGTTGACAACTTCAGGAGTAAGGTACACACTGAAACCAAAAATAGGCGATACCAGTTGTGAGACATGTAAGGGACTTGTAAGCAACAGTCGACTGTAAGCAACAGTCGACTGTTAGCTCATAATCATCTTCGGCAATGAGGAGTTTGCAGCTTTTGCTAGTTGGTATACCTGTTATTTGTATCAGGTGTATTAGATGGTAAGAACAATTTTGTTCCCAAAAAGCCAAAACGGCTTTTATGCTATAATCATCTTCAGCGATGAGGGGTTTGCAACTTTTAATAGCTGGTGTATCCATTATTTGTTCCGATGAATTTGATGTCAATCACGGGAGAGGGACTTGTAAGTAAGAATCCGTTCACGAGGGGCTAGAAATTTTTGAAAATTGGTGCACATTGTATTCGATATCTGTAAATATGACGGTAAGAAAGTTTGTATCGATGGTCTATCGCTATAACCGAAGATTAACTGTTTACACAACGGGTACAAACGATACGGTAATCTAAAACAATAAGGTAGTTTTGTAATAATTAATAGTGTCATCTATGGTATTTTAGTCCTGAAACGTTACGGATAGCTTTATAATACCAACTAGATTATATAAGATATTGTTCCAAGTTTTCATCCGTCACGATATCTACGATTGAAAAGGATAAAGTTCAACTGACCGCCAAGTCAATTTAGTCCCTTCTTCCGATGTTGTTTTGTTGTTGGTTTTACAACGCTAAAGAACAGCTTTTGATCATGTGATTATTCTTTTTAGAACATACCGTTTTAAAAGCTTCGATAAGTTGACAATTTCAGCATTTAACCGACAGCGAAGAAACAAAACCAAAGTGTTGCAAGTCGGCGAAGCCGGACAAAGGTTGCCGCAACACTTCACGTTGCCCCGGCAACGTAGGTCTAGTTTGAGCTTTTCAGTCCGTAATTAGGCGTGATTGAGCAATGGGAGGAGAGACCAAGTATTAGAATCATGATCAATTTTGAACTTGTCTAATCTCAATTATAATATAATACTGGTAAATATTTAAAAGAAGCATTTGTATTTCCTCGTGTTTAGGTGCCACAAAAGCGCTGTGCTTTCTTGGGGAAGCCTGTGACCTATAAGGAACCCACTTGGAACTTCTCTTTAAAGGACCCCTCCCACTATTTTAGAATATTTGAATACTTTAAAACTATACTGAGCTTTCAACAAATAACCCACGGTTTTGGATGTTTTAAGCCTTTTCCGAGAGGGAAACAATTTACATAACCGGTTCTTCTGATGGAAAAACTTCTCGCAGAGAACTGTCGACAGCGAGATAAACATTGAAGGTAGCAGAACGCGGCAAGTGAGGTTTTGTTACAGGCGTTAGAATGCCGTACAAAATTGGGGCCTCTGGGTTTTAGAAATATATGAAGTGATTGTGGAAGTAGGTTGTATTAGTATTATAGGTAAGACAGGTCCTTTAACAGCTTTAATTTGCTGGTCTTTTTGGACCGTCCTTCGGCTACTAGTCTGAAATACGCTCAAGCACAGAATCGATCTGGAGCAGGTCTGATTCGAAATCTTTTTTCTTATCCCTTCCAATCTCGTCGTCTTTTGTATAAGGATGGTTTTGACCTCCACTGGGGACAGTTTTGGCTGTCGGCATTTGGAACTAAGATGATATTATCCTCCCCAGGGAACATTTGAACTGTCGGCATTTTGGACCGCCGCCATTTCGGAAGATTTCGATTTCTTGTGTTCTACCTGATTCTTGGGCACTTTGAGTCGTCGGCATTTTAATCCTGGACATTTTGAGTGGGCGAAAAGATCTTGGTGATTTTGGGAACCACCCTTCGAAAGTTATGCTTGCCTTGAGATCCCGAATTTTCCTTCCCTCCTCCCGCTTCCCCGATGGTAAGATTGAAGAAATAACTCTTCTCAAGTCAATTTGATCGTGTCCTTCATAGGCCTGTCAAGTTTCATCGTCCTAGCACATCTAGAAGTGCCTTAACTTGTGATAACCGGAATTCCGGGACCACCCTCCAACTTCCCCCATAGTGCCTGGATTCGATGCGGTGATGTCAACACTGTATCATGTGATTATTCTTCCTATGAAACATGTCCGGAAAATTCTTAGTTCTAATGAGACTTGATGGATCGTAAGAGCTGATGAGCTTACTGATCAGTTTTTAGGTCCGAACCGTAACTAACTGTGGTTAGAATTTTGGAAGGGGCATTTTGTGGTCTTACCCCCCACCCTCCAGCTTCACCCCATGTAAGGCAGATCATCTACTAACATTAAATATCTACAAGATCTACAACGTCAGTTAGTTCCGTAACAATCAAATCCGGTCAAAACCGAAAAGTGTGTTAAAAGTAAAAGTTTTATATGAAGTTGATTAGATGTCCGATCTAGGGTTAAGAAGACATGCTGAATCCGAATATGAAAATTATTTTCTCTCCGGACAGGTAGTTCACCCGGAATCCGGCAAAAACCGGAAAATTTGTAAAAAACAAAAGTTTAATCTGAAGTTGATTTAGGTTCGATTTAAGGATAGGGAAACATGTTGAATCCGAATATGAACATGATTTTCTCGCGAAGTAGATCGCCTTGAATCCGACCAAATCCGAAAAAAAAATTTAAAAGTAAAAGTTCATTATTTCCTCTTTCCATACCAGTACCGAAGTCTAACATTATGCTTCTGCAATCTGGATCAAGCTATATTGACTAGTTTTCACCATTATTTACACGGACGGTATCGTAGCCTCCTTAATTACTCCCCTGCGAGTCGCTTTCTCATACCGCGTTCAATGATAAAAGCCGCGCTAGCTCAGAGGTTGCTTTTGAGAGTTTGGCGAATCGACGGATTTCTTGGGTTTTATGACGGGTAAGCGAGATGTCGTAAAAAGTGGTGGCTATGACGTTTTTTTTGGGTCTTATGACGTTTGGGTGAATTGACGGTATATAGGTGAATCGATGGGTAGCCGAATCAACTGGTGTTTGTGTCGACGGGTGGGCAAATCAGCGGTTGGACAAATCAGCGGGTGGTGAGGGATATTTTGGGTCTTGTGACGGTTAGGCGAACTGTCGAAAAAAGTGGGGGATGTGACGCATTTTGGGGGCATTATGACGGTTGGGCGAATCGACGGGTGGACGAAAAGAAGGGTCCCCACCTGTTTTGCTCGAGATAGATGACGCAGGTAGCCTCGTCTGATCTCCTGTGAACACTCCTCGATTGGGGCGAGGGTGACCCTCTCCGTCGGAATCCGGAGGGACCAGCAGAGACAGAGGCGGACGGATCAGAGGTTACTGGATTGCTGGAAGGTTGTGAAACATTTGGCGCAATCGTTGAGGATAGAGCCGAGGCTGAGGTGGGAGCAGACAATAAAGAGGATGCATACGCCAAGGACTCTGAAGAGAGACTCGGGGGTATATAAAAATCTTCCTTGTCCTTTTAAGCGTTTTACCCACCAACCTTGCTTTGTAATCCAGATTTTGTCACTGTCTCGGACACTCTAGCTTCGAAAACATTTCGCGGGGGTCCTCTCATTTAAATTGTGATGGCTTTTCTGTTGAAATGTGTGTAGGCTACCTGCATTTCAACCCTTCGTCAAATGGTTCGAATGCATCCAAAGCTTTTATCTCTCTTGGATCGTTCATCGTCAAATCAACAGACTCTCTACGATGGCTTGACATAACATTCAAACCTTCATTGTCAAAATTTTGATCTACGGTTGTTCGAGAAGTCTGTAAATCAATCCGTTCCGCCTACGGGCGCATCGTCCACAGCCGGGAACGCTGTAATCGTAAAGCTTTTGGAAATTGACGAAGAAGGTCAAAATTCAAGATGAAAATGTTACCCTTTTAGATGTTTCCTCGTCGCTACCAAAATCATGAACAACAGGGCCCAACCATCGGACGACGTTGTCCACTGCTTCCTGACCGAAGTTTGAAAATTAAGTGTCTTTTTCTGTATGTTTATGTCTGTTATTTATCTTCTTCATTTACTCCGCTTTTTCAAAATGGCGGATTGGAAATAAAATACTTACTTACTTACACAGGATTTGAGCCGTTGAGTTGGAGTCGTACGGACACGCTTACTCCTTCTTCCTGAAGGTCACTGGAGTGTTTCCACTGAAAGCCAGGCTTCCCCTTCCAGATTCTCGTCTGCCGTAAAGAAAGAATACAACTTATAATCCTGACGTCCGGGGCTTCCGCATGTTCAATCTAACCCTTCCAGATTTTCATGATAGCGATGATAGCTAAATTTGCTGTTCTTCAACATTTCCTAGATGTCCCCTTTACATTTCAAATATATCTTGCTTCCCAGCAATCACTTTCCCTTTTCCCCCCCCCATTTTTAGCTGGAGATCAGATTTTCAACTGAACTTTTGGATTGGACTTGTAGTCCGACAGGAGATACATCAAGAACTTACAGTACGTTTTGTTTTGTTTTGTATTTACTCGTGTGGCATTTTTTTCATTTATTTTATTTTTTACTTTAAGAGTTGCGACTCCTTCACTCGTCTTCGCAAATTTGTCACTATCTTCTTTAACGTCACTTATTGTTTCTTAGTGTCTCTTGAACGGGTTGCCTCTTCCAGATATCCGGAATCCGGGATGTCCAACACCCCGGACTTCCAGATGTTTTGGCCTGGCTCCACCTTCCTGATCCGTCTCGACGAAAACGGCAGTCGGGATTCCGGAAGAAAAATCTAGAAGGTGAAGCCTCGCTTTTAGTCATACAGAGTAATAGCAGCTGATTTGGGGCATGTAATCGATGATCACTGCCCATCCTAGCGAGCACCTTGCGGAAATATGTAGTAACCAGACTAAACAGTTGCTTGCCCCTAGATGGCACGACTCGTTTCTGGGAACTAACAATAGTCATAGTCACTAATTTCGTTCCAACCTCACGTAAAGTCACTAGGCTAACCGTACCAACCTTCTTGTAATAGTAACGAATAGTAACTACCTGCGTACCGTGCTCGGAAGCGTAGTAAGTTTACTGTCGGTAGTTTATATAATAGATTTGTTCTCCCTCTTTCTGCAACCTTTCTGGAATTTTTGGTATTCTGAGACAAAATATTTAAAATGTATCAGGACTTATTATTTCAAAGATTGTAAATTTCTCTTGTACCTTCCTTGACGTTGTAGGAATTCCCGTATAACTGCAGCTTTTTTGCCCTCTGACCCTTGTGCAAACTTTTCTTCAATTGCCCAGGACCTTCACGACCATCTAGGAAGAAGATTTGTTGACCCGATTAGACCCTTGTTTTTTTTTAATGTTTAGTTTTTTATCTTGTGCATTTACTACATTATGTTGTTTGTAGGTTGATGTTTATAGAGCTTCAGCTCATAGACGCGGGAGGGGGAGACAGCGGCCGATTCTCGATCAGCGGCTGATTTACGCGCGTAAATAGTGGTGAAAAAAATTCCAAAAGTCAGCCGCCGATCTTCCAAATAGGCGACTGAGATAAACTAAATCCTTTGGAATGGGGTCTTTGATGGCTGTGGCGACATTAAACAGACTGTAATTAGGAGAAATAGTGAAACTTGGCGAGTTTTGGGTCAATCCAGTTCAAATTCTGTCAGACCAAAGTGAATATAACTATCTAAATGATTTCGAGAAAAAAGGTAGAAGAATTTTCTAATTTCAACAGAGTATGTTCTGTTTTTGTCTGATGTCTGTTTTCGTTGTTTTTGTTTGACAAAGTATAATTTGAATAATTTTTTTATTCAACCTCACTGAAAAATTACTGAATAAGAGCAAGAAGTAAAAGTAACTGATTGGACTTCCTGCTTGTATTACTTATATATGTTATTAATTATATTTTGTTCTCATTTAAAGACAAACAAATTTAAATGAATTTATTTGCTTTTTAACTAAAATTGCCAAGTATTCAATTTGTGACTTTTTCAACAATCTTTCACTTCGACAAACTTACAAGATGTTGGAATTAATTTTATACACTTTGTTACAAACAAAAAGAATATTCGGAATTAGGTATTTCATTTTAATTCTCCCTTCAACCCCAAATAGTTGATCCATCGTCTGGACAGTTCAGCCGCTGTTTATCTCTCGGTCCCGTTTGGACAAGCTTCTCTCGTCTTGGTCATTCACACGTGAATCATCTTTAGTCGCTTTTTTTTCATTCACGCGTGAATGACCTTTAGTTGCGATTTTTAGTTGCGGTTTCGCAGTTACCGTGGTATCTGATACCGCGGTCAAAAGGCGTTTTGCAGGTATCGTGGTATCTGGACAGTCATCATGGTATCTGAACTTCAGATACCACGGTCGACCGTGGGTATCTGAAAAATTTACCTCACTTTCATTATCACGAACAATAGAGCCTAGGATTTTGTCAAATTGGTGGGAAAGAAGTTTGAAATTTAGGGAATGTAACCATTGTTGACCATTTCTGATGGAACCTTTGACTTCTGGCCGGAAAAACAATGACATTTTGGCTACTAGGTTCACCAAACTGTTAACTAGAAATTCCGCTTTATCATCTTCATAATTATACGTCTCAACTTGTACTTGGGGCAAGGAGAAAATATATTGGTAAAGTAAGCGAGAGAATTGGTCCTTACTTCTGTCCTATGTGTGGTCATGAGGACGAAAGCGTAGTACATTTGATGTGTGATTGTGTGGAATTGAATGAATGGAGAAAGGAGGTATTTGGTGAGAGATTGTTTAATGAAGAATGGATGGTAAGGATGATGAAGGATGAGTGCTTTGTTACTTTAAAAATACTTGGACGTTACTTGAGGCTTGCGATGGAGCATAGAAGGAGATTTTTAGAATAGGAGCTGCGTGTTAGCTATGTAAGTGAGTGCGTTTCTTAGAATTTTTGTTGCCATGGCCCTCTGGCTTTTTTGGTAAATTATATTCTATTCTATTCTATTCTATTCTATGCTTAATTTTTGTATTTACTGGTAACGAACCGGTCTCAGAGTTATTGCTCGCTTTCTCGTAGAAACGAAAATGTATGATTTCACAGAATTCTGTTACCATAGTGGCAACACCGAATGTGACTGGATATCAGTTCTCTTTTGGGGCGACTTCAAAAAGCGCATTTATCGTTTTTGCGTATCCAGTTACCGTGGTAGCAGATACCACGGCTTCAACAAGACCAAAGGTTTCGATGGGATCCCAAAAATTCAATATCTGATCCAGACAACTGGGTCTTGTCTTAGCCAGATCCAGTCATCGCCAGACTCCTTGAACATTTTTACAACTAAAATTCAGAAACAGATTAAGGCCAAATAGCAAGTCATCTGAGAAAACCAAGTTCAGATATGGATTCAGTATGTGTGTTCACCCCTATAAGTCATATCTGTTTTGATGAAAACTTCCTGCCAGTTCTGCCAATTTCCTGGTTTCGGCACTCCAGAACTACTTGTCTGGCGAAAAAAGAAAGCTCAAAAACGAACTCAGGGTATCTTCTTTCCCCAATAATGAACATCTAATCAACTTCAAATAAAAATTTAACTTATAACAAATTTTCCGACTTCAGCCGGATTCTGGTCCAACTAAATTTCCGAGTAAAATATGATTGTCAAACACGGATTCAGCATCTCTTCTTACCCTTAAATCGGTTATCTAATCAACTAGAAATAAAACTTAAGCTTCTAACAATTTTCCGGTTTTGGCCGGATTCGGGGGGAACTACATGTCCAGGTAGAAAAATTTTTCACATCAGTGTTCAGCATGTCTTCTTGCCCTAAATCGAACATTCAATCAACTCCAAATAAAACTTTTAATTTTAACAAACTTTCCGGTTTGGGCCGGATTCCGGGCGAACTACTTGTCCGTCGAGAAAATGGTTTTCACCATCGTCCTCAGCATGTCTTCCTACCCCTAAATCGAACATTTAATCAACTTCAAATAAAACTTTTCTTTTAACAAACTTTCCGGTTTCGGCCGGATTCCGGGCGAACTACTTTAGCTATTTTTCTAGCTGTTTTTTAGCTAATTAGCTGTTTCAAACTATTTTGTTTGCCCCTTAATTTGAACCCCCACCCCTAAATCTAGGGCTACAAAGCCCATCTACGAACTTGACTGATCCGACGACCCAACGAATTCACACCAAGTTTCATCAAAATATCTCATTCCCTTCGAGAGTTATCGTGCTTACAGACGGACGGATGGACGGACAGACGGACAACTTTTGCGATGTCATAGGTATCCCTCCACTTACGTTTTGGGATCCCAAAAACACAACTTTTATTAACTGTGACATATTTTAACAAGCCACAACCGACTCGGCTTTAGTATGACTTTGAAGAAGGTTTTAGTAACCAATCATCCAGTGACTCGCACATGGGCCTTCTTTTCTTGGTCATGCCCGAGCCCCCGATCAGGGTCGCCACATCAAAATATTTAGAGAGTGACTTTCGGCCCAAAACAGAGAGTGAATTGGGAGTGAAATTTGTTTTCATGAAATGTACATCTTAATTTTACTTTCATGGAAAAAACTTGAAATAGTCAGTTCTGGTCGGAATCCCTGCTGCGAAACTGACACATTTGGTCATTTTCTGAAATAAAGTGATTTTTATGTCCTACGTAGGACAAGAATGACACAAACAAAATAGAGTGATAATTCACACTAAAAACCTATGAGGGTTGCCACAAACCTATCGTGCGACATGTGGCAACCTGGCCCCAATATGGACACTCCTGTTCGTGATTCGGTTTTTAAGACGTTTTGGACACTCGTCTGTATCGGTTGTGCATAACAAATTAAAAACGGGAGATGGATTTATCCATCCTCAGATTTTGTGAACCGGTTGAAGGAGGAATGTCTAAAAACCGGTCTTAAAAACGTCTAAAATCGTTTTATGTGTCCGCAGTGGGGCCCGGGTATCATTCACAGGTGAATAACCCTGATAAAAATGCATACAAAAAACAGAACGTGCTTCTGCATTCCTCTCCCTCATGCAGAGGGAGTTGTTATACGCCTTTTACACCTCCCTCTAGTTCCACCCAGTAGTTGGGCGATATTTCGGGATATCGATATATCGATATTTCGATATTTTCAAATTCGATTATTGATATTTCGATCATCGTAAACCGATATTTGAAACTGTTTACACTGCAAAAATTTTCAAGGACCAAAAAAATTAACAAGATAAAAATTGAACTAAATCAACAAAATCAAAAATTCGAAATAGTAGCATTTACACGCTTTTCCTTCCCAGTCCTCAAGTTTGAAATTCCTATATGTTTTTTATTCTGAAAATCCCGAATAACAGAGCTGTTGCACATCGAATACACATCAGTAATATCGATATTTCGATTATTGCCCAACACTACCACCCACCGGTTAGGACGGAGTAAGCATGGCGGTCGATCTCTGGCTCGCAGCGAACAATGACATAATACTCGGTTATGATGCTTTATAGTTGATTATCAATCAGAGCTTTAATATGGTCATACCTGACTAACAATGGCGAGAGATAATATCAGTCAACCACAACCCCCTGATTTTTGGATACCCTATGCTAAACGATGGAAACCTCTTGGTACACTAATCCTGACCTACCCCACTTCCTGATTGGTTGATTTCTGAGCTTCACTCAAATCATCAATATTTTATTTCGTTTGGCAAAATCAGGGGTTTGTGGTATACTGGATAAGATGAAGTTTGACTCATTCAATATCCTTAAATTGAACATTTCGACCGGTTCGGTTGGAATCCATTACACACAGTAGCTTAGAGAAGCCGCCTACACGCAGAGTCCTAACGCCATCTCAGTTCAGCTGTTTCTACTATAAGCGACGCTAACTAGAGCATTTGTTTGTTATTCCCACCAAGTGCCACCCGATCTCTCCACTTTTAGCGGCTCACGTATTTCCCCCCACCCCCCAACAGTTCTCGGATCCGGTCCGGACATGAAAAAGAACATCAGAGACAAGTCCTCTATTCAATTATTAAATTTCATCACTGAAATCCGATCACCCGTTCGAAAGTTACGCATGACTCAATATTCCGGATCCCCTCTCCCTCCCCTCCCACACGATGATCGGAGTTTCGTCATGAAAATCCCCAAAACCGCTATCACCGGACTTCCGGGACCCCCCCCCCTCTCCACCCCCCAAAGTGTCCGGATCCAGTCTAATAATATTGTGTAAGCGTCTGGAGCAAATGTTTGTTCTTTCCAGAAAGTTTCACTCCGATCTCTCCGTTCTAACCGTTTCTCGAGATTTCCAGTCTCTCCCCTCCAAACAAACAAGACTAAAGGTTTCGATGGGATCCCAAAAATTCAATATTTCCTAAATTGAACATCTAATCAACTCCAAATAAAACTTTTACTTTTAACAAACTTTTCGGTTTTGGTCGGATTCCGGGCGAATTACTTTTCCGATGACAAAATGGTTTTCACAATCGTGTTCAACATGTCTTCTTACCTCATAATCGACTTTCACATTATCTGTTTAAAAATATTTGAAAAAGTTCCTCCCCCACCCCTAAATGTAGGGCTAAATAGCCCATCTACGAACTTGACCTTACTCTTGACCCAAAGAATCCTCAAACCAAGTTTCATCAAAATACATCATTCCCTTCAAGAGTTACAGTGCGCACAGACGGACGGACGGACAGACGGACAACTTTTGCGATGTCATAGGTATCCCTCCACTTACGTTTTGGGATCCCAAAAAGAACCACCCGCAGATGTTGACTCCGGTCCGGACTTGAAATGGGACACAAGAGATTTGTCATCTATTCAGTTATAAAGTTTCATTCCAATCCGATCACCCGTTCGAAAGTTACACACTACTAAATTTTCAGGATTCTCCCTCCCTCAACCCCCCCCTCCCAGATGGTCGGATCGGGAAACTGATTATTCCAAGTTAGTTCGATCGGGTCCCTGATACGCCTGCCTAGTTTCATCGTCCTAGCACATCTGGTAGTACCCTAACTCGCGATCACCGAACCGACCGACCGACCGACGGCAAGTGCCATAGAAACGGCTTAATATTAAACGACTAATATTTTAAACAGTGCTGCGGATCCTTACGTTAAACATTATCACGAATGTCGAGAACATTTACCTTATAATCCTTTTCTGTGTAATGTTTCTCGAAAGAAATGTATAAATCCCTATGGTTCCTCTATGAAAACCTTTGTTGTTGGGATCCCAAAACGCAAGTGGAGGGATGCCTATGCCATCGCAAAAGTTGTCCGTCTGTCCGTCTGTCAGTCTGTTTGTGAGCACGACAACTCTCGAAGGGAATGAGATATTTTCATGAAACTTGGTGTGAGGATATTTGGGTCAAGGGAAAGATCGAGTTCGTAGATGGGCTATGTAGCCATACATATGGGGGTGGGGAAGGGGGTTCAAATTAAGGGGCAAACAAAATATTTTTAAACAGCTAATGAGATAATCGATTAAGGGGTAAAAGAACATGCAGAACACGAATATATAAACCATTTTCTCGCCGGACAAGTAGTTCGCCCGGAACCAGGCCAACACCGGAAACTTTGTTAAAAGTAAAAGTTTTATTTGAAGCTGATTATATATTCGATTTAAGGGCAAGGACATGCTGAACACGAATATCAAAATCACTTTCTCGCCGGACAAGTAGTTCGCCCGAAATCCGGCCAAAACCGGAACATTAGTTAAAAGCTAAAGCTGTATTTGTAGTTGATTAGACGTTCGATTTAGGGGTAAGCAGAGACGCTGAATCCATATTTGATAATCCTTTATACCCGGATATATAATTCTCCCGGAATCCAGCTGAAACCGAAAAATTTGTAATAAGTTAAATGTTATATGAAGTTGATTAGATGATGGATATTCGGACAAGGAGATATGCTGAATTGGTTTTTGAACTTTATTTTTTCGCCGGACAAGTATTTCCGGAATTCCACCAAAACCGGAAAATTGGCAGAAGTAAGGCAGGAAGTTTCGATCAGTTACGTCAAAATAGATATGACACGAATCCATATCTGAACTTGGTTTTATCAGATCTACCATCTCTTGTACTGTCTTTTGAAAATGTACAAAAAACGATTTTTTGTTTTTTAACTTTCGAAGGTGTTTCAGCCTCCACTAGAAGCCTTTATCTGTTTCTAAATTAAAAAATAAAAACGTTTAACTGTCTGGATCAAATATTAAATTTGTGGATCCCATCGAAACCTTGGTCTTGTTTTTGTTGCTGTTTCCACTATTGACCCAAAAAATATTCCTAAGAAGCCAATATCGTTACTCGTCATGACACATAATTATTTTATTGGCAAGCAATCATTTAATATTCAAAAATAACCGGGAAGTAAGAATTCACAGTTAAGGAGTAATCTGCCATGTGCGTGAGGCATTAACCTTATTATTGAGCATAGACTTTGCTGACGTAGGAATTGACCTTCAAACGCTTAAAACGACCGCTTTATTGGCAGCTCGTATATGGAACTGTCTCGTACTGACGCCATGGTTGATGGTTATCACAAAACTTGTTTAAAGTTCTTCAATTCTGTCCAGATTCTGCCTGGGGAATCTTTGGTGACTGTATCTAAGAAATTATTGATCCTCCCCCCCAAATGGGATACTATTACTGTACCTGCACAAGAAGCTAAAAGGTTTTACAGTCCCTTTGATAAACACAGTATCTGTCCTGGATAGTTAAATGTAGCCGTAGTTTACTTCTTCGTTTTGAGTAACAAAGAAGTTGAAAAGGCATAGTTCACTTTTTGGTTACTGGCTCAATGAGAATGTAGCAGTTGCCAGTAAGTAACCCAAATACCTGTTTCTTGTAGACTAAATAAATCTTCCTTATTTTCCAAAAAGAACTTGAAACATAGGAGTTGGCTTAATTTTTAATGTTCCAATTTGAGCCTACAGATGATAAAAAAAGGAATCCTCAAATAATTGATTTTAGGGATTTTCACAATAAGATTGTTGACGAATCACCAACTTTTCCAAAGAAAGCCACTAGATTTCAAAGAAAATTACAAGACTCTCAAAAGCAACTAGACCAACTCGTAGCCAGGGGCGTCACTAGCCTTTTACCTTTGGGGGGGGGACGTTCGATTTGTGCCGACGGACTAAAAAATGTGCCGACAAAACACGACGTTACCGCTTCGCGGCAACGGCGTACATTTCCCGCCAGCACGGAATAGAATCGGGGTAAAACTAGCTGTAATGCATCAGTTGAGATTATTCCTTTGATGTAATTTCGTATTTTAAGTTCACATATTTGGCTTTTCATTTTAGCCTTCGCTAAAAAGCGAAGCTTCCAACGACTGTACCAAGAACAAGTTAAACTAAGCGCCGCAGGCGAAATTTTTTAAATCTGCCTTTTTCCCGGAAAAATTTAGCTATACCTACCATACAAGTTATAGCTTTTAACGTGTTTCAGCGAATTTCAATCCTAAAACGCCAAGCTAAATGAAACACTGTTCTTCTAGATAAAGAATACTACAAAATGCGCCGTAGGAGAAATTTTGTGTGAACTAACTGTAACAACGCATCAATTGAGGTTATTACTTTGGTATAATTTCGTATTTTAAACTTCACATATTTGGGTTTTCATTTTAACTTTCGCTGGAAAGCGAAGCTTCCAACGACTTTACCGAGGCAAGTTACACCAAGCGCCACAGGCGAAATTTTTGTAATCTGTTTTTTTGCGGAAAATTCAGCTATAGTACCATACAAACAATTTCCGGCCTTTAACGTGTTTCAAACCCCAAGAATTTCTATCCTAAAAGGAAAACTAAATAATACACCATTCTTCCAAATAGGGAATACTACAAAATGCGCCGCAGGCGAAATTTTGTGTAAAACTTACTGTAATGCATCAGTTGACATTGTTCCTTGGATGTAAATACATATATTTAATTTCACATATTCGACTTTTCGTTTCAACTTTTGCTAAGAAGCAAAGCTTCCAACGTCTGTCCCCAGAACAAGTTAACTAAGCAACGGCGGCGAATTTTTTTTAATCTGTATTTTTCCGGAAAAATTTGCGACCGACAAATGTTTGCAGAATTTGATTTCTTACGTATAAAAGACCCGGTGTGCGGACAAGAATACCGACGCCCGACGAAAGCATTCAGAATTCGATTTCTTCTGTGTTTTTCTCGACAAGATTGTAAAGAACTTTATTTTTTACGCGTAAATACAAGCCGATGTACCGACGGGACTTGAACTTTTGGCATTCGCCCGATAAAAAGTTACAGGATTTGATTTTTTTTTTTTTTTTTTTTTGTAGAAACAACCCGATGTGCCGACGAGAATACCGACGCCCGACAAAACCATCAAGCATTTGATTTGTTCTGTGTTTTGCTCGACTAGACTGTACAGAACTTGATTCATACGTGTAAAAATAACCCCTTGTGCCAATGAAACTTAAACTTCCTGGGTGCGTCAGACAGAGTTTGCAAAATTTGATTTCGTACGCATAAGTAGAACCCGATGTGCCGACGAGTCGACCGACGCCCGACAAAATCATAAAAAAAATATTTCTTCTTGATTTCTTATGTATAAAAAGAACCCGATGTGCCGACGAACCGAGGCACGACAAAAGCCTGCTGAATTCGATTTCTCCGGTGCTTTGCCTGACCAATGTTTGCAGGACTTCATTTCTTGCGTATAAAAGAACCCGATGTGCCGACGAGTCAGCCGACGCCCGACAAAAACTTAATTTTTTTTTATTTCTTCTGGATTCTTCTGTATAAAAAGACCCGATGTGCCGACGAGAATACCGAGGCATGACAAAAGAATGCAGAACTCGATTTCTTCAGTGTTTTGCCCGACAAACGTTTGCAGAATTTTCTTTCTTGCATATAAAAATACCCGATGTGCCGACGAATCGACCGATGCCTGATAAAAAGCATACAAAATAAAAAAAATTCTGTGTTTGCCGGTGCTTCGCGCCGACAAACAAGTGAACTTTCGCCGGGCTTCGCCCGACGAAAGTACTTTCTCAGGACCTTTAGGGGGGGAGTCCCCCCCTCCCCCCCCATGGTGACGCCCCTGCTCGTAGCAACCTTTGTTCGGCATTGCCGACAAAAGTTTTGCGAGACTGCTCAATTGTGAGAGTCTCACAATTGGGTTCCGCCAGTTTTTGTTTGAGTGTGCACCCTACCACTTAAGTCGTCACCCCCCTCGGCACTGTAACTTGATAAAAGGCTATCACTCAACATTGAAGAAACAAAAACAACGGAATGGCAGAAGAAGGGACAAAATTGACTTTCCAGACAGTTGACTTTATCCTTTTCAATTGTACGTTGAGACGAATGAAAACTTGGAACATTATCTTATATAACCTAGCTGGTTTGATATAAATTTTCAGGATCAAAATACTGTAGATTCCATTCTACTAATTATTGCGAAACTACGTTCTTGTTTTACATCATCATCTGCATCCGCTGCGAAAACACTTGATTCTAAGTTACAGTGATAGACCATGGAGGCTAATTTTCTTACCCTCAAATTTATAGAGATGAAATAAAATGTGCACTAATTTGCACAAGTTTCTAGCCCTCATGAACCCCTTCAGGCAACCAATTCTCACTTACAAGTCAGTCTCTCCGTGATAGACATGGTACCAAATGCAATGGTTCTCACGATCAAATACACCTGAAACAGATAATAGAATTAAAAGACACCAACTAGCAAAAGTTGCTAACCCCTCATCGCCGAAGATGATTATGGTCTAACAGCCGATTGTTGCTTGCAAGTCCCCTACATGTCTCACAATTGGGGTCGGCCTGTTTTGGGTTCAGTCTGTACCTTACTAGTGAAGTTGTCAACCCCTCTAAACGTTCAAACTGTTCTATCTCATGAAATAATTTTTCTTTCAAAAAACGAATGACGTATAATTTGATACGCTCATCAAGATCTATCGATTGGTGTGGAAAAAAAAAATCTATCTGTATTGGTTCAAAAGTTTTTGCCGTAAGCCAGTTTTCTAATATCACCACTTAGAAAGGAAACGAGGACAAGCTCTAATTTCTGTAGCAATGAACTTTTAAAGTTTAAGAGGCCTATCTGATATTATTTCTTTTCTTCAGGCATAAGTGTAAGGAATGAAATGATAAAAATCAGCTGAAATTTCTAACAGAAATGCGGACCCGTGGGAAAATGCCACTTATTCGATTCTGTAAATTTTTCGGAATTCTTTTTGCAAATGGAAAGAGCTATCGTCTCATGTGTTCCGTGTCAAGCCCGTATCGGATCCGATACTTGTGGTGAGAGGGGGGGGGGGGCACCTGAAAACTCGTGACTTGCTCAGAGTCGAGGGACTGGGATTGAAATTGGTGGGAAGAACAAGCGTTAGCCATGATCCCTACCAGGATAATGCGTAATTGACGGAACCAGGCTCTCTGGGTGGCGGGGGGCGGGGGGGGGGGGGGGGGGGGCATAATTCCGGTGATCGCGAGTTTGGATATTTTTATATGTGCTAAAGATGATGAAACTTTACAGGCAAATTTATGATCCGACCGAATTGACTGAAGGACCGGACACAATACTCTAGGAAAACTTCCGTTCCTGGATCCAACCATTTTAGAAGGAGTGAGGGAAGGGGAAAATGGGTGAAAAGAACGGGTGACCTAGACATACGAAACATGCGTTCGAACCACATGCGGTCATGGTTGGGGGAGTTTGAGGGGGGGAGGGTCCAGAACTTTTTGACATGCACAAAAACCGAAAAGGATGAACCGGGATGCTAGTTTGACGATACCGAGTTTCTGCTGCCTAGATTTGTTATTGGGCATCTTGAGCGGATCCGAACACGGTAGGGAGGGGGAGTGGTAACAAGAAATTCGCAGATAGGCTATGCTCCGATAAATATTCCTTCAGCCCAAGCTGACAGTGAATCATATTTCGATGGTGCAAAACGGTTATACAATAGTTATATAGGTTTTCCCACAAGTTCGTTTTTCCAAGAGTGGATTTATTAGGCTGAAAACAGGAAGGTAAACCAGTCATTTGCCTAGATGATCCGATGCGATGCCTCGACTGAAACTAGATATCCTATTTATTTATTTGTCACCCGCTTTTTGCATAACAGCGTATGAATAAAATACACAAAGTAAAATATACATATTAAAACACTTAAACAAAATAATGTAAATAAACATGACAGTATTCTTTTCATGTAGTTTAAAAACACACTAAATAGACTTAAACTTTTTACACAGTGACACAGTGACGGGCCTATTTCTAGGCCTGAACCACACATTTGGATGGCGCGGGTATTTTGTGACGTTCTTATCTACTTTCTTGTACCTCGTAACAAGTGCCAAGTGAGCTCGTAGCTCTTATTGTTAGAATAGTTTGAGACTGGGCCGGGATAGCGTTTCCAACAACTTACAGGCTAACAGTAGTTCTCAATCACCGATAATGAATGCCATCCCTCTGCCTCTCATCTGGGGTTAAACAAAACAAAAAATGTGAGTGTTTTTTTAGGGCACTTCGCCTTTCAGTCAAGTGCTATATAGCAAGTCGGTCCGGGTTTTTACTAGCTCGGGCACTTCCACATAAGCTAGGACTATGAAACTTGGCAGGCATATCAGGAACCCGAAAAGATTAACTTGGAAATAGTCACTTCTCCAATCTGAGCATCGTGGGGGGGGGGGGGAGGGAGGAGAAATCCAGAATCTTGAGGTATTTACAACTTTTGAACAGGTGATCGGATCTTAATGAAACTCGATATTTGGAAAAACCTTGTGTCGCAGACGACCCAATTCAAGTCCGGACGAGATGGGAGGGGAGACCGGGAATCTTGGGGAACGTGTTGAGGGATGAAACTTGGTGGGGAGAGCAAGCAGGTACGTCATACACCATCCTAAATACGTTATTGATATCACCGGGCCGGATTCGGGCACTGCGGGGTGAGTTGGGGAGTCTGGAATGCTGATGATCCCGCGAGTCGGTACTTTCTGATGTGCTGGGCGATGAAACTCGTCAGGCATATCAGGGACCCGAACAAACTTACTTGAGAATAATTATTTGCATGATCTGACCATCGTGGGAGTGGAGGGGCGGGGAATCTAAAATCTAGTGACATTCATAACTTTTGAAGGGCGATTGGATTTGAATAAAACTTGGCAAGTGGAAATAGCTATCGTCTCAGAGTTCCATGTCAAGTCAGGACGGGATCCGATGTTTGGGGTGGGAGTTGAGGGGGGAACTGGAATTGTCGTGAAACGCTTAGCGTCAATGGAAGGCCCTAGATAAGTTTTTGACAGAAACAGATCATATCGGGGCTCTTTGGGAGGAGCTGGAAGGGGTTTCCCGAAATTCGGGTGATCGCGAGTTATGATACTTCCAGATACGATGAAACTTGGCTAATGACCCGACCAAATAGGCTTAAGGACCTGACACTGCCTTAGGAAGACTTCCGTTCCTGGATCCGAACATTTTAGGAGAGTTAAGGGAAGGGGAGTTCAGAAATTACCGACTTCCATAGGTTGCGAACGGGTGGTTCGATTCGAGTGAAAGTTGATGGGTGATAAGAACCGATGGTCTAGATAGGCACACACAAAGAGTGTCCGAAACACATTCGGCCATGATTGGGGGAGTTGGAGTAGGGTTTCCGAATCTTTCTGACATGCACAAAAACAAACGAATGGGTCGAATGGGATGCAAGTTGGACAGTACCGAGTTTATACGGCCTAGATTTGTTATTTGGCGTTCGGACCGGATCTGGCCATGGTAGGATGAAGCGGGAACCGGGTATTTGCAATATTTTCCAATTTCAAGTCAAACTTGATGTACAGTCCCATCGACAACGGATTTTGAATACTCGGTACCAGCCAGTTCCGGAAATCGCTACTGAGACCGAGAAATTAGCTGGGTTTCTGCCGTTCGCAATCGATACTGGTGCCAGTTTCGGGTACCAGTTAGCCTCGCACCCAAGTTGAAATCAGTTCAACTTTTCAGGGTACTAGCCAATCACATTACTTAGAGGAACTCCCAGGTATGTTCCGATTGGCTAACGCTCAGACCGAAGAACAATGACCTAAATACACTTTCGGTTTTCAAGACAGCAAGGAGTGCATGCTTGCTTGAAACTAGCCAATCAGAATATTCCTCAATATTCCCCAAAATAATCTGATTGGTTAGTACCCTCGGAAGTTGAACCGATTTCAACTTGGGTGCGAGACTAGCTGGTATCCGAAACTGGCACCAAGAGCAATGCGAAAGGCAGAAACCCAGCTAATTCTCGGTCTCGGAGCGACTTCCGGAACTGGCTGGTATCGAGTATTAGCTAAAACCCGTTGTGAATGGGCTTTACGGGAACAGGAGATGCAGAGATGCGAAAGCTTATGTGTCCGAGTCGTGTTCGACCCGGAAATTTTGTGGCTAGCATAGAGGTCAAACCAGTGGAGTGATTTGAATGAAACTTGGAAAGCAGAGAGACCATATGCTCTAGATGACATGTCTTAGGGCCCCGGATCCGAGCACGGTTGGGGGGGGGGGGGTACCGGAGTTTCCCCAAAAATGCTCAGATTCGCAAGTGAAACCCAATAGGCGGTAAGAGAAAAAGCTTTAGATGATTCATTTATTTGTCCGATCCAGATTCAGCCGCGCTAGGAGGAGTTTGAGGGGGGGTTAGAAAATAATGTGGGGCGTCAAGGGATCAAACGAGTGGATCTAAACTTGGGAGATAGGCAAGCCATTTGCCCTAGATGATACGAGGAGATGCCGGAAATACTCAAAGTTGAGTGAAACTAGAATCCTATTTCTAGGTCCGATACTAGGGGGGTTGAAGGGGAATTTTGTCAGGTTCTCATCCACCTTCTTGCACAAACTACTCGTAACAGTCAGGGGCGTCACGACAGGGGGTGGGCGATTTTTCGTCAAAACAGTTGATTTTTTTCACGAAAACAGTCGTTTTTTTTAGAATTGGTAGATTTTTCGTCAAAATAGTCGCTTTTCTGAAAATCAGTGGATTTTTCTGAAAATCAGTGGATTTTTCTGAAAATCAGTCGATTTTTTTTCAGAAATGTCATTTTGTTGTTGAAAACAGTCGTTTTTTCTTCAGAAAAAGTCGGTAAAAATTACCAGCCAGTCGGTAAATGCCTCGTCCCCTCCTCCAAATATTTTGGCTAGCAACGCCTCTGGTAACAGGTGCCATTTGAGCTCGTAGCTCTTCTTTTTATTTCTATCATTTTTTACTGCCCGTCTGGCAGTTCATAATAAATCGTCCATTCATTAATAAATTGTTAATTCCTTCCGTTCTGTCGTTTATTCCAACAAAGTGAAAGTGCTTATTTGTACGATCTCCATTTTCATCAAGCAGGCTTTAATCTTTAAGCAGACAATAATTACTACTCTCTACAACATTGCGAATGACGAGTGGACATGAGCCTAATTATTATTCTTGGCGGTAGATGCACAAACAGAATATAAGCGACATGAGCGCCTACTCTGATCTTTGTTAGTATAGTAGGCTATGCTGTCAGAAGTTTATTGACAGACAACAAAAGGATGCGCGGTTTCAACAGACATTGCCTACCAGACAACACTTGGGATGTTATCTGTTGTGTTGGAAAACGTTTTACGTGAACTATTATGAAGAGCAAGCGTTGCCAGGAAGAATAAAAAAGAGCCAAAAAAGAATGTAGTGACTTTTTTATTTGTCGTCATGATTTCTGATAATCCAGCAGATGCTTTTTGGCGATTTTTAGGCTCTTTCTTATGGCAACGCTTGTTATGCAAAAGATTTTCAAACGCAACAAACAACATCCTAAGTGTTGTCTGTTACGCATTGTCTGTTGGCATCCTTCTGTTGTATGTTACGGAACTTCTGACAGTGTAGAGGTAGGCTTCTTTGAACTTTAGTTGCCTTTGAACATTGCCATTCATCCACTTGCCGACACCCCTGTTAATATTGTATCCGGTCAATTCGTTACAGGAAAATTCGTCATAGGACAATTCGTCACAGACAATTCGTCACAGGACAATTTGTCACAAGGACATTTCGTCACAAGGACAAATCGTCACAAGGACTATTCGTCATACGGACAATTCGTCATTAGGACAATTAGTCATACGGACATTTTGTCACAGAGAGCCTGATTTCAAGTTTGGATTTCGTTTTTAAGCTATATATTATCAAATACTCAGTTACATTAAAATAGTATGGCTATATATTATATCAAAACATGTATTTATGAGCAATTTCATGCATATATTCGAGTACGTCAGTTTGACTAGACAAATATCTCCCTACTATGGTTTTCAGTCGCAGGTTAGTCTTCGTACTTCCACTTCTTGGGTGGGTTCGGGCACCCAGCAACAAATCCCTCAATACTTTTTGTTTTACTCTGCACCGTCAGCACGAACGAAATGAATTTACAAATGTTTGGATGAGCTGCTTCAACATGTTTGTTGAATGCTGAATGCCATCCTTCAAATTGTTATTAGTCCTAGGAAGGTCTTTTGTGACGCGCTCAAAGACGTTCCAGACAGGGATAGGAGAGGGAGCATTTCTGCTTGCCCAGTTGGCCTGTGATTTTTTTTTCATATGTAAGTGTCTTCAAAGTAGTCGAGGATTGGATATACTTCAGATGGACAGATATGAACACGGCGGTCGAACGCTGATAGTAGTCCATCATTGGGAGAAAAGCGAACGCTGTCAGCATTCTCATGGTTAGAGCAAAATCGCTGCAAGATACATACTTCCCGAGAACATTGCTGTTTGCTTGTGTTTTGTATATGAGAAGCCCTAATAATAGAGTTTTTAACGACCTCTCTCAGTCTTTGCGAGTTCCATATTTAGCTAATAACAACTTGACTCTCCTCGCGAATATATCGCGAATATCTAGACGGATGATTAAATATCGGAGATTAGAGCAAGGGTTAAAAATAATGATTCAAATATTGATCCAAACAACCTCTTGTGAAGGGGTGGCATTTTTTATTTTATCCAAACTACCTTTGTAATGGTAAACTTTCTAAAATATGACGAACTGTCCTAGTGACGAATTTTCCTAGTGACGAATTGTCCTGTGATGAATAGTCCGTGTGACCAATTTCCATGTGACGAATTGTCCCTGTGGCTAACTGTGCGTCTGACCAATTGTCTGTGACGAATTGTCCTGTGACCAATTGTCCTAGAATCGTTAATATTCAGTCAGCTAGAGTTGCTAATTAAGGACTGCTAAGAACACCTAATTGGGTGATTAGAAGCATAAAGAAGCACACATCCACCTTACGCACATCCACTGCAGAAGAATTGATGTAAATTATTTCGTCTTATGATTTCCTTCAGATAGGCTTAGCTCTTGATTTGGTCATGTCTACAAGACAATTTTGTTTATTTGAATACATAAATAAATGTGTAAGCAAAAGTTGAGGAAGTTGACCACCAGACAGTGGTCAACTTCCTCTGTCTGTTCCGAAATAATCCCTACTTACTTATATAATTTTTTGGATTTTGCAGGGACATGTGTCACTTGTCGAGGGAGGGGGTGCCTGGGCGCACGCAAAGCTCCCGATTGTCAGGGATGTACGAGTGGAGTACTCGGGCTAAGCTGGTGCGAAGTCAGTATACGACATATTTAGTTTATATTTACGATTCTGATTAACTTACAAGAGAATAGGTGAACAGGCAATGCTTGGACGATAGAAACCAATCTACAGTTTAGATATGCTTTCTGAGGGTGATCTTCTTCTCCGACAGAACTAGGGCTCACGTACGCTAAAGTTGTTGACCGCCCTACTTCTGCGGGGCCTTCACTGAGATGGGATGGGTGCAGGGGCGTCCCGAGCCTTTCTTCATGGGGGGGGGGGGGGGGCGAAGCTGGTAGAAATTGGCCGAATCGGTACCTGATTTTCACTGAATTTATAAAAAAAAAAAATCTGAAAACACAGCGAGTTGCCTTCATGAAGCTACAACATAACAAGTTGCGGAGTATATACAAACAAGTCTAAAGAGAAAAATTGGTGCGTTTTCACGCTTTTCCGCTTCCATTTTTTTTTGTCACTAGCCCTTTTTTTTTCATTAGAGTGTGGTTGGTTAATTGAATGAATGTTTCGTGTGTGGTTGGTTTATGCTGTACGCATTCTCGCTTACTAGTCAAATGTCATTTTTGTTTATTTTTCCCAAGAGGGGAAATATAAATTTTTATTTTATTTGTTGGTAGATAGCAGGTTATTTCATACAGGTCAGATAAATTAAGTTATATTATTTTTGTTAGATTTATAGGGTACGTAGTTGTTGTAATTATAGTAAAAGTTTTAACAAGCACTGCATGTTCGAATTGTTTTTCTCCACAGTGCTTGTGTCATCTGTTTGTATTTTTGTGTAAAATTAAAAAAAACTTGAACTTGAACTTGAACTTGAACTTTACCTTTGGAAGACCTCTCCGGTTTTGCCATCAGGAATTGAAATAATCGCAAAAAACGGCGTTGCTACAAAGTGACAACGTCGATGGCGTCTGCAGCCTGGATTAATTAAGGCGCCGCAGGCGAAATTTTTTGAATCCGCCTATTTTTTCTTGCAATTGTAACTACTTCCCTTGCCAATCCTAGCTTTTAACATGGTTCAAGCCCACCAAAGTTTCAAGCCTCAAACGCCAATTAAATGACACACCATTTGTCCAACTAGCGAAGACTTCGAAATACGACGCAGCTGAAATTTTGTTGAAACACTGATGATAAAAGTGCGTTTTTGCGATCCCGATTACCTATTAAACCCATAGCTGTCCAGGCTCTATTTACTGGAAGATTGCGTCACTTCATTCGGGTTTTAGGCTTAGAGTTTTGGGCTGCCACCAGGGAAGTCGCAAGCCCCCCCCCCCCCCCCCCAACTTCATGAGATTCGGTAGAAGGGCAGGAGGCCCAACATTTACTAAATTGTTCAGTACTTGTTCGGTAGCAGCACTGTTCGGTATATTTACGGGGATTCGGTAATTAGTCTAAAAAAAAGTCTCAAATATTCTATCGGAACAAATGTATTCGGTATGATTGGGATCTGGTGTAATCACCAGTATTTGGTAGTTATCACGAATTCGGTGAGAGAATTTCCTGAAATTATTTGTTAATTTTTCGATGCCAGAACTATTCGGTACATTATGGCAATTCAGTAGTTACAGAGAATCCTGAACAAGCTATCGTTTCAAAATTGCTCAGTATCAAGATTGGGATTCGGTAACCTGTTCGATATAAGTTTCAGGATTCGGTAGTTACCACGAATTCCGACTTTTGGTACATCTTTGTCGAAACTATACCGAATATGAATATTATTCGGTAGTTTTTCCACAGCAAAAGAATTCGGCATAATAGCCGGGATACGGTAGTTATGTATAATCCATAACATGCTATCGGTCTAAACTTATTTGGTATAATGACTGGGATTTGGTAATTTATTCGGTATAACTGCCAGGATTCGGGAGTTACCGCGAACCTCGAAACTAGGAAGAGCTCGAGTGAAGCACTGGTCGCAGACAAAAGGACTGACCTATGATTTCATCGATAGTAATTACTTTTATTTTGGATCCCAAAAAGAAGATCTAATCATCAATGTTTCCAAAATTCCGCCTACGGCGCTTTTCGTATATTCTCTGTTTTCAGGGAGGACGCGTCATTTGACTGGGGTTTTAAGCCAGTTTTAGGATTCAGATTTTAAAACAATAAATTCTGGAATCTGGATGGAGATGGTTAAATTTGGCAGGAAAAAGCTAACTTTAAAAAATCTCGCATGCGGCGCTCACTTTATGTGATCATGGGCAGTACTGACTAGGCTACAGTAGCCGCTGCTGCCGGAACTCCATCCGGTTTCTGGAAACTCTTAGAGTCTCGGAATTTAACCCACGGAAAATGATATATTTTGTTACAGAAGCATTTAAATTTTAACCTAGGCTACAGGAAAAGAAAATGGATTTGGAGAATTTTCGCCTGCGACGCTCGATTTAATTTCCTCTTTGGCATATGTTGCTACTACAGCTGTTACTACAATCGTGCCCAGCAATATATTTCCCAAGTAGGGCTTCACGAAAACGCCGCCTAATAATTGGCCTATCGTCTTTCATGCTCAGGGGCGGTTCGAGGAGCTTGGGCATGGGGGGGGGGGGGGGGGGGGGGTGAGGACTTAAAAATATACAACTGGCTAAAAACAGACAGGCTCATGAAATATTAACGTTATAAGTTATAAGACGTTACAGAAAATGCCATTGTAGTAATAAATAATAAACAAATAAGTAACAGGAATTAGAAGATGCCGTTCATATCAAATTTCGCTGGAGAGAAGACAAGCCTCGGTATCAGCTTCTGTCGTATCTACTCAAGACAAACTAATTTGAGCGCCATATGCGAAATTTTTTCAATCCGAGCAAATTCAAGAACTCCTTACAAGTCCTACCTTTTAATGTAGCTTAGACTCTAAATCTCAAGCTTAAACCCCCCCATAAATGATGCACACTCCAACTAAATAGAAATAGGGTAGAACTACGAAAGAGCCGCAGGCAAAATTGTTAAACCGGCCTTTATTCGGTAATATTCGACTACTTCCCACACAAACTTTTGCTTTTAACGTGGCTCAGATCCCAAGCAGCAGCTTTTACCATATGTACCTAAGACAAATTTAAACTCAGCGCCGCAGGCAATTTTTTGTAATCCGACCTTTTTCTGGCATTTCTAGTGGCTGAAATCTAAGGCCTAACACCTCACCTAAATTACGGGCCATTCAACCAGATAGCGAGTAGACGACTATGAAAGACGGCGAAGGTAAAGTTTTGCGAAACATTTTAAAGGCTGCCTACTATATCAAATATCTGGCAGTGCCCCGATAACTCGCAAACGGAGTGGGATATTTTACCGGAAGTACGTGGTAGTACTTCCACTTCGAATTTAGACTCTCGTTTAGACTACAAAAAGTAGTGAAATCATCAGGCGGTTGTGCCTGTTTCTTTTTAAGATAAGGAGATTTCGCACAAAACCAGGTAGGAGAATACTGAAACGTCGCGCCGCAGGCGAAATTTTCGAAAATCAGCCTGTTTTCGCACCGCAGAGTGAAAATCCCGGCATTTATGTCACTCTGGCAAGTTCAAACCATACGACTGTCATTCGAACAAGCTCAAAGCACACGATAATTTGTAACGTAATATCTGACTCACATGGCAAGCTCAAAACTTACGACTGTCTCTAATAGACAACTAGAGAATCTTTTCGTAAAACACGACAAGAAACGGGTCATTTTCAGGGAAAATTCGCGGTTGATGTCATTCTGGCAAGTTCCATACGACTGATTCTGACAAAATGAAAACAGGAAACTGCGAATCTGACAAACTTAAAACATTCTACTACAATCTCTGTGGAATAATACGACCAGAAACAGGTCACTGGAAGGCAAAGTTCCCGACTAGCTAACTGCTTTGTCTGCCTTTATCTGGCAAGGTCAAAGCTTACAACTGTCTCTAATTTGCGACTAGAAAGTCTCTTCGTAAAGTACGACAAGAAACGAGTCTTTTCAGGCGAAATTCGCGGTAGATGTCATTCTGGCAAGCTCAAACATACGACTTTCATTCTGCAAAACTCAGAAAACACAACTGTGAATCTGAAAACATACGAATAGAATTTCTTCGTGGCCACACAACTAAGAAATCTGATTTGTGGGTGAAATTCACGTTTGGTCAATGTCAACTTGGTGCATGTCAATTTGGTGCATGTCAATTGGTGCATGTCAATTTGGTGCATGTCAATCTGAAAAGCTAGAAACATACGGCTGTCATCCTGACTGGCTCGAAACATACGACTGAGAGTAGATTCTCTGGAGCATGGGGGGTGACACCCCCCCCCCCCCCTAGACCCCTCTTCGAACCGCCTCTGTTCATGCTGCCCTTTAATATTACTCTTCCTAGTAATCCTTTCTGTTCATAGTTTAAAGGTCGAATACTTAGTTTCTAGGATTCGGTAAAATTTTTAACCCAACGAAACAGCACTTGCGACTCTACTGACTGCCGCCCCCCTCGAGTATTGACTAGCAACGCCCCTGCATGACACAGCATTATCTTTGTTTGTTCAGTGAAAACAAACATGAAAAATTGCAATGCTCTTGAATGTTACTCAGCATAAAATTCTGCGAACCACGCACGGACATGACAAAAAATTTCTTTGCACAAGTAGAAGAAGAGCAAGTAATCGCAAACGACACACGGATATGACAAAGCATAATTTTCTCTTGGCATGCAAAGGGTTACAAACATATCGCTACACTGGAATGAAACTATCCTACGTCCAAATGGGCTACGATTGAAACTATCCTACCTCCAAATGCGCTCCGGTTGAAACTATCCTACCTCCAAATGTGCTCCGATTGAAACTATCCTATGTCCAAAAATGGAAAAAATGGTTTAGTAGTCTATCTTGTGCGAAATTGTGTGCTGAATCCGAATTTGCAGTCAGAATTGGCACCACGCCGCTAGATGTCTTCTAAATTGTCTTTTTCTTTCTTTTCCTATCTTGCAAAGTTGCTTTTATCACGCCGTGAAACTATTCTATGTCCTTATTTGGACTTGGGATTGTTTCAAGCATTAGATTTTGATGAACTGAAGGACATAGGATAGTTTGTTTGGACTTAAGATATTGCCATTATAAAGTATAATAAAATAATGTTAAAAACTTCAAATAGCTCTCCTGAAAAGTAGCTGTTTTGGACATATGATAGTTTCAATCGGAGCACATTTGGAGGTAGGATAGTTTCAATCGGAGCGCATTTGGAGGTAGGATAGTTTCAATCGGAGCCCATTTGGACGTAGGATAGTTTCATTCCAGTGTAGCGATATAAAGGATTACAAAGTAGGAGCCGAGGCAGCAGCTTAATTATGAAGAATTCTAATAGTTGCACTAGGCACTTCCCTCGTTAATTGTAAGAAGCAAATGAAAGATTACAATCAGCAGAGATGTGCTTTTTTGAATGTGTATTCGGCAAGACTTCACAGGATACTTAACATAGGAAAGGCATGGTCCAGCTTTCCAGTTTTCGAATCCTCGAGTTCTGCTGTATCTTTTAGTTTGCCTTTTAGAGCGGTACGGTGACTGAAGTGTATACGTGGGTAGCGCAGAGTGTATACGTGGGTAGCGCAGAGGCGTATTGAGGTTCTTTACCTTCGGTGGTAGAGCTACGTACAACACAGGTTGATACATAAATTAATCTTTATTTTACTTTAAACGGTGCCGACACTTCCACTCCTAGATGGTGATACGGCTCGATAACAATCCTCTTGGTACACGAACACTATTCTTCAGTTGTACTGTATCTGTAAACTGGAACTGCACTGACACTGAATACTGGAATTCATAAATACGAATATCGAAGACTAACGAAGTCTGAAGAGGAAGACTCCAAACTAAGACTGGCGAAAAACTAAAACAAACTTCGCGAGTTTCAGCTACCGGTTTATATAACTATCCTTGATCCCGGTTTGTGCTTACCTTAATTGTGTACACATTTAGCAATCTTGCACTTGCGTGAACCCGATATTGCTTACCTTAATCGTGTTTATATTTAGCAATCTTGCACTTACGCGAAACCGTAATTCTGCACTCGTCATCTAAAGCTTAATCGGGGTGACGTATACCCAGGGAGTTCTGACTTGCAGGTCTTTAAATACTTTAGTGTGACGGTGACCCATTACACTTTCCTGGTTTTAGTCCAGTACGGAAAATGTACGCCTCGAATCTAGGTCAAAACGGCTTCGTACGTTTGAAACACAAACTAGGTCGTTTTTGCTGCGTATTTGCTCTCTTTTTCCACCTCAAATCTGGATCAAAACGGCCTCGTACATTTGAAACACAAACTAGGCCGTTTTCGCTCTCGTTTTTTTACCTCAAATATGGGTCATAACGACCACGTACATTTTAAACAGAAACTACCTCGTTTTCTCTCTCACCTCATTTGGTAGCGAATCCACCTCGTACATTTGATACAAAAAGGCCCTGTTTTCTCATTAAGCATTACGAGGTCGAAACCAAATAATGTTGGTAATTATCGCCCTTATCAAGAAACAAAAAATCAGGTACAAAAATTATGTCCATTGATCAGTGTCCAGTGATACGTGTGTGTCACAGATACAATCAATATATCAATCAACTTTATTTCAGTAAAAAATTACCATATCACAAAGAAAACAGGAAAAAAGAAGACAAAAAAAGAACGAACGCGGCAACAAGTGCAAACATCACATGGACAAAAAAGCAAAAATACCTAACCAGGCTCATACAACTTCTGCCAAATTGGCAGAGAGAGGCGGAGCCATGGAGAGCAAAGCGGAAGGGTGTATTCATTATCAGATTCAACTAAACTCTGTTTTTTTTTTTTTTTTTTTTTTTTTTTTTTTTAATCCCGTAGCATCTTTTGTAATTTAATTTATTTTTATATTATTTAAACTAAGAAATCAGATTTCGTACTTTTTGTGGCTACTCCTCCATCCCTCAGTGACGTTAATTTGAATCTATTTTTACCCAATTTTAAGTATTCACGTCACCTAACTTTCAAAATTAAACCCATATTTTATTTACTATTCTTTCCCCTAATACTTTGAAAATAATTATCTCATTTATATTTTGTAAAAAAATTCTTTAACTACATTTCCTTTTTTTTATTACTTATAATTCAAATCTACTAATATTAAACCCACCTCCACTCATCTCAATAACATTCTTTTTCCTTTACTCAAATTTAACTTTAATCTAATTTACCTTTTGAGCAGTCAAACTATAGTCTAATAACGAAAAATAGGGCAAAACACACAAAAACAAAAACAAAAAGCACATCGATATCTCAGGGTGCCCTTCCGGCATAGGGCACCCCTTCCATCGCAGCCACTATTACAACTCTTTAAACCAACAAAAACCCTATTTTTCTTTACTAAACCAAACAACCCCCCTCCCTACCAAAAATTAAATGAAAATTAAAAATAAAAAGTTAGAAAGTTCTGCTTTTACAACCTATGGACACCGCTGCTTAAGCGAAGTTTTACACGATAGGTGGAGTTGGCAGAAATTGAGTACACAGAAATTATCGAAAACCTTAGTCGCGCTTGCTGATCGAGGTATCTTGTGAAAATCGAAAAATATCATTGTAAGCCACACGCAGCTCACTTATCTCTTGTTTACTGTAGGAGCAAACCAAACCAAGTATGAACGGAAAAGAAAAGTTTTCACTTCTGAAGAGCAAAAAGAAAACTTTCTAAGGATTAGGTTACCACGTGCATACACTGACCTCAGAGTATGCCTAATATGTAGGATTCGTTAATTTAACTATGCTGGATTCTTTACGATAAATATAAATGAACAAATACCGTTTTCAGTACTGATATTTACGTTTCTACGTAGATCTTTGGGGCCGGCGGCGGCTGCATGATTACGACCTTTGCGTGGTTACTGGTGTCCGCGCTTCTACATCATCGTTTAAATGTTGGTTAAAAAGAAAACCAAGATAACGGAAGTGCGGTACAAAACACAGTACATTCCCCCCAAGCTTAATTGGAGGGATAAAAGGGGTAATTGACGATTTTGGTCGAAAACAAACACACTAGGTTTTCTTTGCATTAAAAAGAATATCATATTCTTTAGCAAATGATTGGCAAATCAAAAGCAACATATTTAGTGCGCTTGGGCAATTCGCCAGCAACACTAAATCGTCAGCATAACTAAGGTTATTAAAACAACGCGGACCAATGTGACAGCCCAAACCGCTAGCGCTAAGGCGAATGTTTAATTCGTCACAATACACAATAAACAGATAAGCGGATAGCACTCCACCTTGCCTTACTCCATTTTCTACGGAAAAAGAAGAACTTATAACCAATCAATCAATCAATATTTTATTTCCGCCAAAGATATCGAGTAAAAAAGAAATTAATAAACATTTCCCCTACGAACACGAAACCGTTGATTTTTAAACCAAAGAGCCAAAATGCAAAGGTAGACTTGGGGAACACCTCTCTTCTTCAAAACTGAAAGGAGTCTATCTTGGTTTACGCGATCGAACGCTTTGCTCACATCGATGAAACAAGCATAAGCATAAGTTGAGAAAAGCCAGTAGCCTAATATTCGACTATGCATCGCAGAACAAATATAGCAAATTCGACTGAAAGTCTCCGTTTGTAAGCAAATTGATTCTGCAATGTCGACAAAAAAGTCTCAACACGAGTTAAAATTAAACGCTCAAAAACTTTGGAAAGGTTCGAAGCGATTGCGATAGGCCGAAAATTATCAGCCTTCGAAGAATCACGAAGCCTGTTCTTTTGTATAGGTATAAGTAACACTTCCATCAGTGAGTCAGGAATAAGCATGGGCACTGTTCTGTTTTTTTCGAAAAACAGAAGAACAGAAAACAGGGCATTTTGAAGGCCGAAGAGAAACAGTATCAGGTGTCGTTGAAAACGGGTCACCTGTTCTGTTTCTGTTCTGTTTTTCTTTAAAAACAGAAAACAGCTGTTTTGTTGAAAAAACAGCTGTTTAAACAGCTGTTTTCTGTTTTACTATCTATAACAAACCTTGTTTGCGTGTTTGTTTCAAGCGAATAAAGTTCCCCGTCTCAGTTCTAAGCAAGGTAAAAACGATGCTGATACTAGGTCTACAATGTTATTTTCTCGAGCGTCTTCTACGCTATGCGAGTGCATTGCTTTCGACCAAATACAAACAGACCGAAAAGGCAGATTCAGTGGGCAGGACGGTTGCGGTGGGGAGGGGGGCTACATTACGCGGCTACATTTTGAAGATAAAACGATCATGGATCACAAAAATGCACCATTTGGTCAAACATATTGTTTGCACTTTCTGGTTAAGATGTACACTATAAGGGGTTTAAAGTTTCAGCAGAATCAAATCACTCGTTCTAGAGCTATGCTCTGATATAAGCTATGCCCTCCTCATCCTAACAATGGAATAACTTCAGGAAACAACCATAACACAATCAACATAAGCTCAAGCCTGTTCTGCCTTCTAGCCAAGAAATTGGTGTCAACTCTCCTCCTCCCCCCCCAAGTTTGGGAGGAATGTCAGGCCTAAGGTAAAAAAAGAAAAACAATCTTCGTAGCATGACTGTTATTAAAGAAAAGTGTGTGAGATTACACGTTTTAGTGAGTTTCTGCCAGCTTTCTTTCTCAGTTTTCCGAAATCTTGGTTGGCTTACGTACGCAACCTACGATAATATATTGAGGAACAGACGCAGGACTAAATATTCCCACTCCTTTCCTTTCCCTGGGTTCCTGATGGTACAAAACGGATACGTCAGGTGCCATTTAGTAGAGGGGTATCTCAGCCCTATATTCATTTTCTGTCCCGTTTTAGTTCATTTTCCAGCTTGATCGGCTTGAGCCTGGAGAAGACCCATGCCAAGAATGGACGAACTATAGCTCTAATATAATGCAGCTGATGTATCTTTTTTGCACTGCCAAACACAATTGTCAAACATCTTCGGCTGAAAAATATTTTGATCCTGGTAATAATTTAGAAACTGATTGACCTTGTTATGGAGACATCCCATAGCACTTTTCTCTGCAATAGTCCTCCTAGTTATTCCCTCCCTCTATCGCCTACTTTTCTGTATATCTCTTCGGTTATCATCACCGTCATTAATTTCCCGGCATCGTGACAATAGGTCACTCGGTCTTTATCCACTAGCTCCAGTTAGCTGCTCGCTAATCTGAGGTCAGGCTTTGATCCATTTCATTCTATGTATTTTGGCTACGGAATGAGTCGTAGCCAAAAGAGTTCTCTATCATCCTGGGTCGGAGCAAGACGTCAGTTACTCTCTATGTTATAATTTATGGTAAGAGTTGTTTATATATTTAGTTAGGGACCCATTAGTGTTATATATTATGTGTCAAACTCTTGTTCACGTAATACGAGTAAATTAACTATAGACTTTATGGTTCATCTCGGCTAGTAGGCCTCGGGCTTGACTGGATATGTGAATTCCAGCTTCGCTAGGATGTGTGAACCAGCTTGATTAGGGATTTCTGGATTGACTGCGGCTGAGCTATAGAATTCCCTGAGACTTTCCCTTGTCTCTTATGTCCGGTTTCCTGACTGGTCCTGGGTCTAGTGGGCACCTACGGTGTCAGAATGTCTTCAGCCCACACCCCAGGAGCCTTAACTTCACTAAACCTCGCCTCCACTCGTCCATCCTCTCAACTATGGTGTAAGAACAGGGATTCGGAAACTTCCCCCACGTTCAACATCTTAACAACCTCTTCCGGTATATTAAACTTTTCCCAGAAACAAAATTGTAATACAGCAGCTTCACGAAGAAAACTATTTTACACCCAAATTCGAAACAAAATTAAAACTGCAACAGCTGACAGTGGTTCCAATCGAGGGGGGGGGAGGGGGTATTTTACATGGGGAAGGACTGTATTTGATTTTCATTGGCACTACAGAACAAGTCCACTGATATATGCTACTGGAACATGCGACATTCTAATTTTGTTTTTTACTAGGCTACGATTCCTATGGTCGAAAACGTGTGTCCTAATCCAAACATTTTGTTTACCTTTTCTTAGTAATCGCATGCCACAGGTTTATTTTGAATTGAACGCGATTGCCGGGTTGCTGTTTCGGCTCAAGAAAAAACCCACGCCGAAAGTCTTATTTCATAAGATGACGAGATTTTCCAGGATTGGTTAGCAAAGAATTATAAGACCCAATGGATAATTTTTGTACGTCTTCAGAGGTAACACACTGGTCTTGTTTTTTTAATTTATTTGCATTTGTAATAAATAGTTGGAGCATAAAATGGAAATTATTATTTTGACCCTTGGCTCCCTACGTGCCATAACAGCTGTCCGGAATAATCGGCTGAGATTTAGTCCAGACAGAGTTATTTCAAACCTAGGAAATTTGGTGGGTTTTTTTAATTTGCTCACTGTTTTATGGTGTTTTTAGTGGTTTTAAACATTCGTAGTGACAGTTGGGATGGTTAGCATTGTGTATGTGGTAGAAATACCATTTTGTGTGGCCCGCTTTAAGCTGCGTTGTAGTTACCGGTCTTTTCGCCTTAATGCCCGCTAGAGGTGGATAAAACCCCATGAATGACTTGATTCAAAGACAGGGAAGACTAAATCGAAACTCGGTTACCTGAAAATGGTATAAATTATTAATATATTAATTACATATTCCGGGATAACTATGTAATTTGGAAATAATATAGATTTCATTTCAAATATTTTAATTTAAAACTCAAGAAACAGACTGCAGTCAAGCCAAAATGAAAGTGCAGTGTTATTTTCGGTTTGGGACGACTGAAAAATTACCAGGCCCGTATCCAGGAATTTTTTTTTTTTTGGGGGGGGGGGGGTGTGCCTGCGGGTCGGACAAAAAAGACATAGATCTTAGGGAAAAGCCTAAAAATTGGTTATTAGGGAAAATTACGTTATTTATCATATTTAAGATAAAAAAATTAGGCGTCGATAGAAGAGACACTTTTGACCTACCTTTTTCTAAAAGTTTGTATAGTGCCTTGGGAAGCTTGATGTAAAAAAGCCATACAAGTTCACACTGGTCCGACAGGTTTTGAGCTGAATGACCTGAACACTCATTTAGTTTGATCTAACCCAAAATGAAGTCTGCTGATTGCCCCCATCCCCAGTCTAATTTTGCCATGCATGTACCGCGTGCTATCAAACAATACGACACGGTCGAGAACAAGTGGAGACGACAAGGAATCGTACCCTGCCGATGGCCGCCATGACTAGATTACGATTGTCAGTGGAGTTCCCGCTCAAAAAAAGAAAAACAGAAACAGACGGAAAACAGGTAAAAAAAAAAAAACAGAAACAGGTGAAAACAGGCATCCGAAAAAACTGAACAGGGTAATAAAAGAACAGAAGACCTGTTGTGTTTCTGTTTCTGTTTTTTTGCAAAAACAGAACAGAAAACAGGTACCCCCAAAACAGAACAGAACAGAACAGAACAGAACAGTGCCCATGCTTAGTCAGGAATAAAACCGTGTCTAACCATGAGTGAAAAAACAATAGCTAGGTATGGGGGGAAGAGGGGAACTTGGTGGGAAGAACAAGCGAGGGTTCTAGATATTATTATGTCATGGACATAATAGGACGGGATTCGGGCACTCTGGTGGAGTGGGGGGGGGGGGGCGGATTTCTAGTAAGCGCCCGAGTTCAGCACTTCCTGATGTGCTAGGACGATGAGACTTGGTAGGCGTGTCATAGACCAGAGTAAATTGACATGAGAATAGTCCTTTCCTAGATCCGACCATCTTGGCAGGAGTGGAGGCACTGGGAATCCGCAATCAAGTGGCACGGGCAGTTTTTTAATGGGTGATTGGATTTGAATAAAACTTGGCAAGTGGAAAGAGCTATCGTCTCAGATGTTCCATGTCAGGTCCGGGGAGTAGTGGAGGAAGAGGGAATCCGGAATGTTGAGGTATTTAGAACTTCCAACGGGTGACCGGATCTTAATGCATGAATGAATGAATGAAATTTATTTCCCATTTTTAAGACACAAGTCACAAATGGAGTATGAAAGAAAAGACAAGAAAAGAAAGAAAAAAAAAGACAAGAAGACACAACACGTAACACCTAAATTTTGATACTCTTATTTACACATGGGGCAACATAGCCCTATACAAAGTATGGCTAGCGTCAAGAGAACGAATAAAACCTGCAATTCGCTCAGGTAATGCAATTAACGGATCAGTGACATTATACTTTGCCGACAATCTAGAATTACGGGCCCACGGAGGTAGCCCTAGGAGATATTTGCTGTACTTATAAAATGTAGAACGAATGCATTTTTTATCTTTCATAGTCAGTAGTGACTATAATGACGACAGCGCTAGTATGTGCGGCATAGCGAATGCGGAATATAGCCGGGCCAGTATGTGTCTATTGTAACGACGCTTAGAAGTAATGAGTATTCCGTATGCTTTTCTAGCTTTTTCCACAAAAAACGATACTGAAACTTGATGTTTGTAAAGACCCCGAGTCTCAGACGACCCAGTTCAAATCCGGATTGGATCAGGTGACTTTGGCGGGAGCCTCAGGAGGGAACCGGAAATCTTGGGAAACGCTTAGAGTCGGGATGAAACTTGGTGGGAAGAACAAGCGAAAGTCTGATACATCGTTGACGTAAGTGGACCAAATTTGGACACTGTGGGGGAGATGGGGGGGGGAGCTTAATTCTCGCGATCCCGCAAGTTTGGAACTTCCTGATTTTCTAGGACGATAAAACTGCACAGAATGGTCAAACAAGTGGAGTGGTTTGAATGAAATTTGGAAGGTACAGAGATCATATGACCTAGATGACATTGTGCGAACCGGATTTGAACACGGAGTGTGGGGGGTAAGATTTACCAGAAATTCCCCCAAAAATGCTCGGATTCGAGTGAAAGGTTGGTGGTAAGAGAAAATGCTTCAGGGATACAGTTAGGAGTCCAGACCAGATTCGGCCGCGGTACATGGGAAGTTGGAAGGGGGTACCGGAAATCTTGGGCACGAATAGGGACATAGCGAGTGGATTTCTTGGGTTGAAATTTGGAGGGTGGCGATGGCTTGGAGTTTAGGGATTTGAGTGAAACTCGATATCCTAATTCTACACTGTAAAAAAGAAATCTTGCAGTATTTGCTACTCGGATTATTCTTATCTTTATTGAGATAAGACTACCCCTAATTCGGATTAATCTTATCTCAGTAAAGATAAGATTAGTCACAGCAGAAAATACTGCGCCCTTATTTGGAGACACTTTTTACAGTGTAGGTCCGAACTGCATTTTTGGATGGCGGGGTGTTTTGTGAAGTTCTGTTTACTTTCTTGTACCACCTACTCGTAACAAGTGCCATACTAGCTAGCGGCTCTTGTTTTTCCCTGTCTTGATACAAGCAATTAGGGAATAAGGTTGTATTAGGGGATATTAGTTAATCCATATATTGCGTAGACTGAATTTGATTAATATAGTGATACATAAAATCGGACTGGATTGCTCTTTGCTCCTAGGTCTCTGGCAAACGTAAAGCTCGAAAGTAATTTCTCTCTCATTATAGATATTCCTTTAGCCCGAGCTGAATGCGAATAATATTTGACGGTGCAAAACGGATAAGTCTGCTACATATAATGAGAGCTATATTTCGGTCCTTCTTGGCAAGGGTCCTCTTCAGGCTCAAGCTGGAAAATGAACTTCCTGGAAAATGGAAAATTATGAGAAATGAGCTGGAAAATTACTGTTCAGTTTCCAGCTTGTGCGGCTTGAGCCTGAAGGGGACGCTTGCCAAGAAGGAAATATAGCTCTAAGAAGATGTAACTGACTTATCCGTTTTGCACCATTCTTTCTTATGGCTCACCAAATGCGACTGCCTCTGCATCTCGTCAATTACCTTGCCAGTGGAACAAAGACGAAGTATTGTAGGAAATGTCTTTCACTATCACCTGATGGCAACTTCGCAGTGAAACTATAAGGTCGCCCTCGCACTTCACCAAAAACGAGGCTGAGATGAAATCTCCCTAGTATTTTGCTACCATCTTCGCAGCGGAAACAAGGCCGAAGTTGAATACACCCTCGCCCTTCGCCAAATGTGAGGCGGAGGTAGAATCGCCCTGTCTTTCGCCATCTTTTTCGTAGCGAAAACCAAGGTCGAAGGGAAATCCGCCTTCGCCCTTGACTAAACACAATAGCGAGCGCGAGATCTTCCTCTCCTTCGCCTTCATATTCGCAGCGAAAATGTGGATCGAAGTATAATTCGCCATCAATATTCGTCCTCGATATACTTTCGCCCGCGTTTCGCTACCAAAAATGCGGTTTCGTCTTCGATTCGAGGTGTAAAATAGCATTCGACGTGGAGGTTTTCCGTACGGGGTATGCTTGCCTAGTTTTCTCGTGCACCATGCCTTTTCTTTCCTTTCCTGCTTGTAGTTGATCCCTGGAGGGATGAGTGCCGATTACACTCACTGATCCGTTATAATTATTGCTTTACGTCGATTTCTTCTTTAGTATCTCTTTCTTAAGCCCTTTTCCCTGAGTCCAAACAGTCTGTTTTCCAAGTCCAGTATATTGTAGTTTACTGCGTTGGACAATTGTTCGTCGGTAACGTGAAACGGTGATTTATCTTCGCAACCTATATGAATGAATGATTTATCTGACATTAAAGCCATCAGGCCATCATGCAACAAAACAAAACAGAACGTGAACAGACTTACATGCGTATAAACACTCTTAAATATTTTTAATTTACTCTGAATACTTTATTAACACTAAAAACACAACTTCCCCACCAGAAGAAATCTTTCCGGTGTTCAAAAGCTAACCTGAGGAACTTACCTAAATTTCTTATTTCTTTAAAATATTTACTTCCCATCAGTTTAATAATCCAACATTTGAACCTATATCCTGGTTGAGTTCCCCCAACTTAACAGTTGTTAACAATCGTTAACTTTACTTCGTCGCGGAGCTAACAGCAGTTTTAACGATCGTTAAATTTTCCCAGTTCTACAATTGTTAACTATTTTGTAACGATGCTCACCGACCATCGTTGCAAAATAGTTAACACTCGTTAAGCTCTGGAACGGAAATTGTAGGTGGGCGGAGCTTAAATTTCGAAATTAGAAACGTGGAACGCAATAAAATAACGATTGTTAACAATTTGTTAACAATCATTAACTGGCGGAACGCAACCCCTGGCTCGATCCGGACCGTAACATGGCCGTGTCAAATTGCTCTATGTTGACCCTATATATATATATCGGTATTTGAAAGCGATTAAGCCATATAAAGAAAAACCAAACAAACAACAATCTCAAATAATAAACATCCTCACATTCTTAACTTAATATCCTACCGACTTTCTGCTAAACTAATAACTTTTTCTATCATGTTGCCAAAACACACTATAGACCTAGCATTTGTAGACTTAAGGATACCTAGAAGAAGCTCATCCTCCCCATTCTGAAAAAGAGTACGCCTTATATTAGAAAGCTCCTCACACCTCAAGAGAACATGGCCTTCCGGACCACCACTTTTCCTTTTCCAAAAACTTTTCTATGTCTATGTCCTGATCCTTCATTGTTTGGGCTTCTGCCGACGCTTTTATTTTAGGCGTAATCATACGAGGAGTGGAAGTAGTCTTGGACCGTTGTGGTCTTACCGGAGACTCATCACTTATCTGAGCCTCGTTTTTGTTGCAATAGCGCTGCCGCATCGCTGCTGCAGCACTTCTTTGCTTTTGCACAATATGCGATTTTGGATTCACTTTCCTCTTGGTTGAAGCGGCAGCGCTGCAGCATCTTGCAGGGAAGCACTGACTTGGTCGGTGAGCAAGTCCGCGATTCTCGAGAAGCGCTGCCGTCTTCTTCGGAAGCGCTGCAGTGCAAATACGGATGTAGAAAGAATCAGTCCGGAAGTGGACCTGCAGCATGCAACAAACACGAGGCTCTGGCAACCTATATCACCTGCACGGTCAGATTCCGACGACTTATTTCTAGACGGTGAGCATGCTACACTGTCAGAAGTTTCATAACAGACAACAGAAGGATGCGTGGTTTCAACAGATACTGCGTAACAGGCAACACTTCGGATGTTATCTGTTGTGTTTGAAAATGTTATGCATAACAAGCGTTTCCATCAGAGAGAGCCGAAAAATCGCCAAAAAGCATCTGCAGAATTTTCAGAAATCATGACGACAAACAAAAAAGATAGTAGATACTTTTTTGGCTGTCTTTTGGCTTTACCTGCAATAACTTTTCATGTATAACATTACAGGTAACATCCAAAGTGTTGTCTGTTATGCAATCTCTGTTGAAACCGCGCATCCTCCTGTTGTCTGTTATAAAACTTTTGACAGTGTAGCACATTCACCATCTAGAAACACGTCATCAGAATCTGACCACGCAGGTAAAAAACTATGGTTGCAAACTATGTGAAGGTTCCCCGGTAAGACCACAACGGTGGTACTCCCTAGCTTCCGGACTTGTTTTATATTTGTTTTTGTAGACAAAAGTTATTGTTATATCCACAAGATTATATGATTAGATTATATATCTAATCATATGTATTATATAATATATATATAATAATAATATTATATATTATAAGATTATATAGATTATTATTATCCACAAGATATATATCCCCCTCGTTGATCAATCCAGATTTGAAACAGAACTTCTAGGATCTGTGCTCTGAGTAGATTTGACCAGGCCCCTAAGACGCCTGAAGAATATCTCGAACTCAATCTATTCGGGGTTTCTAACACGCGTGGCAAGTTTCATCCTAACACACCTGGAAGTACCCTAACTTGCGATCACCGGACCGACCGACGGAAAATTGCAAATTGTGAGGGATAGGATTTTCAATTCTGGCACTGAATATCGACGTTCAATTTTTCTGAGACTAGACTATATGATGTTCGGAATGCCTTTCTGGTTTCAGTCTTTTGCCACATAAATAAGTATCGCATCTTCTTGCTTGAATTTTGCACCTTCAAGCGAAATCTTAGCTTCCTAAATATCCGTTTTCCAATACTGATTTTGACCCGTTTCATTCGGTGGGATGCAATATTCCGTATAAGCAAATTCGTTGTCTTCAGCTCAAAGTTGCACTAACTTGACAACTCTGCACCTCATCATCTGAGGGAGTATTCGAACCCTCAGACAGGATTTACCACTATAAATACTGATCATAAAGACTGGCCGATGACGCACGAACTGTGTGAACGACGCACGTAGGCTACTGATCTCGCTTAAGACAGGTTTTTGTCCACAGATCAATGACTTCGAAAAACTAATGATCTTGTCTATTTTAGACACGTTGATTTTCCTTGTTCTTTTATCTTATCTTCACTTCCTTCACTCTTGATCTTTTCTTATTTTTAAATATTAATGTTGATTAAAACAATACTGTTTGCTAAATTTAATAAATTTTCAGTCTAATAATAATTAATCCAACCTCTCTATCTTTAATAGTCTACGGATTTAATGGTCCTAATTGCACTATTCATACAATTATACATTTTCCCAAGGGACCCATCTTGGGCCTATTTGCTTCCTGATTGTTTGCAATCAACTCATGCAAAAATGGCGATACCGGAAGAAATTCGCCGATGACATGTCATTGTCCATTCTTCGCGAATTACATGTCCATGACCCAGCTTCAACAGTCTCTTCGGTCTTGCAGGACCTTGTTAGTGAGACGACCAGCCTAAAGCTCGAACTAAACCTGAAAAAGTGTGCAGTTTTTCGAGTCAACTTTCTCCGTCGTGATGTACCACCAATCGACTGTCCGGATGTACAATCTGCAACGAAAGTCAAAATCCTGGGGGTTACTATTGATTCAGATTTAAAGTGGAACAGCCATGTGTCCACAATGATCAATAAGGCAACGGCTGCCCTTAAAAGCTTTGCAAACCAGTGCTTTCTGATGTATATACGGCCGCTGCTTGAATACTGCAGCCCCGTATGGCATCCAGGCCTTAACCAGGAGCAAACTGAAAGACTGGAAACCATCCAAAAAAGGGCGCTCAAAATCATTCTGGCTGACAAATATCAATCGTACCAAAAAGCACTGGACGAATTGGGAATCACAACTCTTGCGGCACGTCGACACGACCTCACTATGAAATTTGGACTGAAATGCCGGCCTCTGAATTGCATCGTAACATCCTGCCACCCGAAGAAGAAAAAAAGATGGACACTCGTCCGACAAGAAGTGTCTCTCGGACAGCCAACAAATCTCAGCTAGTGAATCCACCTGCGCACAGCAGTGAACGTTATTTAAATTCATTCGTGCCTTATTTTATCCGTAGTTTTAATGGGACTTAACAGAATTTTAACCATGTATGACAAATCCCGTGCATTTTGTTAGATCAGAATTTTGGGAATAAATGATATTGAAACTGAAATTGAAAAAAAAATTAAAACCTAATAATCCAAATAAAACTTCCTAACTCTTAAAATTCAAGCAGTCGAATTTTGATAGGTTTGAACAAACTAATCTGAAAACTCATACTACCGTACTATCTGTTTCAACATTATCTTCCGTCCTTAGTGCATTTGTCTAACACCGGCTACAAATTACTTCAAGAAAAAAATTATTCTTATTCCTTTACTCACTTATAAAACAAAACAAAAAACGATTCTGGGTACACCTGAAGTCGATGATAGGTGTATACATACAGACGGATTCTCCTATACCTGACCATGCGTCTGTTATCACGCCATTCCCGGTTGCGCAAACCCAGCAAACCCATTGCGCAAACCCAGTGCGGGATCCGGAAACCGGCAACCTCCGTCCGACCGCGCGGGGGTCCGGGATCCGTACGGCTAAGCGAAACCACACGAAATTGGATTCAAGGAAAACCCCTATGACGAATCCTTTAAGGAGATCCCTATAAGGTTTCAGGTTTAATGGAAAAATTGCCACAATAGCAAAAGCTAAATAATAGGCAACAAAGAGAAAATAAATAAACACACCTTAATAACTAACGACATCTAAATAATATACCAATAACAAAAAAATACAGAAACAAATCAAGAACCGAAAGGCACAAATGAACAACAAACGTGAAATTTATTGGTTATTAAATTATTAGTAACAAGGGTGGAGAATGAGTGGAGCCGACGTGTGGTACTTGATGCTGGAAACCGCTTGAGTAAATTTGAGTGTCTCGTTGAGTAAGTCGGTTCAGGGAGTTGTTCGGGAAGGGGGTGGCAGAATCTGTTTGACTGCAAAATTTTCTTACCAAAATCTGTTGTTCAATTTAGGCGGCTTTTCTTGAATGGTTCAAGCCGGAGAGTTTTAAGCGCCTGGTCATAATTAGTGTATTCGTGAGAAAGTATGATTTTAACCACCCGCTTCTGGATTGATTCAATTAAATCATGCAATTCAGACGTAAGTACGGGGTGTCAGGCGGCACAAGCGTATTCAGTGTGAGGGATTACATATGTCTTATAACAGTAAACGAGACTTTCACGGACAAACCCAAACTTTTTGAGTTGACATAAAGCTTTGATTGGTGCATGGGATTTTTTTAGTATCTGGTGTGTGTTATGCTTGAAATTAAGTTTATCATCAATCCAAACTCCAAATATTTTCGCTTGGCTGACTGGGGCAAAAATTAGACTGGAACTTTGAATCTCCCTTTTCAAAAAAGAGATTCGCAGAGCCGACGACTTATCAAGATTTATTTTTAGCTTTAACTGTTCACACTCGGTCTTCAAATTTTCTATTGCATCAGAAGCTGGGTAGTAATTATTAACTGGAGCAAAACAATTGTGAGGTTGTCAGCAAATTTAAATCTATTCTTAAAATTCGATACAAGTCTGTTAATATGAACTAGGAAAAGAATGGAACCGAGCTGTGTTCCTTCGGGGGCGCCGAATGTGATTGCGAGGGGGTCGGAAACCTCACCATTTTCTCTTAAAATAACGCTTTGTGTACGGTTACTGAGGAAACTTTGTAGCAACACCAAAAGGAACTGACGAACGTTACAGTTGGTAAGTTCTTCCAAATATGTCGAATGGTCTGTCAAATCGAATGCCTTAGATAAGTCAGCAATAAGAAAATCCACGTAAGCATTATCATTCTGGAGGTGTGAGACAATGCACTCAACCAGAGAGATCAAATAGTGGACAGTACTACAACCACGTCTTCCAATAATCATTTTCTAATAAACTTTTCAAATAACTTAACAATAACTGGGGTAAGAGAAATCGGACGTAAATCTTTGATGCCCTTTGGGTGGCTCACTTTTGGAATGGGTGTCACATAAGCATATTTAAAGGTTTCAGGGAACTCACAATCGAGTAAACACTGGTTTAGTATCGCTGAAACTGGCTCAGCTAAAAAATTGGGTGCTTTAATTGGACACCTATGATGAGTGCTTGAAGATTTTGTTGTTATGAAGTGGTAGTTGTTCACCGATTTCGATGTTGACATTATTAATCTTTCGCTAGGATTTCTCAATTTATTCGTGGGAAAGTATGTAATGTTTGGATATACATGCCTAATAATATAGGCTACCTATAGCAAGGTATAGCCAGTAAAGGGGTCTGAAAGAGACGCCCAGTGAAAATACAGATGTTAGTGTCATCAGTGAGTTTAGGATAGGAACTGTGTCGTAAGGGCGTGAGGGACAAAACGGGAAACTTGAAATTATAGTTTTAAGCATACGCATAGGATTTGGAAAGGAATGAATTTAGACAAAAAATATTTACGAACGGTTTACGAAAAAAGGAACTTAAAAATAAAGCTGTATGCAGTCAACAGCAGTACAAATTTAAGCAGATACCAAGGATTAGACTGAACGCATTTAGGGCATAGACTTGTCTACCAGGAGAGCAAGTCTAGCCTTCCTTTCTACCATCCCTATCATACCCCCACATCCCTAGCCGACTCTATTATTGACACGTACAGAAATGAAAAGTGACAAGTAGATTGTTTGAGTTTTCCCCGAACATATCCATAAAGAGATCTAAAAATAGAACACCTGTGCCTTGGGTTTTCCCCGAACCCGTAGCTTAAATAAGCAGTACAAGTAAACAGGTCCACATGTTCACGCAAGTTCAAGAGATGATGCAATAAGGGGGAGGGATCGTCAACCAATGGGAATTCGAGTTATAAATAGTTTTGCTGGGTTTTCCCCCAGACAAATGAACAGTCTTTTGGGTTGGGTCAAATTTGTTAAGCTGCTTTGTAGGCTATATTTAAAGTTTAACCGAAAAGGGCTGGGATAAGACAATATAGTTACCCATCACTTATTCAGTATAATTTACTTGAAGACCCGCTGAAAATGCGTAACTTCATTGTTCCGCTATTCACGAATAATCGATTTTCAAATGGTGGAAGTTCCGTGTGATTTTTGGTACCTCTATGCGTTTGTATGCCTTACGAGAACGATTTATGACTTTTTTTTGTTCAGGCGCTAAGCAATATTCACCAATCTCACCACTGCCCACTGAAAAGCTGCGTTTGTGTTGAGATTAAAATTGTCCGCATAATAGTACAACTCTCGTAGTGGGGACGGCCGGAGATATTCTAAGCGTCAGAAATGCTGGGCCTTTAGTATGGGAAGGCTTATCGACAGAGTTAATGTCATGTAGTGTTTTGTTGGATTTCATAGCATGGTAAAGGTTCATTGTTTGCTGTGTATAAATTTGATGCGTTATTCTCAGCCATTTGAGTTTTGGATAGTTAGTAGTGTTTCTGGTTGAATTCTTTTTTTTTTTTTTTTTTTTTGGGGGGGGGGATGCGTCCCCCTTCCACGTACCCCATTACCCACAACTTTTTGTGTTCCAGGAAGTTTAAGCGCACCACCTATGTTAACATCATCGGTTTCCTTCCCAGGCGTTCCACGTACCAAATTACCCACAACTTTTTGTGTTCCAGGAAGTTTAAGCGCACCACCTGTGTTGGTCATTTTATCCACAATTTTCTTCCCAGCGAATGTACCCAAAGCAGCAGCACCACTTGTTAAAGCTGCCTTACCAAGGGTAATTGCTAATGGTATTAGGAAAGGAAGTAATCCACCCTTTTGAATCGCTTCTTTCATCTGTTTGTCTGATACATCAATATCACAGCCCTTATTATTCCATTTTACATGTTTCAATTTTATCAATTTGTCGTTTACTTAAAAGTAACTTTACTGGTTCTCGTTCATTTTGTCTACTATGACTAACACGTATCTGACATTTTTGTTTAGCACCAAAAAATTTCTTCAGCTTTCCTTTCTGAAGCTTTGACAAATATACTGTATACTTCATTGTTTCAACTATTTATTAGAGAATTAATTTATCTTATAAAATTTATTTACCAGCCATCATTTTTTCTATTCTGGAAACGAATGGTTTGTCAACAGGTTTTAGCTCTAGAAGCCTTTTTAAAATATTTACTACTGCTCTTTCAATATTATTGATATGGCTTAGTTGGTCAGCAATCTTTGCTTCAATTATACTGTTATGGGTGTGTTGACTAAGAAGCTTTTTGTTATAATCTAAAAGATTCATAGTTAACGTAGCTAAATTAACAGCATAATTTTTGTTTCTAGGGTTTTGAACATTTGTTATCAGTTTGTTCCCAGTGTCAATTTCTTTCTCATTAACTCGAATTATTTCTTTTACAAATAACCCTTTATCTTTAACCCTTACCAATCACTTATCAGGAGAATCATGTACCGCAGTTAATCTGTTGATATCTTCGCTAAAATACTGATTTGTCCCCACTTGTTCTGCGGTAATTTCTTCTTTAAATTGATTCAAAATAACAGTCATAGATCTGAAACCAATAGCGTCCTGGTCTGCTTTCGCATCCCCTAAATTAATAATTCTCTTATATTGTAGGTTAATATTACCGTTGTCATCAGTAACTCTCTTTTCATTCGATTCGTTACTGACCTTTTTCCCAACACTACCGAATTCATTCATTTATAACAGAAAGAAATTATTTAGTAAACTTTTCGAAGGTTTTCTTATAGATCAGATCTTTATCTTTTGTTTTTAAATCAACAAAGAAGAATCGGTAGCCTTTGGTTGCAACCTCGAATTGTTTCATAAAGTTCTCATTGTCTATATTAGATGAATGATTTTGTCTGATTAATTGTATTTCTATTGGATTAGAACACTGAAAGAATGCGAAGTAATTACATTGAAGTCTTACAACCTTTGGGGTCTTATGATAGCTCTATGATAAATAAACAACTGAGGCATTTTTCTTTCTTCCTCTTATGAATAAATCTTCTATTTTCTTCTGGTCTTTTTATGGCACTTGAGCATACTCCAGTGCCATATAGCGTTTTCTGTCGGTCTGTCTGTCTGTCGTTCTGTCGTTCTGTCGCTCTGTCGTTCTGTCGGTCTGTCCAGGTTTTGCTAGTTTGGGCACTTCCACACAAGCTAGGACGATGAAACTTCACAGGCATATCAGGGACCCGACCAGATCAACTTAAAAGGTAGGTAGGTAGGTAGGTAGGTAGGTTTTTATTTTTAACCAAAAACATTAAAAATAAAATAAAATAACATTACTAATATCCCATTGCAGCAAAAAGAAAGTCCTAAGGACTTGTGCTGCAATTTATTAATACTACTTGTATCTAATAAATAAATAACTAAACATAACAACTTATTATCCACCTAGCCTATGACTTAAATAACAAACAATTAAACGTGAACACTACACGCAACAAGAATCCTTAATATTTACTCATTACCAGTTTCAGCCCCACCCGAACAACTGTGAAAAAAAAGAAAGAAAAAAAAAAGAAGAAGAAAAAGACCACATACCCTTCAACTCGTATTAATTAAGTGGAAAGTTTTCAGTTTCTTTTTAAATCCGTATAAAGTGGCAGACTCCCTGATGCTAGACGGCAGATTATTCCAAACAGAAGGCCCCAGATTACGAATCATATAAGATGATCTAACTGTTTTTCTTTTTTCATTAGTTAAAAACTGTGCATTTCTAGTATCATAATTGTGGTGCTCCTGATTCATAGAAAAATAATCATGGAAATAATCAGGGAATTTTCAAGAAATAATCAGGGAATTTTAAAAATAATCACTTCCCCAATCCAACTTTCCCCGGATCCGGGAGTCCGGAAACTATAAAGTAAAACGGGAGCAAACAGTAAAACGGGAGCAAAAAAGGCACTGCCCGAACGCGGGAACCCGTCACTACGCCCACCCGTCATTTCGCCCACCCGGGTCGCCGTCAGTACCCCCACCCGTCGATTCACCCACCCGTCAATACGCCCAATATAAAAATCCGTCGATTCACCCAACCGTCGATTCGCCCACCGTCGATTCGCCCAACCGCTGATTCGCCCACCCGCTGATTCACCCACCCGTCAGTTCGCCCACCCGTCGATTCGCCCAACGTCGATTCACCCAACGTCCTATTGCTTGAGCGTCGATTCACCCAATTCTATGATCCGTCGATTCTCCCACCCGTCATAAGACCCAAAAAAACCGTCACAACTCCCACTTTTTCCGAAAGTTCGCCTACCCGTCACAAGTCCCAAAAATCCGTCGATTCGCCCAACAAATCCGTCACAACCCCCACTTTTTCCGAAAGTTCGCCTACCCGTCACAAGACCCAAAATATCCGTCGATCTGCCCAATTTTCAAAACCGACATTTGATCCAGCGCGGCTCTTTTCATTGAAGACAGTAGAAGTCACAGGGGAGTAATTAAGATACGATACCTTCCGATGTAAATAAGGGTGAAAACTAGTCAATTCAGCTTAAGCAAGAATGATGAGAAGCATGATATAAGACCTCGGTGCGGATACGAAAGAGGAAATGGAGGATGAATGAGCTACCATATTTTTAGGTACAATATGTACCGAAAGCGGTAGGCCACATATTGCGATTATTTGGTCGGTTAAAGGAAATTACAATGACACACGCTCATTCAATTCTCAATAGAGTGAAATTTGATTGGTGCTCCCCGATACCTTTGGTCGGCAGACATGATCCAATGTTGGCTTAACCTTTGGTCGGCAGCAATACTAAAGGTTCCGACGGGAACCCAGAGGAGAATATTATGAAATTATTACCGCTGGAATACTGAAGCTCAAGGGATATACTGATCCATTTTATGCTTCCTTATACATGACCCTTGTCGGATGAAACGGAAAACGATTGTACTAATTAGTCGGTAACTTTACAAGCTTCCACAGAACAGATGGCGGACGACAATTATAATTCAACCTTTTTACTCAAGTTTTTACCGGATTTCTTTTGTTACTCCAGTTGTTCCGGGCTGTGCCTGATTTTAGCTGAATCGGTCCAGCAGGAAAAATGGGTCTGACACTCATAATGATCACAATCACAATGTCCACGATTCAAAATGCCTACGACCCATAATGCCCACGATTGTACAGTTTGAGATGTTCAGGCAGTAGTAAATTGGAGCTAGTGATGAATGTGAAACGAAAGGAGCGGACCGAGTATCAGGATGGGAATAATCGTCCATTGAAACTGTTCAACTGATCAATTATAATGTAATTTGAAAATAACAAGACCCAAAGTTTTGATGGGATCCTAAAAATCTAATATTTTATCCAGAGAATTGGGTCTTGTCTTCGCCAGATCTAGTCTTCGCCAGGCGAATCATCAGAGAAAACCAAGTTCAGATATACCTCTATAAGCAATATCTATTTTGACGACGCTGACCGAAACTTCGTGCTTTACTTCTGCTAAATTTACGGTTTCGGCAATTGTCCAGCAAAAAGAGAAAATTCAGAAACGAATTCAGCGTATATCCTTATCTCTTGGACATCTAATCAACTTCAAATAAAACTTTAACTTAGTAAAAAATTATTGTCATATACAGAATCAGCGTCTCTTCTTAGCCCTAAGTCTGTCAGCTAATCAACTTAAGTGTTCAACATGTCTTCTTACCCCAAAATCGAACATTTAATCAACTTCAAATGAACGACATTTCGGCCCTTCTTGGCAAGGGTCCTCGTCAAAGCTGTCAATCTTCTGGGTAAACGTCGGGGAAGGAAACCAAAAAGTTGACTCACAAGGTTGACAGCCTGACGAGGACCCTTGCCAGGAACGGCCGAAATATCTTTTTTGACGGTGCTAAACGGATAAGTCACCTACATTTTATTCGAGCTATATCGCCGAAATATCGCTGATGAAGAACCGTAGCTGACGTATATCCGCTGAAAACATTGTTTGAATATATGTTTCAAAGTCAGCTTGGGCTCAAAGAATAATTTTCTTCAGAAAAAACTTTTACTTTTGCCCAAGTTTCCGGTTTTTGCCGGATTCCGGGCGAAATACTTGTCCGGCGAGAAAATGGTTTTCACCCTTCTGTTCAGCATGTCTTTTAACCCCATAACTGACTATCACATTAGCTGTTTAAAAATATTTTGTTGCCCCTTAATTTGAACCCCCTCCTCCACTCCCAAATATAGGACCACAAAGCCCATTTACGAACTTGAGCTTACCCTTGACCCAAATAATCCTTACACAACTTTCATGAAAATAATTCCCTTCGAGAGTTATCGTACTCGCAGACAGACAGACCGACGGGCAAGGTCACTAACGTTTTGGGATTCCAAAAACGAAACACCAACAGCGATCTCAAAACTGTTATTTTTAACAATTCTTACCTTCAGGATGCAAGGTTTAGTTTGCCTAGTTGCACTGTCTGTGCTGAAAACAATTTTAAAAGGCAATTCTTCGTACTTTCGCGCGATCATTCTAGTTTAATAAACTATAAAATAATCCTTTCACAATTTTCCGTAGTAATCCTGTCTCTTGTAATATCGCTGTCCGTTGTCCCGGGCCATTCTGACCTCCTCTACCGACAGTTAGTCGTCGGACTTTCAACCAGGACGATTAGCCCTCCCTGAGAGCATTTTAAAATGTTGAAATTTTGGACTGTTAACATTTTTAACTATTTTAATTTCAGGGTCTACACCCTGAAATATGGCATTTTTAGTCGTTGGCAAAAAAATCGTGGTGATTTTGGGAACCACCCGAAAAATGTGTATGATATCCCTATTTTTGTTTGTTTGGGATTTTCGTGCCCGTATCTCGGCAATCGATTCTGATTTATTTATTTTTTTCGTGTGCGCTTGAGCTCTGCTCTCAGCAGTGGAAAGTGATAACGATAGATTTTTTGCAAATAAAGATAACCTTGACAAAAAAAACTTTACAGGACATTACTTACCGTTTTTCAACGGCACGAAACTAGGTGTGTTAATTATTGAGCCTGATACTTGGCCTTAAAACAAAGCTTTAATCAAATTTGACGGTGCAAACCGGATAAAGTAAGAGAACAAGAGCTATAAGCTCATATGGCACTTGCACCAGGTAAGGGCTCTGTCAGATTGATCGGATCCCTTATATGCCTGCCAAGTTTCGTCTTGAAAAACGCAATCACAGGAATTCAGGCCCCCCTCCACCCACCCCAACCTCCAAGTTTCCGGATCCAGTTTGATTGTGCAATCGATTTATCTAGAATAAATGCTTGTTCTTCCCATCAAGTTTAACTCCGATCCCTCCATTCTAACCGTTTCTTCAGATTTCGGTTCACCCCCTCCCAACTCCCCATAGCTGTTGAAACCGCTGTCATAAGTTGAGATGAATCATTTGTTAAAAATTACTTTTCGACTTCGCAGTTAACATGCGCACTTTAAGGGAGCCAGAACTTCATTTGTAAGCAAAAGCCTTGAGGCAAAAATGAAATGGGCTCATGGTGATCATGAAAATGTATATTTTGCTTAAAAGTATTTTTCTTACTGTGAGGTCGAGATCGATACTTTAAGGAATAGTCGGATTTGGAAATCTCGGATCTTGTCAAATATCTAATATTCCAGCCAAGTTGTATCTTCCTAGCACAGCTGGAAGTACCTTAACTCGTGATCACTGGAATTCCGCCCCCTCCCCCTCAAACTCCCCCCGCAGTCGCCGGAGCCAATCCAGTTCTGAAAAAGATTTATCGAGAGCATCTGTTTGTTGTTCCCACAAAGTTCCATCCCATCTCTCCAGTATCAGCCAGTCACGTATTTTCCGGTCTCCCTCCCCCCCAACTGTCGGGTCCGGTCCGGACATGAAAAAGATCACCAGAGATATGTCAAATCCGACGTTCCCGTTCAGTCAAATCCGACCATCCGTTCCAAAGTTACGCATAACTCAATATTACCCCCCCCCCCCCAGATGGTCGCATCGAGACATTGTTTCCAAGTTAGTTTGGACGGGTCCCTGGAATGCCTACCAAGTTTCGTCGAGAAAATCCCCAAAACTGACATCACCGGAATTCAGGGAATCTCCCCTCCAACCCCCCCCCCCAACGGTCCGGATCCAGTCCAATTGTGTTGGTCTTCCCAGCAAGTTTCACTCCGATCCCTCCATTCCAACCATTTCTCGAGATTTCCGCCCCCCCCCCCCAACTTCCCTGTAGCTACCGAATCCGGTCCAGACTTCAGATGGGGCATCAGAGATATGTCTTTTGTTCAGTTTTCAAGTTTCATTCCAATCCGATCACCCGTTCAAAAGTTACGCACTACTCAATTTTCCAGATTGCCCCGCCCTCAACTCCCCCCAGATGGTCGGATCAGGAACTGATTATTTCCAAGTTAGTTTGGTCGGGTCCCTGATATGCCTGCCAATTTTTATCGCCCTAGCACATCTGGAAGTACCCTAACTCGAAAAGGTGTGACAAACTGCCCTAAATTTTCAAGATTCCTCCGCCCTTTACTCCCCCGCTGATGGTCGGATCGGGAAACTGATAATTTCCAGGTTTGTTTGGTCGGTTCCCTGATACGCCTGCCAAGTTTCATCGTCCTGGCACATCTGGAAGTTCCCTAACTCGAAAAAGTGATTGATAAATAGAATATAAATAGATTGATAAATAGATAAATAGATCGAGAAGAAACTAATAAGCTCGTTTGTAGGGGAAGTTTGGGAAAGACATCCGTAAGAAGTGCTTACACTCTACTGAGACTTGATTGATCTTGTGGCATCATAATTTTCTTTGTCAAACCACATAATCGCAATATGTAGCCCACCTCTTTCTTTAAACTTGTTTTACTCTTGCATTCATCCTCTTTTTTCCTCCTTCATTGTCAGCACCGAGGTCTGACATCATGCTTCTGATCAATCTGGTTCAAGGTTTATTGACTAGTTTTCACCCGTATTTACATGGGACGGTATCGTAACCTTTTTAATTACTCCCCTGCGACTTTCTGATACCGCGTTCAGTGATAAAGGCCGCGCTAGATCAGAGGTTGATTTTGAAAATTGGGCGAATCGACGGATATTTTGGGTCTTGTGACGGGTAGGCGAACTTTCGGAAAAAGTGGGGGTTGTGACGGATCTTTTGGGCGAATCGACGGATTTTTTCGGTCTTGTGACGGGTAGGCGAACCGTCGGAAAAAGTGGGGGTTGTGACGGACTTTTTGGGTCTTATGACGGGTGGGCGAATCGACGGGTGGGGGAGACGACGGATTTTAGAAGTGGGTGAATCGACGCTTCACGAAACCGAGGTTGGACGAATTGACGGTAGGCGAATTGACGGGTGGGTGAATCGACGGGTGGGTGAATCAACGGTTGGGCGAATCGACGGTTGGGCGAATCAGCGGGTGGGCGAATCGACGGATATTTTTGGTCTTGTGACGGTTAGGCGAACTGTCGGAAAAAGTGGGGGATGTGACGTATATTTTGGGCATAATGACGGTTGGGCGAATCGACGGGTGGGCGAATAGACGGGTCCCCGCCCACCCGTCACTTCGCCTAAAAAATCCGTCAGTTCGCCCACTTTTTCCGACAGTTCGCCTAAACGTTAGTTCGCCCACTTTTTCCGACAGTTCACCCACCCGTCACTACAACCACCCGTCACTACACCCACCCGTCACTTCGCCCACCCGTCACTACGCCCACCCGTCACAACACCCACCCGTCACAACGCCCACCCGTCACTACGCCCACCCGTCACTACGTCTACCCGTCACTACGCCCACCCGTCACTACGTCCACCGTCAGTTCGCCTACCGTCAGTTCGCCCACCCGTCATTTCGCCCAAAAATCCGTCAGTTCTGCCAACTTTTCCGACAGTTCGCCCACCCGTCATTTGGCCCAAAAATCCGTCAGTTGGCCCAATCCTGAAATCCGTCAGTTCGCACACTCTTGAAATCCGTCAGTTGACCCACTCTTGAAATCCGTCATTTGGCCCACTCCCCGTCAGTTCGCCCAATTTTTCCGAAAGTTCGCCCACCCGTCATTTGGCCCAAAAATCCGTCAGTTGACCCACTCCCGAGATCCGTCACTTCGCCCAATTTAAAAATCCGACAGTTGACCCAATTTTGCAGGATCATTAAATCCACGAAAAAGTGCCGCGACCCCAGGGGAATAATCAGCTCAACTCGGCCCTGTCAGTAAAATAAGGGACGCAATCCCAGAAGATTACTCAAACAGAGGCGACCTTCCTCGTTTAATTAGGTCAATATGAGATGCCTATGGGTGCAACTTTTATGTTTACGTAAAGAAGGATATGAAGATGGGTTTAAAAAAGGTATTATATGAAAAAGTACCGAGACCCCAGAGGAATAATCAGAAGGAGCCGACAATTACGTAGACATTTAGTCAGAAACGTGGGGAGCTTTGCGAGATTCTGCGGCAAATTCAGTTGGAAAATCTAAAAGATGAAAAAAAAAGGAAAAATAGAGTAACGAGCAGTAAAGGGTTCTGATTGGCAATACGATTTAGAGTCGTTCACATGGAAATGGAAAGTAAAAGCATAATAGAAATAATATAAGGCAGGACTTTACTACCGAGCTTCCGTGTACTATCTCCGAGTATATTCGCAAGCTATCTGCAATGTCTGAGTCTCTACTCTGTACAGAAAGTGTCCTCTTGTCAGTGGGAATTGGGCCGGATTCCGGGCGAAATACTCGGCCGGGTAGAAAAGAATTATCATATACGTATTCAGCATGTTTTGTTGCCCCTAAACCAAGCGTTTAATCAACTTCAAATAAAACTTTTACCTTTAATAAATTTTCTGGCTTCGGCCGGGTTCCGGACGAACTAATTTTTCGGCGAGAAAATCAGTTTCAGATATGGATTCAGCATGTCTCCTTTCCCCTATACCGACTATCTTATTTGCTTTTTAAACATTTTTTTTCGTCTCTTAATTTGAAACCCCTCCCTCACCCCTAGGTATGGGGCTACAGAGCTCATCTACGAACTTGACCTGTACGTTGACCCAATAGATCCTCATACCAATTTTCAAGAAAATATCTCTACCCTTTCGAGATTTATCGTGCTAACAGACGGACGGACGGACAGAAGGATAACTTTTGCGAAGTCGTAGGCATATTTATTCAAACAATGTTTACAACGGATACGTCAGCTACGATTCTTCATCAGCGATATTTCGGCCCTTCTTGTCAAGGGTCCTCGTCAGGCTGTCAATCCTCTGGTTCAACTTCGGGGAAGGAAACAAACCTGTAATCTATATTACAGGTTTGTAACATACTATATATAATATTTGTCATAGGTATATGACCATAAGCATAATTCAGAGTTTATAAACTGTTGTTTATAGTTGTTTATAAACTTTACGCAAAGGTCAGATTTGATACAAGAGAGTATTACTGCGACAAGTAAACCAGAAGTTAATGCTGGATTGTATAAAGGCCCTGCCTTGGTTTATCAATGATCAATCAATTTAATACAAATTCTACTTCTGGTTTATTTGTCACAGTAAGAGTACACAGTTGACCACATTTACAATAAGCTTAGCAGAAATGATAGTGCTTGGCCTAAACATAGGGGTTTCTTACCTATGAAACCCTCGTACACCAGGTGTCAGTCAGGTATGCATAGTAACTTTGTATAATCAGTAGGCTATATCGGTCTGCAACATCACCGGGTGCTGGAGCTTTGTTGAGGATACGCACGTGATCCATGTTACTTTATTTTACGTATTTACCTTTTACCTCTTTTTTTAATTGAAAGCCTACTGTTGTAGTCAATAAGGTAAGAAGTGGAACGATATTAAACAAGACCAAAGGTTTCGATGGGATCCCAAAAGTTAAATTTGATCCAGACAATTGGGTCTTGTCTTCGCCAATCCAGTCTTCGCCAGACTCCTTGAACACTTTTACTATTAAAGTTTAGAAAAAGATTAAGGCAAAATAGCTAATCATATGAGAAAACCAAGTTCAGATATGGATTCAGCATGTGTGTTTACCCCTTTAAGTCATATCTATTTTGACGAAGCAGATAGAAACTTCCTGCCTTACTTCTGCCAATTTTCCGGTTTCGGCGGAATTTCGGAACTACTTGTCCTGCGAAAAAATAAAGCTCAAAAAACGAATTCAGCATGTCTCCTTCAATCCAACCTCTAATCAACTTGCAATTAAAATTTTACTTTTAACAAATTTTCCGGTTTCAGCCGGATTCCGAGCGATCTATACGTCCGGTGAGAAAATAGTTGTCATATGCGAATTCAGCTTGTCTACTTACCCGCAAATCGAACATCTTATCAAATTTAAATAAAACTTTTACTTTAAACAAACTCTCCGGTTTTGCCTGGATTCCTGCCGAACTAATTGTCCGGCGAGAAAATAATTTTCATATTCGGACTCAGCACGTTTCCTTGCCCCTAAATCAAACCTCCAATCAACTTCATATTACTGTTCACAAATATTCCGGTTTTCGCCGGATTCCGGGTGAACTATTTGTCGGATTCAACTATTTGTCGGATTCAGCATGTCTCCTTACCCTTATTTCGACTATTTCATTAGCTTTTAAAAAGTATTTTGTGTTCCCTTTAATTTCAAACCCCTCCCCCACCCTTAAATATAGAGCTACAAGGCCCATCTTCGAACTTGACCTGTATTTTGACCTAAAGACTCTTCATGCCAAGTTTGATCAAAATATCTCAACCCCTTCGAGAGTTATCGTGCTAACAGACGGACGGACGGACGGACAGACAGACAACTTTACGATGTCATAGGTATCCCTCCACTTACGTTTTGGGATCCCAAAAAGGAAGCATTCATACGCGAAAGTTGGACCAGTCTCGATTTCACTAAAAGCGACTTTGTACTAGATCTGTTCGATATCCGTAATTGGAGACACCGGGACTCGAAACTCACTCGTTTAGTGCATATGGCAACGTCAAATTACATGTAAAAAAAAATCGAGCTTTACTACTTGTAAAGACTACTTGTTGGACATGATTCTGGTCAGTTATACACGGTGAGTGAGGGAATTGAGTGAGTTCTTCAGTTGTTGTCTGACACATGACAACTTGTAAAAAACAACACATTTTAGCTCAACGTCTTATTTTCAACTTTATCTCTAATTTTTTGTAATTTTTCACAGTTTTCAAGGAATATTCACAATTTTCGCAAGATTAAATGGAGGTACTGAAATTCTAATACGACCTGTCTAAATTTCTTTTTATGGCACTTGTAGCCTCTGGCTCAAATGCAATACACCTATCGTAATTCCGTCTGTCGGTCTGTCCGGTTTTTTTTTCACACTTTTTCGAGCTAGGGTACTTCCAGATGTACTAGGACGATGAAACTTGGCAGACTTATCAGGGACCAACCAAACTAACCTGGATATAACCAGTTTCTCGATCCGACCATCTGCGGGGGAGTAGGGGGGCGGAGGAATCTGGAAAATTAGGGCAGTTTTTCACACGTTTCCGAGTTAGGGTACTTCCAGGTGTGCTAGGACGTGAGGGAGTGGAGGGAGGGGGAATCTGGAATATCGAGTTATGCGTAACTTTGGAACGGGTGATGGATTTGAGTGAAATTTCATAATTGAACAAAGGACATGTCTCTGGGGATCTTTTTCATGTCAGGAAGATGGGGGGGGGGGGATACGTGAAAGGCTGATACTGGAGAGATTGGGATGAAACTTTCTGGGAGTAAGAAAAAGATGCTCTTGATAAATCTTTTTCACAACTGGATTGACTTCGGCGATTGTGGGGGGAGTTTGAGGGGAGGGTGGGGGTGTCGGAATTCCGGTGATCACGATTTAAGGCACTTAGATGTGCTAGGACGATCTTGGCTGGAATATTAGACATTCGAGAAGATTGGCTTAGAAATCGCCACTTTTCCAATCCGACTATTCCTTAAAGTACCAATCTTGATTGTAAAGTAAGAAAAATACTTTTAAGCGAAATATACATTTTCATGGGTTTTGATTACAAATGAAGTTCCAGCTCCCTTAAAGTGCGCATGTTAACTGCAAAGTCGGAAAGCACTTTTTATCAAATGGTCCATCTCAACTTATGATAGCGGATTCAACAGCTACTGGGGAGTTGATGGAGGGGTGGTCGGAAATTTCAAGAAACGGATAGAATGGAGGGATCGGAGTTAAACTTGCTGGGAAGAACAAGCATTTATTCTAGATAAATCGTTTGCACAATTGGACTGGAGCAGGACACTTGGGGGTAGGAGGTGGAGGGGGCCTTCCAGAATTCCTGTGATGGCGTTTTTAGGACGAAAGTTGGCAGGCATATCGGGACCCGAACATCTCACAGACCCCTTACCTACTACATACAGCTGCAAGTGCCATTTGAGCTTACAACAATTTTTCGCACCCATCTTCATACTCTTCTTTACGAAAACATAAAAGCTGCACTAATAATCAACTCGTGTTGATCCTAATTAAACGAGAAAGGGTGTCTCCAATGGAGTAATCTTCCGTCCGTCTGTCCATCTGTCAGCACGATAAATCTCGAAAGCAATGGGCTATTTTGATGAAACTTGGTGTGAGGATTCTTTCTGTCAACGGTAAGATCAAGTTCGTACATGGGCTCTGTAGTCCTACATTTAGGGGGGGGGGGGGTCATATTAAGGGGCAACACAAAAATTGTGTAACAGCTAATGCGATAGTCGATTATGGGGTAAAAAGACATGCTGAACACGATGGTGAAAACCATTTTCTTTCCGGATAAGGCAAGGTTGGTTGGTTAGAATTAAAAGTTTTCTTTGAAGTTGATTAGATGTTCTGTTATGGAATAAGAAGACATACTGAACGCGATGATGACAGACTAATTCGTCCGGAATCCGGTCAAACCGGAAAATTTGTTAAAAGCGAAAGTTTCGTTTGAAGTTGATTAGATGACAGATTTAGGGCTAAGAAAAGACGCTGAGTATGTATATGACACTCATTTTTACCCGGACATGTAATTAGTCTGGAATCCGGTAGAAACCGGAAATTGTATAAGTTAAAGTCTTATTTGAATTTATTAGATGTTCTTTATAGGGATAAGGAGATACGCTGACGTCGTTTCTGGATTGTACTTTTTTTGCTGGACAAGTAGTTCACTCGGAATTTGGCCGAAACCGGAAATTTGGCAGATGTAAACCAGGAAGTTTCGGTCAGTATCGTCAAAATAGATATGGCTTGTAAAGGTATATCTGAACTTGGTTTTCTCAGATGGTTAGCGTGGCGAAGACTAGATCTAGCGAAGACAAGACCCAATTCCCGGGATCAAACATTAGATTTTTGGGATCCCATCGAAACCTTAGGTCTTGTTTCTCAAGAGATATCCTCTTATTACATGGAATCCCAAAACTTGCAATGGATATTGCAATCTGTAACCCTGGTCTGTCGTGGTTAATCCGCGAAATTTCTCGAAAAAGTTAAGTAGCTTTTGGACATTCGGGTCCCTGGTTTGAAAGCCTTCGGTTCTTACACATATAAACACATATCTTTGATGTCCTATTTATATTCAGTTGGTAGGCTACGTAGAATTAGAAAAACCATCTTCCCACTAACAAGAGGAAAATTTCCGTAAAGAGTTCAGTCTCGTACATTGCAATTACTTTTGATAGTAGGGCTAATATTCTCTCCAAGAAATACTAGGAGGCGACACGAGAAAGCTTGGCATTAAAATCTACGACCTAACCCTCAACTTAGGTCCGAGTCTCGATACGCGACGGGCGATGCTCTACACGGCAATTGAAGAACGAAAAGTTCGCTTACAGTTCCGAATAACGTACAATAAAAGGATTGTTTTCGAGTTGTAGGTGTTTCCTGATTTCCATCTGAGGGACTGGAATTCACGAAGGCTTTGCAGATGTTCTTTACCACTACCATTGTAGCACACAAAATCATATCATACCACCGACCTAACGGGGTTATGAAACCTGGTTTAAACGACTCGGCTTGCCTTTGACAGGGACGGATCTACGACTGAAGCTGGCCAGAAGTGCCAAAATTAACAATAAAAAAAATAAAAAAAATCGGATTGTCTTAAACTAAAACGAGCGTCTGGGACCTCGATGAGGCCAAAATAAAAGAGTGATAGGACTTAGCAAAAGGCAGGAGAGGGGTGAATCTCCGCTCCTTCGGGCCACCCCTTATTCCTACTATGCTTTTACTTTTTATTTCCTTGTGAACTACTCCCAATCGAGTTGCCAGTCGAAAACTTTCGCTGCACGTTACTCTATTTTTACCTTTTACTTTTGTGTTCATCCTCTATATTTTCCTTCGTATTTTATGCAGAATCTAAAAATAAGCTTCTGATATTTCTGACTAAATGTTTCCGTAATTATTATAGTGAAAAAGTAACATAAAAAACGACAAAATACAGTTCCGAAACCTACCTAGGATGTTGAACTTTGGATAGGTCTGTTTGCGAGTATCATTGCAAAAACCTTTCAATTTCCGTAAAAATTAGCAGGCTCAGGTTCAGGTTCTTTTATTTCAAAAATACTTTGTGACAATATATTTTGATCACTGGGGGCCGGCAGGGATACGAGCTCGTTAGCTCGGCCGGCGTTAGCAACAACCTCTTTATCAAGCAACAAAGTTTGTTACAAACTATTTGAACAGCTTTTCTTTTCACCCATCTTCACGTGAACGGGATCTTTTTTTTAAGTAAACAGAACAGTCGCACCCAAAGGAATTTTGTATCGACCCTAATTAAACGAAAAAAGGTTCGCTCCTTCTGATTATTCCCCTGGGTTCGCGCCCCTTCTTCATAGATATTACTGATTTAGCAAAGTTGGGCCAACTGTCGGATTTTTGGGCCAAATGACGGGTAGGCGAAATGTCGGAAAAGTTGGGCTAACTGACGGATTCTTAGGCGAAATGACGGGTGGGTGACTGTCATAAAAATTGGGCGAACTGACGGATTTTTAGGCGAAATGACGGATAGGTCAACTGACGGATTTTTGGGCCAACTGACGGGTGGGCAAACTGTCGGAAAATTGGGCGAACTGACGGATTCTTAGGCGAAATGACGGGTGGGTCAACTGACGGATTTTGGGGCCAAATGACGGGTGGGCGAACTGACGGTTGGTGAACTGACGGGTGGGTCAACTGACGGTGGGCGAACTGACGGGTGGGAGTAGTGACGGGTGGGTGAACTGACGGGTGGTCGTAGTGACGGGTGGGTGTAGTGACGGGTGGGCGTAGTGACGGGTGGGCGTCGTGACGGGTGGGATTAGCGACGGGTGGGCGTAGTGACGGGTGGACGTACTGACGTTGGACGAACTGACGGATGGACGAACTGTCGGATTTTGTAAGTGGGCGAACTGACGGGTGGACGAACTGACGGGTGGGGGTAGTGACAGCGACCCCGCTTCCACATAAGCTAGGACAATGAAATTTGGCAGGCATATCAGGGAACCGACTAGGAGAACTTGGAAATAATCACTTTCCCCGTTCGGCCATTTTGGGGGGAGTGGAGGGATGGGAAATCCAGAAACTAGTAACATGCATAACTTTGGAACGGGTAATCAGAAATGCATGAAACTTGACATGTGTCAAGAACAAGTGCTTCAGATGATCAGTTCCAAATCCGGACCAGATCCGATCACTGGGGGGAGCTGGAGGGGCAACCGGAAATCTGGTGAAACGCTTCCAAATAAGCTAGCACAATAAAACTTGACAGGCATATGAGGGAACCAACCAATGGAAATAATCACTTCCCCAATCCTGATATCGCGGGGGGGGGGGATGGAGGGAAGGGGAATCCAGAAAATAGAAACATGCATAACTCTGGAATGGATATGCATAAAACTTGAAAATTATGAAGAACAAGTGTCTCAGATTTTCAGTTTCACATCTGGACCGAATCCAAAGAGGGGGGGACCGGAAATGTCGTGAAATGATTAGGGTTGAGGGATCGGGATGTCACAGTAAAGAGGTTGGAAGGGGTTTTCCTTGATTTCCGGTGATCACGATCTAGGGTACTTCCACACGTACTAGGACCATGAAACTTGGCAGACATATGAGGTACTCTTCCAGGTCAACTTGAATAGTTCTTTTCCCGATCCGATGATCATGGGGGAGATTCCATGATTCTATTGACATGCATAACTTTGGAACAGGTGATCAGACGTGCATGAAACTTGTCAATTGTCAAGAACAAGTGACTGAGATGATCAATTTCAAGTCTGGAACGGATCTGATAACATCGGGAGGAGCTGAAGGCGGGGGGAGAAATCTTTTGAAGCGCTTAGAGTCGAGAGATCGGGATGGGACTTGGAGGGAAGAACAAGCATAAGCCATAGATACATTGTAGAGGCTTAACGGCCTGCCATTCAATTTGCAAATATATTATTATTATTATTATTATTATTGACACAACAGGACCGATCGTGTCATAGTGGGGGGAGTTATAGGGGGTTTTCCCTAATTCCGATGATCACGAGTTAGGGTACTTCCAGATGTGCTATGACCGTAAAATTTTGCAGGCATGTTAGGGACTCTATTAGATTGGCTTGAAAATATAGTCCCTCCCCCGATCCGATCATCGTTGGAGGAAGATACAGTTGTCAATGAGTGGTATAACCATTTCAGATCTACTAGATCAAGCCCATTTTCTGATGAAATGAATATCGGGAGAGAGATCCAGCCTTGAAAACTGCAAACCGTATCTGACAAACATGCTAACTGTTCTTACAAGTGCCATATGAGCTTTCAGCTCTTGTTCAGTAACAAAATCATCAAAGATAATCAAGTTTTGGTATTTAGGGTCTAGGTCGTCAACATCAATAATATCATTCAGGTCATTACTTACGGTTAAAATATTCGTTTTACATTTTGATTCCAAGGTGGTTAAATTGGTTATGAGATCTTTATATTTATTTTCTTCAAAACAGATATATTAATAAATTAAATTCAAGAGTAGATTGATTTTTCCTGTTCCAGAACTTCCACAAATTAATAATCTAAATGGCCACTGAGGTGCAAGTTCGTGTTTGTTCTGATAGTTATTCTTTTCGCTAAAATCATACAGTTTGATTGGCGCCTTTTCATTCATTTATTTAGGAAGAATTTTTCATTATAAGATTTACCGAACTATCTACTTGAGTATTTTAAGTATGTACTTGAATTGTTTAACTAGGTACTTGAATTGTTGAAGTAGATACTTGAATGTGTTTAAGTAGGTACTTGAATTTTTTGAAGTAAGAACTTGAATTGATTTAAGTATGTACTTGAATTTTTGAAGTAGGTACTTGAATTGATTTAGGTAGGTACTTGAATTTTTGAAGTAGGTACTTGAATTTAATGTTTATAAACTAAAGGTAAAGTGTGTATTTTATCGCTTGATACTATCCTTTTATCATCCTTTGGATCTAATGCTTTTTTATTCTGTTTTATTCTTCTAGAAACATATTGTGCTTGTATGATCTTAAGTTGTACTGGGTTACAGAAAGGTTTTCAGTTTTACCAAACAGTACATCCTTATAGTTTTTAATCATAATTTTATCTTTAACTATATTCGTTTTTATTCCTTTTAGTTTTTTTGCTAGCTTTTGAAGGGTCTTGGTTGTCCTTTACATAAGCATATACTTTTGATCGTAATCAACAAATTCTGTCATAACCTGTCCACCTAATTCATCTTTCATCATTCCTATCACTTTCTTATTTACATTAGGAAACCCATATGGATTATCTTTCGCATAATCAGATGTATCGAACCTCTCATTCAAATCTTGTTTGATATCTTCATAGAAATCTTCGGTTCGAATGTCGTATATGAAAGAATCAGTATCCATATAACATAAATCAATTTGATCCCCATATTTAGGCTTCATATAATCATAATGGATTTCATACATCAATAGCTTGGATAGTTCTAATACAGCAAAACCGATGTACATTGGTTTGTCTAGTTTTATCTTTTCCTTTGACATTCTTGCCACTGAAAAGTTTTCACTAAAAATTATTTTAGATTTAAAGTTGGGTTTCTTTATAATTTTTTCTCTTGTTGTATCATCCGTTATTATTTCCATATCCGCTCGCTTCCGTACGTTTTCCATAGTTTTCCCATAGGTAGCATTATTCATCAGTTCAGGAAAGTCCTTTTCAAAATCATTTGTACCTTTAGTTCTAAGTGCTGTGTTTTGGTCTATGTATCCTTTTAAGTAAGCACTTTCAGTGAATCCTAGTATTCTGTGTACTCTTTTCAGTATCAAACCTTTTTGTAAATAGAATTCTAGATTCCTGTGGTGAATTACATAGTTGGTTTTATCTAATACTGTGGTACATAGCTTACCATTAAAATGTTCGGGTGCTAATGGTAAATCCTTGTGTAATTCATGTAGTTCTTTTGGATATTCAAAATCTACCTCATATATAGCACCCACATTCTGTAACTTAATCACTGACTTAATATGACTTTTCAGATGGTTTTAATACTTGAGTGATTCGTATTCATTCCTTTCTTTCAAATCATCCGGAATTGAAATGAATTGGAAATCATTCGCTGGTAAATTCTGCGACATCGCCCACCCATATAAATTATTTTTATCCAAATACCCTAAATAATTATATGGTTTATTATAATCACTCATTTATTTATTATTGGCTTTTCATATCATTTTATACATTGGGATACACCACCTCTTATCCCCTTTTAGTCCTGGAGCTGAGAAGTAATGAAGTGGATCCAGATCATAATTACGTATAAAAACATTTATGAAATTCTCTACAACATCCGACAATATTAAAACATCACTTTTTAGGTATAACTTGGTATAATCAAGTAATGTTGCTCTTTTATAATCACTTTGGTCAATACCTTTTCCCGTCAACCTAGAATAAAAGCTTTCTATTGGTGGTAACATTGTACAATTCATTTTATCGAAACTGTCTACGAATTCATAGGGATATACCCCATTTTTAATTATTTCTTTGAATTCATCGTCATTTTTAAACTGTTAGATGTGAATTTGAAATTCTTTCTTAGATGATTACAGGGTACTTTGCAATCACATTTTGCTAAATTTGCTGATAGTTTGTCTAAAGATGAAGCCACGAATCTAATTGAATCTATAAACCGGACCTCATATTTTAATTCCGTATCCTGTCTTGGGATACTTATTGATTTCGAGAATGAGACGAAACTTTCAGCACTTTCAAATATTCCGTTATCAGGTATCAACTCTTTCACAAATAGATGAGAATCATATTTAGATGAATTATGCATCACTACAGGGATATGCTTGGGAATCCTGTATTTCATATTACATTCAGCATGAGCAAATCCTCTATCTTCTCCTGTCATGTGGTCGTGATCAAAGTGAGGATTTTCAGTAATTTCAGTTTTACAGATTATTCCTTAGATTTTTCCACATTTCTGCAATTTTTGTATTTGTATAACTGTGGTTTCTTTATCTGCTTTCATATTTGTTTGCGATTTCTGTGGATACTTTTGTAACGGTTTTAACAAAATGTTCTGCAGCGTCTTCACCGAAATAATCGTAGTATTTTTTCTGGTCTGTATCAAAGGACCAGCATACCTGAAATCCATATGCAAACGGTTTCTGTTCGGCCACTTTTATTGTTTTCTTTTCGTTTACCTGATTGTATTCTCCGTTATAAGACTCAAAGTCTGCTATTATACAATAAGGTACTTTCATTTGTTTTGCAATATTTTTATATTGTATACTTGAATAATATCAGGATCTTCGCAATTATTTTTACTTTCATGTTTTTCGAAGTGTTCTTCCTTCTTAAAATGCCTTCCGCAATAAGTGCAGTGGTATGTCTTTGTTTTCTGTTTAGATATTTGAGGACCAACTAATCTGCTCAGATCCTTTACCATTACGCATAATGATTATGATAATCTTTGATAATCATAATCAATGATAATGATTCATATTGTTTGTATTTGGAAGTTCTTTCCGCATGAGTTTTAGCTGGATATAGATTTGCTAAGATTGACCAAAGAAAGCATTTCTGATCACTATTTTCAACATTCAGGCAAGCTCTTTTATTTTTTACGAGATCTGGTAGTGTTTTAAAACTTCCACCCATGTAGGATACTATTCGACTCATCCGATAATCAATTCTTTCGTATCGACGGAATTGTAGTCCTGACTGAGGGGTATTACTTAAAGAACTAAGTCTCTTGTTATTATCATCTAGATGACTGAATGAATGAATACTTTTAATTCAGCAAATTGCCATAGACGAAAAGAAAAAAAACACAGAAAAGAAAACAACAACAAAATCATGCAGTCTGTTCCTGCTGTTGCGTTGCAGCAAGAAGAGACTGCCATACAGGCAGGCAATGAAAAACTGGCACAGTGGCAAATTTTATAACCTCAATCTTTGAATCCAAAAGACGGCACAGAAGTGCCGCTCTAGCTTTAGGGCGAATTTCATCAAAAGTGAGGCATCTTCTCGAAACGAGCGCCGAAGAAACACTACAGATATATGGTAGCTTAAACAAACGTCGAAACACACGGTTATAACTTATTTTCGTGTTGCCAAGACTTTTAGCGGTAGTATTAGTTACCAATGCTAAAGCAAATAGATGATGGCAGTACGTTCTAAACAGCTGAACACGTAGATCAAGGTCAGCCTTGCTGAACTTACGAATTAAAACGTTTGCATAGACCCGATATCAACTCTTTAACATGAAGGTCATCATTCAGGTTAGACTTGAACGTGAATCCTAAATAACGGAACTCGTCGACATAGCACAGTGTTCGACCTGACAGTTGCACATCATTTTTAACAACACGAATACCAGCTTTGCGAAACAACATCACATGAGTTTTCTTTGTATTAAAAATAATATCATTTTGTGACGCAAAACTAACACAAATTTTGAGAAGCTTATTCAATCCATAACACGTTGGCGACAGTACCACTAGGTCGTCTGCAAAAAGCAGGTGGTTCATACATCTTCCGGCAATGTAGCATCCAACCATACACGAAGACAGACGGGCGGACAAAGCGTCAATATAAACCGAGTAAAGCAATGGGGAGAGAACCCCACCCTGCCGAAGGCCAAACTCATTACTTACAGTCGTACCCCACCTTATTCTGAACTTCTGGTTCCGGAACCAATAAGATAGAAGTTTGAGGTAGCATGCTGGTATACTCCTTGCACGGAGTATATCAAGCATCGTCTTATGGTTTACCCGATCAAAAGCTTTACTCGAGTCTATGAAACAAGGAAACACGAGTGACGAAGAAAAAATAGCAAATTCTACACCACAATAACGTTTAAACCCAAACTGGAACGATGAAGTCTGTAGAAATTCACGCAGAATGTCAGCCAAACATCTCTCAAATATTTTTGAAATCACAGCAGCAAGAGCTATGGGACGATAATTATCAGAACTGGTTAAAAGGCCAGCACGATTTTTCAAAATTGGAACCAAATTTACTGACATTAGGGAATCCGGAACAAACCCGTGCACAATAAACGCATTAAACAGGGCACATAATACTGCACACTTTCTTTCAGAAGCAAATTTGAGGTGCTTAGCAGACACACCGTCTGCTCCCCCTGATTTAGCAGTATCTAACTTTCGTATGATAGTACTAACTTCCATGACTATGAAGAAGTACGCTATTTTTATTCAGAATCCAAGAAGTACCATTGTAAAATACTTCTACTTCTTCGTCGTTTTCCTGCCGATGGAAAATAACATGAGTTACGAACTGAACTCTATACCGATAACTTTCATTCATTCTTCGTTGCAAATCTACGAAAGTAAAATAAATAAGAGTATGTTCATCAACTCCATTACCTTGAATTAAAACATTTACAGTATACATATTTTCACTTTCGCTAAAAATAGTAGGTTGTTGATCTTCTTCCGTTCTAAACAAATAATCAGGAATAGATTTTTCTTCTTTGATTTGTTTCTTATTTATAAAGAGAGTGGATAAATCGATTACTTTCTGTTTTTTCCTATCACTTCTTTCTGTTTGATCTCTTATGATATCTCTATTTTTCTTTACGGAATCTTCATGTTTTTTAATAATATTATTATAGTATCCTTCAATCCTTTGTATGACTTCATCTCGGTTTCCACGGGTGGATAGTTTTTTGTTTTTTAGAAATCTTTTTAATTCACTTGTATCTTTTTCTTTTATCTTTTTCTTCTCTTATTTTAGTTTTGTAATGGTGATATTATTATCTTTTATCTCATCTTCCGGAATAATTCGTAATCTCGGTTCTGGTCTGTAGTCGGATGGCCTGTTCTTATTATGGATTCTTTCGTTTCTTCGTTCAACATTAATTTTATCTTCAGCCATTAAAATATACTTATTAAGATGGTTTATTATACTATTTGTTATTTCATGTTTCTTAGCTCCATTTGTTTTTATTTTATTAATTTTCGCATAAGTCCATAGTTCATTAACTCGGTATTGCGGTAACCTTCGTATAACCGATTTGTTGTTTGACATAACCTTTTTACAAAGCTGAATAACCTCTGCACTATTCATCATTTAATAGGGGAATATTTTTACTAATGAATTTCTCCCGTCTGCGTTTTCTCAGCCGTAAAGAAAAGCACTGGTTTTCCAAATCCTTTACTATGGATTTTCCGACTCTCTTACCACTACTCTTCATGGGTTTCGCACATGCTTTACTACTGGTCACGAAATCGGCATTTGGTTACTACTCTTCACGAAATCAGCATTTGGTTATTACTATTCTTGGTTACTACTCTTTATTTGCTAGAAATATGTTTTTTTAAACAATTTAATTATGTTATAAATGGAAGAATTAGAAAAGAAAATGTTTGTATATCGCAGAAGCTATAAGTATTACAATAATGTTAGTAACTGCTTACTTTTATCCAAATTTTTCTTCTCAGCGGCGGGATTAACAGCGTTTCTTCTATTACCTCTTGCATCATTAAGTCTAGGTTCTGTCATTATTGAAATAATTGAAAAGCATTTAAGCATTGCTGATAGAAAAGCAGAATATAGGACTATTTATGATTTTTATACTGAGTTGTTGTCATTGCTAAAATGCGGGCAGTTAACGATTGAAGAGGTTATTCAGCGTGAAACCGAAATGCGTAAAACCTTTCGATTTTTTCCTCGCGAAAAATATATGAAACAGGTTCGCTTGAACGGTAAATATTGTAATAAATCTATAAAAAGTCAAGAGAAATCACCAAAAATATAATTTTTTGCAAAACCTCCCACCTCAGACTCGGAAGATTGAAGATGTTTATTTGGTGTCTTATTTTTTATTTTATGAGTCTGGGGTGCCCCGTGAGGGGAGGAAACCCTCTGAGTTTTTTTTTGTTCGCCATCACTCACCATTAACCTCAAGTTGATGGTGGGATTCGACCTCACGAAATCGTTTATTCAGTGGTTAATCTAAGATTTGCAGTATCTTAGACCACTACGCCAACGGGGCCTACATAATCTCCGCAACGAAATGTTTTGTGATGTGAATACTAATGCGCAATGAGATTTCCTGTTTTTCGGGTTGCCTTAAGAGCTTTATCAGTACTAGAGGTAGAATTGTTGGATACGTTGAGGAGATTTTAATCTGATGATATGATAAATATCGATTAGAGAGAATCAATTATATATAACTGCTGACATTGAAATAAGTTTAACATTAAAAGATAATCAACCCGTACCATATAATGTTTACTGTGTTCTATATTATGAAAGAAAAGCTACATTAGATATTATCAATAAAAATATGTATGTGAGTTTGTGAGCTTGGATTTTTATTTAATAAAATCATCCGCTAATAAATGGAGTCCATGATCTAAGTCTTGAATACAATTAGAATAAACAAATACAATGAGACAATCAGGAAAGAAGAACTAGTGTTAGGTTTGAAATATACCATCGTTAAAATGAGAATTGCTAAGACAAAATATGGTGATAAGTTGGTTGTCGTTATTAATCATAATGACAAACCATGTGATTTGTTTATAACACAGAAATATAATGCTATTGCTAATGAGTTACTTTTAAAGAAAAATCTAGTTTTGCAACCGATTTTACGGGAAAACAAGAACAAAGAAACATATGTGGATTTAGAACTGTTTACTCAGTAGGATACCGTTATTTTTTTATAGTATATATATATCAATAGTTTATTGAGATTAAAGTGCAATGTGTTTATTTCTGGAGACCTTTATTTTTTAATTATGAATATAAAAATTTCTTTGAAAAGGGGGTTAATTTGATATATAATATGTTAAAATTGGTAAATTTCATGTAATTAGGGGTTTATTTTATTGGGGTTTGGGTGGAGTGGGAACCCTTTTCTTATACTACTCCCATCAAAACCTATGGTCTTGGTCCTTTGGGTCTCCTTCCTCTTGGCTTGAAAAATTTGGCAGCTTTAACGGTAGCCTAAACAAGTGAGTAAAATTAATCGGGGGTCACAAGCAATATCTGTCGTTCTGCGGAAGTGACCTTACAATCTGAAAGTGAACCTTACCCGTGACCTTCGCGTCCTTCGCCACTGAAATGCACACATTCGTTGAAATTCAGTTTCTCCGCGTCGAAGTGGTCTTGACGCCCCGACAGCAGTGCATATTCTGATTGTCCCTCGATGAAGAAACAAAAAGTCACTTAGCAGAGTTAAAATAATTCATTAGGCTATACTCAAATCCAAGGTTCAGTTAAATTTTTAAGGCAGATTTCTGAAATCCTCTCACTAATTCGTCCTGAAACATGTAAAATAATCAGTGTAACTGCGCAATTAAGCGACAAGTCACTGAATTCTTTCCTTTCCATGGTAGGATATCCCTTCGATAGACATTCCTACACGTTTCCTAACGCATATCCATTAGACCATATTAGACATATCCACTGATGTATTACCAAACCCCTAAAACAGCTATCTCAACCCTTTCTCTCCTAATGATACTTGTTAACAAAAACATTAGCCGATTTCTCAAGTAGGTTACGAAAGTAGATGAATACGTCAGAGCAAACATTATGCAATTCTGGAATGATGGGTCTGGTGTTTGTTGTAAAATTATTTCTTCACCATGAACACTTGCGTTTTTCAGAGTAAGAGATCCAATGCCATTCAGGAAGCTTTGGGGCAATGATGAGATTGGTGAAGATTGCTTCGTGCCTGAACAAAAATCTTTCTCTTAAAGGATCCCTCTCACTATCTCCTCTTCAACTTACAGTATTTTAAAATATTTGAATACTTTAAAACTAGGCTGTGCTTTCAAGAAATACCCCACGGTTTTGGCTGTTTTAAACCTTTTCCGAGAAGCGAAAACAGGGAAACAATTTACATAACCGGTTTTTGGGATCCCAAAACGTAAGTGGAGGGATACCTATGACATCGCAAAAGTGGTCCGTCTGTCCGTCTGTGCGCGTTATAACTCTCGAAGGGAATGAGATATTTTGAAAAAAATAGGTATGAGGATTCATTGGGTCAAGGGTAAAGTCAAGTTCGCAGATGGGCTCTGTAGCCCTACATTTAGGGGTGGGGGAGGGGGTTCAAATTAAGGGACACACAAAATATTTTTAAACAGCTAATGTGATAGTCGATTATGGTGGAAGAAGGCATGCTGAGCACGATAGGGAATTCCATTTTTTCACCGGACAATTAGTTCATCCGGAATCCGGCAAAAAACAGAAAGTTGGTTAAAAGTAAAAGTTTCATTTGAAGTTGATTAAATGTTCGATTTAGGTGTGAAAAGACATGCTGAACACGATGGTCAAAGCCATATTTCTGGCCGGGCAACTAGTTCACCCGGATTCCGGCCAAAACCGGAACATATGTTAAAAGCAAAAGTTTGATTAGATGACAGATTAAGGGGTAAGAAGAGATGCCGAGTCTGTATATGACAATCATTTTTACCTGGACATATAATTAGTCCGGAATCCGGTTGTAAGGAAAAACTATGGAAAACGTAAGGAAGCGAGCGGATATGGAAATAATAACGGATGATGCAACAAGAGAAAAAATAATAAAGAAACCCAACTTTAAATCTGAAATAATATTCAGTGAAAACTTTTCAGTAGCAAGAATGTCAAAGGAAAAGAGCACATAACCTTGTCTCTCGCTTTTGGTCTATAAGCTATTTCAATGTTACCAGTCAGACTTCACTTTAACAACTAACCTATTGTAATTTTGACAGGCTAAAATCTGAAACACTTAAGTTAGGCAGATCCAGATCCCATGGGAGTACACCTTTTTTTTTTTAATTCAAACTTTTATTCAAAGTTGATTACCGGTAGATGTTCTTTATAGGGATTTGACGCTGGATTTGTTTTTGAATTTTCTTTTTTTGTTGGACTAGTAGTTTGCTCAGAATTCGGGTGAAACCGAAAACTTGGCAGAAGTAAAGCAGGAAGTCTCGGTCAGTATCGTCAAAATAAATATGGCTTATAGAGGTATATCTGAAATTGGTTTTCTCTGATGATTAGCCTGGCGAAGAGTGGATCTGGCGAAGACAAGACCTTATTGTCTGAATCAAATATTAGATTTTTGGGATCCCATCGACACATTTGGCCTTGTTCTGATGGAAAAACTCCTCGCAAACAACCGCCGACAGCGTGATACACATCGAAGGGAGCAGCACACGGCAAGTGAGAAAATCAGTGTTGTTTTTAGAGGGGTTAGAATGTACCGTACGATTGGGGTCTCCGAGTTTAGAAATATATGGAGTGATTATGGAAGCAGATTGCGTTACTATTATAGGTAAGACAGGTTCTTTAAGGTATACAAACGCATACAGGTACCACAAATCACACGGAAATTCCACTATTTGAAATTTGATTATCCGTGATTAGCGGAACAACGAAGTTACGCATTTTCCGCGGGTCTTCAAGCTAAGTTTAATGAATAAGTGATGGGTAGCTATGTTTTCCTATCCCAGCTCTTATCGGGTAAACTTTAAATATAGCCTACAAAGCACCTTAACAAATGTGACCCGACCCGAAAGACATTTAATCTGTCTGGGGAAAACCCCAGCAAATCTATTTATAACTTGTCTTCTGATTGGTCCCCCCCCCCCCCCCCTTCATGGGTCATCTCTTGAACTTGCTTGATAATTTGGATCGGTTTATTTTTACTATTCATTTCAACCCAAACCCAGGTGTTCTATTTTTAGCTCTCTATTACGGATATGTTTGGGGAAAACCCAAACAATCTGCTTATCACTCTTCATTTCTGTACGTGTCAATAATAGAGTCGGCTAGGGATGGAGGGTATGATAGGGATGGTAGGATAAGGTGGTTGGGCAGGGTCTATGCCCTAAACACATTCATTCAATGGTTAACCTTTACTACTGCACGCCAGCAAAAATGTTGGTTTTTCCATTAGTGCAGTAGATGTAAATACAGAAGAGTTAAATTGTGTTTATTCATAAAATAAGTATCCTAAGTAAGTATCCTAAGTATTCCAATCCTTGGCATCAGCTTAAATTTAAACTGCTGTTGACCGCAAACAGCTTTATTTTTAAGTTCCTTGATTCGTAAGAAGATAGTTTTCGACTATATCGACCACGCTGAATCTGAATATAGGTGGTAGCAAAGCTGGAGATAACGGCTTGACAGTGTCAAAGGTGAAAAATACCCTTTTTAGTCCTATAAATGTGTCCTAACTATTTATTTTTTTCGAGGATTGTACTATGAAGTAATGTCATGCTCATACACTGACGGAGAAGTTCAGAATTCAAAATGCAAGTGTTGAAACTGGTTCGAACGGCGTAACTGGAACCGCGCTAATTGGCCGTTATACTTAACTACGCTTGCTAGCCTGTTAAGTACGATTCGTGTCCCTTCTAATCTTCTCTGTTGTGGAGTTCATTCGCCAAGTGCCCGTTTACAGTTAAATATCTATTATCTTCAGATTATTTCGTGTATGAAAAAAGCGGAGAGAGCGGCTGTTTTGGATGTTTTTTCGTCGCTATAAAAAATCATTGACAGCAGATTCCAACAAGCGCATGACCTTCTCCACTGCTTCCTGGCCGAAGATTGAGAAAAGTGTACTTTCTGTGTCGCTTAATTTTCTTTCGCTTACTCCGTTTTTCGAAATGATGGGTTTTAAATTACTTACTTACTTACTTAACTTATTTTCTAGTCCAATTTCGTTGCGGGGCATCTAGTTTTATATCTAACAATGCCGTATCTTAGAATAAGAATTAGAAAATAGACAGAATAAAGTTAGGTTAGGTTAGGTTAGGTATCTCGTATAGCCCCGGATACATCGGCTAGTATTTCTTAATTTTCTCTGAAGATCTCGAAACTTCTAGGTTAGGGACGTATTCGTAAGTTAATGTAATTTTAGGATTTTGTATACTTTATCAGAATTTACCTTGGGTACTATCTTTACATTGTCGTAAAGCTCCTCCAACTGTTCGGCAAAGCCGCATAGAATTTTTTAAAAAAGTATAGGCTAAAAATGTGTGAGAAAGTGTATCTTTGCAAAATGGGGATGTGACACAACATTATATGCTAGAATTTGGCGTAGTATTCAAATAATTCAAATATCACATTTATTTTTCAGCCAAACATTAACTACGGTTGTCATAGGCTAATTATTTATTTATAGGCCTAAATTTTTTTCTGAAATATTATACTGCGAGACATTTTTCAATGCCAAAATTCTAACCCCAATTCGAACGGTAGTGTTTGTTTCGCCATCATATGTCAAATTTAGTCGGTATTAAATGTTAACTTCAGATATCGAGGCTGAGTGGAAAATAACACCGAGACGGTCATTGAAAATAGCCTATCCGAGCCGAAGGCGATGTCGGTTATGAAAATATCTACCGAGCCGAAGCGAGGTTGATATTTTTAACTGACTGTCGAGGTTGTTATTCTGATATGAACCGAGATGGAGGTATGTTAACTACTATAACTTTTTCGAACAGAATATTTTTATAGGTAGGACTTATTCTTCTTTTGTTGTACATTTTTGCTAAAAGGGTAGGGAATTTTATTTTAATAAAGTAGCAACCCATGCCTACTGTAGACCTACTAAAATGACCACTTTTGGGACCCAAGTACTTACCATTACTTACCAGTTCTTTTACTTTTTTGGCGATTCAGATGCCATCTAGCGGTCGTGAAAGCCTACTATAGATCTACTAAAATGACTACTCTAGGGATCGTGGAAGCAAAAAGTGAACAGTAACAAAACCACGTGGCTCTTGAGAACAAGAAAATTCCAGAATAAAGACAGTGATCAGTTCTGAATAACTAGCTTTTGGAAAGGAAGGGATAGTAGGATGTTGTTTCAGTTGACAAGCTGTATTTTCAGTGGAAATCTGATTTTGACCAGGTATGACTAGGGCATAGGCTGGTTGTCTAAGAGAGCAAGATACTCAGTCACTTTTTCAATCCTGAAGAACTGGCTTTTGGAAAGAAAGGGTTAGGAGGATGTTCTTTCAGTTGACAAGCTGTATTTTCATTGGAATCTGACTACGACAAGGTAGCTTATACGTAGGGCATAGGGTGGTTGTCTAAGAGAGTAAGATTCTCCGTCATTTTTCAACATCACTTTATTTTAGTTAATTTTTTTTGGTTAGTCTTAAGTATTTTCTTAATATCGTCTTCAATTCCTTCTTCCCAGTTATTCAGCAAAAAGTTCATTACCGGACAATGCACGAACTCCCTATTCTCCATTATCCTTTGCTGGGAAAAAACAGTCAAACTGGTCAGAGCGCACGTAATTCACCAGAGGTCTGATCAGTTCGAGTGACCGAAATGAACTGGGACACTATGCCCAGAGTTAGTTCCAGAGCATGGCCTTAGGTTGGGCTTCCCCTAACGCTGAAGTACTGTCCACTCAAATTGGGGATTTCTGTATGACTGGTTCTGTTGTACTGCGACATGAATAATGCTAAGACAAGATAAGATTTTATTTACTCTAAGAGCCAAAAAGGTCATGGCAAATACATGAAAAATAAACACAAACAAACAAAATAATACCTTCTATAAGCACCTATCCCTATGGGCTAGGGCTGCCCTGAGGAACCTCGCGAACTGTTTAATAATTATAAAACAATTATTCACCAAGACCCTGCACATCCATTCTTCACCCACCCCTCTTTCAGTTACTCCAAAAATTTCTAACCCAAGTTCACTCAGTTTTTCGCAATCAGACAACAAATGTTTCAAGTTCTCATACATACTACCACAAATCGGACATGAGTAAGGACTGGACCGACCCTTTGTCCTCCAAATATACCGCCTTCTTTCCCCAAGAAGCAGACTGTCTGTCTTACAACTAATCAAATCCCTTATTTCCTCCCTTTTCAATCCCGCTTAAAATAAACTTAGTCCCCCCAAATCTCTTTGATCTATGCATAAAAGCTTAAAGACACAGACCCGGCCTTGACCACTTGCCGACATTGAATTTCCTGGTCCAACAAACGACTTTCTACCACGACTTTCCACAGTAAGCCCATCACCATTATTCCACAGTTCTGACAGACGACAGTGGTCTAATATATGCTTTATGGAAATAATTAAGTCGTAAACAATTGTTTTCAATTGTTTACGATCGTTAACACCTGGAAATAATTGTAAACAGTTGTTTCCGATCGTAATTTTCCGATCGTTTGTTTCGCATCCATTCAAAATGTTTCCAATCATTTTCAATTGTTTCCAATCGTTTTCAATTCTTTTCGATCGGAAAAAGTTAGTTTTGTTTTCAAGTCGTGAAATACAGACCTGAGTTTTAACAACTGTAATAGGGAAGTTGATTTTTTTGTTTTATAAACGATCAAAAGAGTTAGCTGAAACGGTGAATCTGAATCCCAACCGTAAACAAGTGGAAATAAGTGTTTCCGATCGTAATTTTCACATCTGTTTACGATTGTTTTTTTTTTCAAATGTCACTGAAAAACTGCTTACGATCGTTTTCAGTTGTTTTCGATCGGAAACAGTTGGTTTGGTTTCGAAGTCCTAAAACAAAACCTGATTTTTAACAGCGGTAGTAGGGAAGTTGTATTTCGCTGAGTTGTAAATGATCAAAATGGTTTAACTGAAACGGTGAATCTAAAATCCCAATCGCAAACGATTGGAGACAACTGTTTTCGATCGTAATCTTTACAGTAGTCTACGATTGTTTTTTTTCAAATGTCATTGAACAACTGTTTACGATCGTTTTCAGTTTTCTTCGATCGGAAATTAAGTCGTAAAAAACTGTAAGCAATTGTTAACAACTGTAAGCAATTGTTAACAACTGTAAGCAATTGTTAACAACTGTAAGCAATTGTTAACAACTGTAAGCAATTGTTAACAACTGTAAGCAATTGTTAACAACTGTAAACAACTGTTAACAAATGTAAACAATTGTTAACAACTGCAAGCAATTGATAATAACGGTAAACAATTGTTAACAACTGTAAACAATTGTTAACTACTGGAAAAAGTCGTTTTCGATCGTAATTTTTCGATGGTTTTTTTCGTATCCATTCAAAACGACCGTTTTCAATTGTTTCGGATCGGAAACAGTTTTTTTTTTCCAGTCGTGAAATACAGATCCGATTTTTAACAACAACTGAGATCAGATTTTTTTTTAATGATCAAAATAGTTTAACTGAAACACTTAATCTGAAATCTCGATCGTAAACGGTTGGAAACAACTGTTTCGAATAGTAATTTTACAACTGTTGACAATTTTTTTTCGATTCTTTCGATTTTTTCGAATACATTTTTGACGTATTTCATTCCAAACACACATATAGATATTGTATTCCACTTTCATTCACAGAAAGAAAATAGAGAGCTGTCGTAATCTTTCTCCACTGTGACAAACCACTGCCCGTCAGGGGCGTACCGAGGGGGGGGGGACATTTTGGGCATTCGGTCAAATTAAGGCGAAAATTCGGTCTAAACGGGAATCATGGCGAAGCTGTGATGCCTGTTTTATAGAAGTCTTTTGTACCCGCATTTCCAAATTAGGTGATTCAACGTGTTTAGTGGTTCCCATTCTTGATCGAATTTGGTAAATTAATCCAACTTTTGTTCGGTCCGCGTCGATTTCACCGCATTTGCAACGTCCCTACGTAATTTCGGTGGTTTAACGTATTTATTTGGTCTCATTAGTTAGCGAATTTGGTTGTTCACCGGACTTTTCTCAAGCTTTATCTGTTCTATCGCATTCGGTCAATCCATGTCATAATTCGGTGATTAATCAGATTAATTTGGTTCTAATTCGTTACCGAATTTGTTCATTCGCCTGATTTTTGTTTGGTCCGCATCTCTTACCAGGCTTGCCACGTGGTTCTACCAAGAGTTTCATTATATTCTGAAATTCGGTCGTTATACCGATCCCGACCTGCTCCTTCTTTTTTAAGTTAGTTTTTCGGTAGTACGTATTCGTTATTTGGTTCTCCCCAGTTACTGAGCTTGATAATTTAAGTGGCATTTAGCTCTTGTTCTTTACAATGTAACAGTAGCTTCAGCTGGTTGCTATTCATTCCATAACTTTTACTTCTACTTCAGGAATAACCTACTTTACCCTGGATTTTTTTTTTCGTCAGGCAGCTCTGTGGTTTAAGAGGTAGCCTTGGGATCGAAAAAAAGCACTTTGATCATGAGTGTTTAAAAAGAAATTTCGCCTACGGCGCATTTCACAGTGTTCATTATTTAGAAGAAGGGTACGTCATTTAGTTGGCGTTTGAGGGTTGGAATCTTGGGGGGCTTCAACCACGTATAAAGCTAGAATTTGACAGAAAAAAAGGCGGATTAATTTTTGTTTGCCTGTGGCGCTTTAATTTCTCCTGGGCACAGCTGTGACGTCCAGTGGGACGTCCCCCAAAGGTAAAAGGCTAGTTACGTAGTATCCCTGAAAAAAAAACAGAAGAGGTAGAGCGTGAAAACGCGCCAAATTTTCTCTTTAGGCTCGATTTCGTACATTCTATGCAACTTTTTACATTATAGCTTCTTGAAGGCAACTCGCTGTGTTTTAGAAAAAAAAAAAAAAAATTCGAATCAATATCAGGTGCCGATGCCGATTTGGTCCATTTTTACCAGGTTCGCCCCCCCCCCCCCTCCACTGAAGAAAGGCTCGGGACGCCCCTGCTGCCCGTTACGCGCAATCTCGACTAACGTCGTGCTCAAAAGTTGTAGTCTGACATGAACCACAAGCGGCGTGAGAGAATTGCTAGTAAGCACACAATCAACACTTTGTTGCCTCTTGCTCCGTGATGAGGAACTTTGGCTAGAGCCAATCTGTTACATCGCGATTTGAGACTCGCACGCTACTAGGTGCTTGCTATTGGGGCATAATCTAGACTGGAGGTCCCTGGAACAATCTTGCCCAGGAGTGACATATGATCCGGTCCAAGAGGTTAAAGCGATCTTCAAACTCAAAGAATCAAATTACATGCACACAAAGCGGATTTTCATTATCGGTTGCGAATATCCTTCTTCGCTCCCGGTTTCCCCACAGTGACGCGAATTTCGCATGCGTATTTTCGCATGCAAAATCATACTGTGTGCACGTAAAAGCAAAAGAAAAACCTTCGACAACTACACTAACCTCTGACAAGTACAAAAACCTTCTTCTTATAAGTATCAACCGGTGTGGAAGCTAGGCGGGGGGGGGGGGGGACCACCGGAATCGGTTCTGCAAAATTCATTGCTGACTTTTAGTACTGTCCTTCCACTTTTCTGCAAACATTATAACGGACTGATCGCGTACATGGATGAGATCAGGACTCCGTTCTCGCGAAATCTGACCAATCGACGAAGAATCTGCCGATTCGAACCCCAGGCTACTTCCATCCGAGGAATCGTATATGAAATCTGAAAACGAGCGTTTACGGAACGGAACACTTTTCGTATCGGTATTGGTCGAAGGATGAGAATTTATGTTCAAGAAGGAAGACGGACTTAACGATTCTCCCTGCGGATCAGGTACACCAGATGTAACTCCAATCTCGAATCTTTGCGAGTGGTTAATAACGCTTAGTCGGTCCAAACTTCGGTGGAGGTCTTGACCGATAGAGTCCACAGGAGCTAAGGTTTTTATCGCACTTTTTGTACCGGTATTGGCCGAAAGATCGTCATTTACGTTCAAGAAGGAAGACGGACTAAACGATTCTCCGTACGAATCAGATACACTAGATGTCACTTCAATATCGAATCGTTGCAGTTGGTTAATAACGCTAAGTCGATCAAAACTTCGGTGAATGTCTGGACTGAGAGAGCCCGCAGCAGCTAAGGTTTGTGTCGCGGAGGCACTATCGTTTACTGAACAGCTACGAATAACGCTACGTGAGCCACCAAAATGCGCTTGAGTACGTGATACAACGTCGGAATGGTGGAGAGCGTTTTCGTAGTTTGATGCCCGAATTTCAAACTCGTGCGGAGCTCTAGGACTGGGTGTCCGAGGTGCACTCTCTATCACAGACTGTCTGTTGCTTACTGATGAAGCGTCAATCATCTTATAATCACTACAGGCAATGACTGGTCCAGTAACTATAATTTCGGGAACGCTTCCGGGACTAACGATCCTCACACCGGAATTGGTAGCACTACAAATCCCCATACCGGACCCAACCGGACTGACAATTCGAACACCGGAATTCTTTCGAAGACTCGGAGCTCGGACTCTGGAGCCGCCGGGGCTGACTGTCAACACTTTGGAGCCACTCGGATGCAATAAACCAGCAGATCGTCGATCTGGAGTTACGTCTGAAATATCAGGAGATGGTTTCTCAGATGAAAACGGAGTAGTCCGGTTCGAAGCGTCATGACTTATTAAAGGCCCTGGGTTCATTGGACATCCTTTCAAATGCTGCTTCAAGGCGTCGCGGGTAGAGAAACTTTCACTACAATTTCTGCACTTGTAATATTTTTCACCATAGTGGGACATTATATGGAATTTGAGCACATGGTTGTAACCGAAGGACTTGTGACAGACGCTGCAGGTGTATGGTTTTTCGCCTAGAACGAGACAGAAGAATAAAAAGGGTTGTAGCGGGTTCGAGTCCAGCCCAAAGAGCATTTTGCTATAAATTTCAGTCTTGAGAATGTCCGTTTGGATTCATCCATACAGTCCGACCGCCAGCTCGGCAAAAGTCGCTTAGTTTTCCAAACACCCGACTCAAAAGGTACAGTGTGTCTGATGACACCATTTCGTAGTCCAAAGAATCCTGATGCAGAATATGCTTGTAACGCTGGGGTTCCAGGCTGGCTTAATTCGTGAAAAACTTTTTCTTTTCGCTTATACTTACTTTTTGTGAGCCTTAGACCCCTTATGAAAACGTGACCTGTTTTAGTTCAGTAATGCTCACTAGGTAGTGCGCACGTGCAATTGTCGCCACTAACCCTGCGAGAGCGAACATATGAGAAGATAAAAATCGTCAAAGCCGACCAAGGGAACAGAATTTCATGCTATTTTGTAGCTCCCAGGAGGAGATACACACGACGAATAGACTCTTAGGAATGATAATAATATAGATTAGTAGTAATTGAGTATTTTCAGACTTCGTCTCTTCTTTCTTTGAAGCCTTTCCTAGTTGTAAATACTAGCTAAGGCTAAGCTAACCAAAAGTCCTAAGCATCTTTGTCTCTTATGGCTTCATCTCTTCTTTCTTTGAAGCTTTTTCTTGATTCTTATCTGTGAACTTGCTGTGGACCCATTCAACCACAAAACTCTAATTTGTTGACACCCTATGCCAAATTCTGGATATGTCGAGAGTTTGACATATCCTATGCCTAACGCTGTGTACGCTGTTCCAGGTGCTAGATACAGTATCTACGAAAAATGTGCCCACGAAACTTAAAACTTTCGGGATGTGCCCGATGAAGGTTTACCGAATTTGACTTCTTACCTGTAAACAGAACCCACTGTGCCTACGAGAATACCGACGCCCGAAAACCATACAGCATCTGATTTCTTTTGTGTTTGGCCCGACTGTATTGTACAGAATTTGATTTCTGACGTGTAAACATTAACCCGTTGTGCCCGATAAAGCTGCAGCATTTGATTTCTTACGTATAAATAAACGCGATGTGCCGACGAGTGGACCAATGCCCAACAAAGCATACACAACTGTATTTCTTCTGTATTCCGTATGTATAAAAGAACCCGATGTGCCGACGACAATACCGAGGCCCGACAAAAGCATGCCGAACTCGATTTCTTCCGTGTTTTGCCCGACAAATATTTGCAGGATTTTATTTCTTGCGTATAAAAAGAACCCGACGACGCCCGACAAAAGCATACAAGTTTGATTTCTTCTTTCTTCCTTATGTACAAAAAGAACCTGATATGCCGTAGAGAATACCGAGGCCCGACAAAAAGCATGCATGGTTCGATTTCTTCCTTGTTTTGCCCGACAAATGTTTGCAGGATTTTATTTCTTGCGTATAAAAAGAGCCCGATGTGCCGACGAGTCGACTGACGCTCGACACAAGCATACAAAATTCTATTTCTTCTGTGTTTGCCTGCACTCCGCTGCGCTACCACAAATCCTGATTTTTGGGATCCCAAAACGTAAGTGGAGGGATACCTATGACATCGCAAAAGTTGTCCGTCTGTCCGTCCGTCCGTCCGTCCGTCCGTCCGTCCGTCCGTCCGTCCGTCCGTCCGTCCGTCTGTCCGTCCGTCTGTAAGCACGATAACTCTCGAAGGGAATGAGATATTTTGATGAAACTTGGTGTGAGGGTTCGTTGGGTCGTCGGACCAGTCAAGTTCGTAGATGGGCTTTGTAGCTCTACATTTAGGGGTGGGGGAGGGGATTCAAATTAAGGGACAAACAAAATGTTTTGAAACAGCTAATGTGATAGTCGATTATGGGGTAAGAAGACATGCTGAACACGATGGTGAAAACCATTTTGTCATCGGACAAGTAGTTCGCCCCGAATCCGGCCCAAACCGGAAAGTTTGTTGAAAGTAAAAGTTTTATTTGAAATTGATTAGATGTTCGATTTAGGGGTAGGAAGACATGCTGAAGACGATGGTGAAAACTATTGTCTCGACGGACAAGTATTTCGCCCGGAATCCGGCCCAAACCGGAAAGTTTGTTGAAAGTAAAAGTTTTATTTGAAGTTGATTAAATGTTCGATTTAGAGGTAGGAAGACATGCTGAAGACGATGGTGAAAACTACTTTCTCGACGGACAAGTATTTCGACCGGAATCCGGCCCAAACCGGAAAGTTTGTCAAAATTAAAAGTTTTATTTGGAGTTGATTAGATGTTCGATTTAGGGCAAGAAGACATGCTGAACACTTATGTGAAAACAAGTTTCTACCCGGACATGTAGTTCGTCCGGAATCCGGCCAAAACCGGAAAACTGTTGGAAGTCAAAGTTTTATTTCTAGTTGATTAGATAAGCAATTTAGGGGTAAGAAGAGATGCTGAGTCCCTGTATGACAATCATATTTTACCCGGACATATAGTTCGACCGGAATCCGGCTGGAATCGGAAAATTTGTTATAAGCTAAATTTCTATTTGAAGTTGATTAGATGTTCATTACTGGGGATAGAAGATACCCTGATTTCGTGTTTGAGCTTTCTTTTTTCGCCGGACAAGTAGTTCTGGAGTTCGGCCGGAACCGGGAAATTAGCAGAAGTGGCAGGAAGTTTTCGTCAAAACAGATATGATAGGGGTAAACACACATGCTGAATCCAAATCTGAACTTGGTTTTCTCAGGTGATTAGCTATTTTGCCTTAATCTGTTTCTGAATTTTAATTGTAAAAATGTTCAAGGAGTCTGGCGAAGACTGGATCTGGCTAAGACAAGACCCTGTTGTCTGGATCAGATATTGAATTTTGGGATCCCATCGAAACCTTTGGTCTTGTTTTATATCCTCTACCAATCGCCGGGTATATCTAGCATTTGGCATAGCCTATGTCCTTCTGATTTGTTAACATAATGACAAACAAGGCTGCTGAAAGAGTGATGAGATAGATGTTGCTTTTTTGCATCGACGCTGCCTGTGCGTCGTTGTCAGAGGTGCGCGGATAAAGGCCCTATCAACTTCTCCTGATACCACGCACTCTGTCTGAAAGAATGAAAAGGGGCTGGTGGTGAGCTCCATTACCAGCAACTAGATGCTGTGTACAGGGGTGATACCTTCCTGACAGGGGGAGGGGGGGGGGTTGCAGCTTCAGAATTTTACCGGAATTTTTCGAAGTCTTACTGGAATTTTTTCAGGTTTTACCAGAAATGTCTCCGTAATGATCATCTGCAGAAACTCTAGAATAGGCCTACTGTTGTGTTCTAACTTCTATGATGTGTTACAAATAACACAAAATAGGCTCGTTAAAGTTTTACTGAAAAGACAGCTTATTTTTCGTTCTGGTATTTGAATACTGAAATATTTGGAACACATCTGAGGGATTTTGTCCTTTTCGTAATAGCGTTCAGAGCGTGGGCTGCTTGCATGGCAAACCAAAATTCATCCAGACGCGGAATTTTGCTCAGGAAATCTACCTGAATATTGCACAGAGAATCTACCGGAATTTTGCTCCGGGAATCTACCGGTATTTTGTTCCGAGAATCTACCGGAATTTTGTTCAGGGAATCTACCGAAATTTCGCTCAGGGAATCTACCAAAAATTTGCTCTGAGAATCTACCGGAATTTTGCTCAGGGAATCTACCGGAATTTTGATCAGGGAACCTACCGGAATTTTGCTCAGGGCATCTACCGAAAGCTTCATCAATGAATATACCGGAACTTGTGTCAGGGAATTTACTGGAGGCTGGATCAGGGGATCTACCGGATTTTGCTCCACGGACTAGAATTTTGGGATCTACCAGAATTTTGCTAAGGGACCAGAAGTTTGCTCAGAGAATCTACTGGAATTTTGCTCATGGAATATACCGGAATTTTGCTCAGGAAGGCTACCAAAATTTGGCTCAGGGAATCTACCAAAGTCTTTCTCAAGGAATCTATCAAAGTCTTTCTCAAGGAATCTACCGAAGTCTTTCTGAGGGAATTTATCGGAACTTGTCTGAGGGAATTTACTAGAGGCTGGATCGGGGAATGTACCGGACTGACTTTGCCACGGAATGAACCAGGATTTGGCTCAGGGGATCTCCCGGAATTCTGTTGTTTACCGGATAGGTGTAGACTCGCAGCTTATCAGGATGACCCCGGCACACAACTTACCAGTGATTCTTGCAGACAGACAACATAGCGTACCGGAACATTCATCGTGTGATTCCGGTAATCTCCTAAGTTTCTGGAACTTTCAAGAATTGGACAACCTACTGAAATCCATCATTTACAACTACAATAATGTTCCAGGAATGTTTTCACGGTACCGTCTACTCCAGTTTCGACAGCTTTTTTGACTCCTCACCGGTGATAAGCCGAGAAGAGTTCAAAGCAGAGTTAACCTTGTTCCGGCATGATCACAAAAGTTGCCAGGAGAGACACAAAACATGCACAAAGAAAATATTCGTAAGTTTTCCGTGAATTGAAAGATGTGTTCACAAGTATGGAAAGCTTTCAAACTGGCCAAGACAATCCCTGTTACCTCAGCAAAAGGGGAAAGACCTTTTAGCAAGTTGAGTGTTGGTTAAGGCCACTTTGCGCTCAACCTTCGCTGACCAGCAAGTTACTAATCGCATTTGAAACCAATCCAGTTGACGAATGTGAAATTGGATGTGTTGTGAACAATTGAAAACGTGATAAAAAAAAAGTGTAGGGTGGCAAATCTAGTAACATATCATTACAGTTTGACTGGACTGAGTCATCTCATCTTTTCACTTTCCAAAATTTGAATTTCTCACTCAAGACTCTCAAAGGTAGGCCTACCAATTCTCCGAAGGATCGTCGGTATAAAGTTAGGAATGCTAGAAATTAGTGAAGGGTTGAAGGGGGACAATTGTGGTGTTGTGAGGGATTGAATTACCAAAACCCAAATTAAATTACCCGAATTAAACAATTGAAGGTAAGCCCCCTCTATGCACACTTGATGAAAACACCGCTTTATAACATTGTTATCTTCTAAGTTCATAAAGTTCCTTCATGGCAGGAACTTGGATAGTTCCTATGATGATTGTAGTTCTTTGCAAGTCGTCGTATGAGGTTGGGAACGTATTCTTGTTAAAACTGATAGACAAAATTGCAGTGCAACACCCAAATTACTGTATTGAATCATGGTTACAGTGAGCTGTAGCGACACCACAGCTAATAAACTCACCTGTATGCGTGCGCTGATGAACTTTCAGTTGTTTTGAGCAAGTAAACCCTTTTTCACAGATGGTACAGACGAAAGGCTTTTCACCTAAAAGATAAAAACACAAGGTAAATAAATTAGTCAGGTACGACAGTCTGCAAGTTTATTTAAAGTCGTCCACGGCACCACAAAAGAAACAAAAATCTACGTGAATAAAAGAAAAATAGGGGAAAACTCGGAAAAAGTGCTTCCTTTCCCTAAATATTCAGTAAACGAAATTGAAATAAATCAGATTGAATTCTAGCGACCAAAATAAGGGCACTAAAGCCGTGCTGAACAGAACAAAGTGTAATCCTAATCCTCGCTATCCACCTTGGACGAGAAATAGGTATTTGATGAGTAAATTTCGCCTAATCTCTCCAACTTCTGTTATTGATAAACGTCTTCAGGATTTTCGTTCTTCTGTGTCAATGTTGTGTCACCCGTTGTCAGCGCTATTTATTTAGTCTGTGTTGCTATTCTTTGTATTTAGTGTTAATGTCTCTTTTTCTAATTATTTTGTTTGTTACTCCATCTTTAGGGCGCTTCGCTCTCCTTTGGTTGACATGGGCTATAAATAAACTGAATTGAATTGAATTGAATATGATTTTATTGCTCACTTCACCATCCCCATTACTTTACCATGTAACGACACGAAATATTTAATTCCAAATGTTTATACAATTCTTGCAAAGTGCCTTTTTCTCGAAGCACCTTTCTCGAAGTAGCGTTTCCTCACGCCGACTTAAAGACACTTTACGTTTTATGTTGTTACTGTAGTGAAAGGAACCGCTGCGTTTACAGTGCTTAACCCTGTCGAAAGCCGCTTTCGCATCAATGAAGCTTACAAACACCGGAGACTAACAAATCCAGAAGTTTTCAAGAGCAGATTTTACCAAAAACACACGGTAGACAACTTTTTCTTAAATCCAAATTGGTAAACAGAGAATCGTATCTGAGGTTTAACAATATCATAAAGGCACTTTTTGAACACCTTTGACACAACCGCTGCAAGAGCAATAGGTCTTTAGTTACTCAGAGTACACAGATCCGCCACCAGACATTTAGGAACAGGAATAAGGCAAACTTCAGTTAAAGCATCAGGAACATAAGCATGCGCGCCAACATACCATTATTAGACATCATACATTAGACATTTTTTTTAATTTCATCAAAAAACATATAAATTAAACAAACAATTTACCATTAACGGCCACTTTTAAGAGAATCCTGATTGTGGCCGCAATTCTAACCACCATGAATCGACTATATCATTCCTTCATTATTTAAAAAAAAAAGAGCAAATAACATTAAATAAATACCCTTTCCTCTTATCACACTTCTTTCCTTTCAAAGAATGGGATTTAACCATTTTCTTGAACGATAAAAAGATAAAAAGAGGAGTTATTAAACTGCAAGTGGAAACTCCTGCAAATTTCAAATGGTCACTTTGACAACAATGTCGAGTGGTATCAGCTGCTTATTGGGTGTTGCCAGAAGAGTCTCATTTGCCAGCTGATCATGCGACGTATCCGAAGGAGCTGAAGAGAATATACCACCCCAAAGCTCCGCGATTGCTGCGGGGCTCTCAGACAGACGGACATACGGACATTTTTGCGATGTCATAGGTATCCCGCCACTTATGTTTTGTTTAGCATGCCCGCGTGAAAAATGTCGCGAGGCAGGACCAGTGTTCTAGTATGCCTTTTTGTTACGGACGGAAGAACATGGGTCTTGTCGGAGACATGAACTTCCCTGCAGGAATCCCTTTAACTTTCACAGTAAAGTAGGAAAATCCGGACGGGGAAACCTGGCCAGCAGCGTTGTTCAAGTGTGTGTTTACAGATTAAAATACTACATTCCAATAAATTAATATAGCGGTCGAGAAAAAAAAACTCTTTGTAGCTAGGAACTACAACAAGAACAAGAGCATCCTAGCCCATTTATAGATTTCGAGTAATTTTTCTGGCACTTGCCTTCCGACCACTTTTCCGCCTGTCTCATTCCGGGCATCGCGAGTTAGGGTACTTCCAAATATGCTAGGATGACGAAACTTGAGAGGCGTATTAAAGACCCGATCTTACTAACTTGGAGATAGTGAACTTCCCGATCCGACCGGATCTCGGAATCTTGAGGTATAAATAATTTTGGAATTGGTATTCGGTTCTTAATTAAACTTGATATTTGGACCAAACTCGTGTCTTATGAAGGTGCATTTTGGTGCACATCAGCTGACAAACCATACGTTAAATTCGCTAGACCTGATGTTCGTTTCCCAAACCAAATGATACCTTTCTACTACAAATTTTTCTTTCCCAGACCAAATATCCATTTCCTAAATCATCTAATTGTTTGCCAGACTATATATTCGTTTCCCAAACCTTCCGTTCTTATTGCTAACCGTCTATGGACTCCGTCAAAAGCAATTTCTGCAATTTTTGGGCTCCTAAAACGTAAGTGGAGGGATACCGACTACATCGCAAAAATGTCCGTCTGTCTGTGAGCAAGATAACTCTCCAAGGGAATGAGATATTTTGATGAAGCTTGGTGTGAGGATTCTTTAGCAAGGGTAAGGTCAAGTTCGTAGATGGGCTCTGTAGCCCTACATTTAGGGGTGGAGAAGGGTGTTTCAGATTGAGGGCCAACAATATTTTTAAAAGCAATTGAGATAGTTGATTCGGGGTAAGTAGACATGCTGAATCCGAATATGAAAGTTGTTTTCTTGCCGGACAAGTATTTCACCCGGAATCCGGCGAAAACCGGACACAAAACTTGTCGACCAATTTTCGTCTATAGTAGTCCTACCCCTTTATTCTTTATCGTTATAGCTCTGCGCGCTTGGATGCCGATATTCATTTATTTATTCTGCGGGCGTCGGAGAGACCTAGTATAATTGAAGGTCGAAGGAGTTCTCTAAGGTTTTATACAGAGGCAAAAGAGACATGAGGTGAATGAATGTGTATATTTTAATGCGGGTTTAGATAGGGAGGAATTGAAATTATTAATTAGTATGTGTGCTGATATTTTACCGCTGAGAGATAGGAGGAGGTACATGGGTAGGTCGATTGGGACAATTGGTCCTTACTTCTGCCCGATGTGCGGAGATATGGATGAGTGTGTGCGACATCTTATGTGTGATTGTAGGGAATTGAATGATTTGAGAAGTAAAATATTATGGTACTATAAAGAAAGTGAATAGATTCCTCAAGCTGCCAATGATTCATAGAGATCATTTCTTGTAGTGTTAGTGGTAGTTAGAAATAAGTTTGTCATTGTATTTCCTTTTGTTTGTATTGCCATGGCCCTTGGGCTTGTAAGATAATAAACATCTTATGAAAGAAATAGAAAACCGTGATTTTCTGGTTTTTTTTCTTGATCAGCTAATTATCCCTCTAGGATAATGTGCGAGGAATAAACATAATAAATAAAATAAAATAAAAACCGAAAATCACGGTTTTCTATTTCTTTCGTAATGAATGGTCAGCTTGGCTTCACACCTTATATTTAAACATCTTATCTTTTCTTATATAATGTTCAAACGAGGAAATAATGTTTTTCTAGCGAGGATGTTGTTCAATGAGGATTCACTGGTAAAGTACAGGTCAAATTCGTAGATAGGTCCTTTAGTCTTTTTTTTAAAGGCAGAGGAGGGGTTTCGAATTTACGGTAAACACATGTATGTTTTGTAAGCTAATAAGATGTTGACTGAGGGGGTAAGGAGGTCCGCTGAATCCATATCTAAATTTAGTTTTCTTGCTGGACAAATGGTGCACCACTAATTTGGCTGAAACTGGAAATTTTGTTGAAGCTCAAAGTTGTTTCTGAAGGAGTTCCGTTTTGTTTATGATGGTTGTTCTGCATAGGTTCATCACAGACTCTGAAATCAATTCTGAATCGATTAGAGACTCGAAATCGGGGCAAGGAGACGTGCGGAATCCATTTTTGAACTTTATTTTAACAGTAAAAATTTTCAAGGAATCTGACGAAGACTGAATAGCGAAGACATAAACCGAGTTGTTTGAGTCAAATGTTAGATTTTTGGGTTCCCATCGAAACCTTTGGTCTTGTTTGCAATTGATCTGCAATTTTTCGTTCCTAAAACTGAATCTCGGAGGCACCGAACATTACGTTTGATCCAATGTATCTAGTGATACAGATTCATGATTCCCAAGTGCCTATGACCATTAAAAGAAAAAATAAATCTGATCAAACTATAAATTTTCATCATCCTGACGAGCCTAACATCATCTTTCCCTCAGGGCTTTCGCTTACAGATGAATTTCTAGTGCCCTTCTATTGCGCATCGTCACAGCCAAGTGCAAAAATAAAATACTTTGTATCAAATGATAAATTCTCGTGATTTACAAGGAGCCATGATCATTCTTATCTCAAGGGTTTTGCTTAGAAATGATCAGAACAACCCCACGAATGGGCAAATTCCTACTTTCATCCTCTGACCCAGCCTTGCAAGTGCCATATGAACTTCTAACTCTTGTTATATTTAATCCCCACTCGGCTTTGCTGAAGAGGTGGCTTCTGGTTTTTCTTTGCTTCTTTTTAGATTTTTCTATTGCGATCACCACCGTGCTTTTTGTGTAAATGTTTATTATAGGAAACATTATCGAAAAAAAAAAGATAAAAAGGAAATTTAGGAAAGAAGAAAGAGCAAGAAGTGAACAAAAGAAAACGAAACAATTAGTGAAATGTATATCTTATAAAGGCATATTATAAAATTGTCGTCGTTGAATCGTTTCGGTGCTTAAAATGTCTTAGTTCCAGTAGCACTGCAACACTTTTTCCATTCATGACCGTGACAAATTCCGACGATTCGTGGTCAGCCATCCATAAGCAGGATGGTATTTCGGGCATCTTGAGGCACGAACTGAGTCCCGGTCACCAGCAAGTGATATCATCAGTTTGAAATGCGAAAGTCAGTTCGGTTAAACATCCAAAATAAAACAGTATCTCTAAAATCAGCCGATTTTATGGTCAAGATCACTTAAACTTGGCAGGGCTATTTGTTGTTCTGCAGAGGTTCATCACAGACAAATTTGATGTTCACTTGTCAAAGGGTAAAACGGAACTCCATAGGTAGGGAGACACGTGGCCGAAACTAATTCTTCTGTTCCTGGAAAATTTATCCGGCAAGTCGGGAAAACAAAGCCGTGACTCACCGGTATGGGATCTCTGGTGGATGACGAGCTGTCCACTTTGAATAAAGTCCTTACCACAGGTGGGGCAGCGGTGCGGACGTTCTCCGGTGTGAATCCGGCGGTGCCGGTGTAGCTTTCCGGAATGTTCAAAAGCACGGCCGCAAATATCACAGGTATATGGGCGTTCCTGAAACAAGGACAGTTGTTATTCCGGGTTATTCCTCCTGAATCCGGTGATGTTTTAATTGAAGTGCGGAATAGACGATTTGTACGAACGCTTGGTAGAAGAAGAATAACATTCCTAAACCTAGAAAGAAAGTTAAAGAAATTTTTAACAGAAAAGGTGGTTGAATTTTGTGGGTTGTTGGAAAGGAGTGTAGGGAGGCGGGGAGTGAGGAGGTGGGGTGGGGGGAGGTGAGATGGGGGGTGGTGGTAGGTTGTGACGAGTAAATAATTTGTCTTTCTTTTCTTTTTTTTTACTCTCTTTCTTTACCTCTTTTTTCTTTTTTTTTGAAAATATATTAGATTCATTTTTCTCTTATTATTTATTGAATAATTTCAGGTTAAAGGGTAGTTAGAAGATACAGCCACCCACAGGGTTTTTGTCTTTTATGTGGTTGTTGATTTTTTCTATAATGTAGTTGTGTTTTTTTTTTGCCAAGTAAAAAATATCTGAATCTGAATCTGAAAATCTAGAAACTAGTTCCGAGCCAGTGGACTAAGACATGTGGGAAGCATGACCTTCTCCCGCCAGAGGCGCCATAGTCAAGGTGTAAAAGAAGGCACCAAAACAAGTTTGTGCCGTGCAAAGCATCATTGTCTTCACGGTACAGGCGCTCGTTCAGACAATACTTAGTCCACTACATGAACATTTAAATAGAGACTGACTAATCGCAGTGAAACTGCCACTAAATATTATTGTGTAGTCATAACTATATGTTTACAGATTTATGTGTGACGCTGTTCATTTATCTGTAAAGATACTATACGGCAATTAAACATTGTCTAATCTTATCTTACTATTCATCAAGTTTCGCTCGAGTCGGATCGGCATTTGCCGTTTTGTTAGTTTGTTTTTGGGATCCCAAAACGTAAGTGGAGGGATACCTATGACATCGCAAAAGTTGTCCGTCCGTCCGTCTGTCCGTCAGTCCGTCCGTCTGTAAGCACGATAACTCTCGAAGGGAATGGGATATTTTGATAAAATTTGGTATGAGGATTGTTTGGGTCAAGGGTAAGGTTGAGTTCGTAGATGGGCTCTGTAGCCCTATATTTGGGGTGGGGGAGGGGGTTCAATCTAAGGGACAAACAAAATATTTTTAAACAGCTAATGTGATAGTCGATTATGGGCTAAGAAGACATGCTGAGCACGATGGTGACATTTATTTTCTCGCCAGACAAGTAGTTCGTCCGGAATCCGGCGAAAACCGGAAAGTTTGTTAAAAGTAAAAGTTTCATTTGAAGTTGATTAAATGTTTGATTTAGGGGTAAGAAGACATGCTGAGCATGATGGTGAAAATCATTTTGTCGCCGGACAAGCAGTTCGTCAGGAATCCGGCCAAAACCGGAAAGTTGGTTAAAAGTAACAGTTTCATTTGAAGTATGTTTGATTTATGGGTAAGAAGACATGCTGAACCCGATGGTGAAAACCATTTTCTCGCCGGACAACTAGTTCGCCTGTAATCCGGCCAAAACCAGAAAATATGTTAAAAGTAAAAGCTTTATCTGAAGTTGATTAGATGATATATTTAGGGGTAAGAAGAGACGCTGAGTCTGTATATAATGATCATTTTTAACCCGGTCATATAATTTGTCCGGAATCCGGCTGTACCCGCATTTTTTTTAAGTCAAGATTTTATTTAAAGTTGATTAGATTTCTTTATAGGGATAAGGAGATGAGCCGGCTTCGTTTCTGAATTTTTCTTTTTTTGCCGGACTAGTACTTCGCTCGGAATTCGGGCAAAACCGCAAATTTGGCAGTAGCAAAGCAGGAAGTTTCGGTCAATATCGTCAAAACAGATATGGCTTATAGAGGTATAGATAGGTAGATAGAATATCTGAACTCGGTTTTCTCTGATGATTAGCCTGGCGAAGATAAGACCGAATTGTCTGGATAAAATCTTAGATTTTTGGGATCCCATCGACACCTTTGGTCTTGTCTTAAGAGCATTCGGGTACTGCTTAAGCTTGCCAAGTTGCGGGTACATTTAAAGTTCAATGGGCGGATCAAACAATCATGATACCACATTACCACCCCCTAGAATACAATGTTACATCAGAAATCAGCGGATCCTCGACAACTTATTTTCGCTAATATATCGTTACGCCGTTTTTGCTGTCTGCCATACTCCGAGCTACTAGCTTCGACAAATATAAGCGGAGTTTCTTTTTTCTTATCCATTCGTTCTTATAATATATTCTAGTGTATCTGTATTGTTGACAAATATTTATATTAACAGTGTTAGCTGAGAATTCCTTATAAGCTCTGGAATCAGCTGCAAGTAGGTCAGTTAGATTTGTACATTTTTGGCAGTGTTGTAACTTTACATCCAGAAAGTAAAACTTTTCTTCTGTACTACAAACAAGAGAAAGTTTCACTAGATAACACTGAAGCAATCTGCCAGCTATAGAGACGGTTTATTTTAACAGCCATGACACTCTCATCACTCAGCTCTACAAAACGATTGATTTTCGTACATGGCCGAGAATTTTTGAATTTGCGCGCCTTGCAGCACCATGCTCTGAAATCGTCTCCGCCGATACGCCAAAGAGTCAATGACAAGCGATGACAAGAAAACGGCTTATTTTTGAAGCACTATTTAGTGGAAGTCAGAAATGTGTTTGTGTGAAGCCTTTTATAAAAATCAAAGCATACTTAGTGCCTATTGTGCTTCAAGTGACCAATAGAGATCATTTTTTGTAGTCCCATGCTGTTTTTTTTTTGTTTTATTTTTTGTTGCCATGACCTACGGGTTTCTTATGTAAAGTATTATATGCTAGTCTTTAGCACTTGAGCAAGGGTCACAAAAAAAATTTACTTAAACGAAAAGGTGAACTGAACAAAAGGTCACCTTCTTTGTGGACGAAAGCAATTTTCAGGGCGAGTACGTCCACCGTAGGATAATATACGAGCACTCTATTTTCATCGGGTAGCGGAATGTCCGGGCCCCACTATAGTCACACCTAGTAATAACGCCGGTAATAAGGCCGTCTTACAGTCGAAATTGGGAAGAAAAGACGCTGAAAACGTAAGATTGTCGGGATGGAAAAGTCCATCTCCGCCATTTTGAAACGTATTTTTGGAGTGTTTGGACCAATCACAGACCAGAGTCTCTTATTGTAGCCAGTTTTGTTTACGTTTGAGTGATGATAGTGGTAATATATCTTGAATTTCTTCGTTCCAGGTGTGACCAGGATGAAACGTAAGAGTGTGTAATAACCAAATTAACGAACCAAATTACGGACAGATGTGACTGAATGTGGCCCGGGCAGAAGACTTTCAAAAATAAAACCACTCCACCAGAGGAGAAAGAGAATAATAGTAGAAGACTAGAGTAGAATTTAATTTGAAAATTACTTTCATAGCAATCATGCGGGATTTGCATTTCTCGTCAACATATCATAAAGGAAAACGTTGTCAATGGACATTTAAGATTTGAGGCATGGAAAAACTAAAACATTCGGAGAGTTTCTTATTGGGTAAGATTCTCTATATTGGTTAAAGTGTAATAATATACATATGTATATGTTGTCCAGTTGTGTTAATGGTCGGTCAATAATAACTTCGCAAAACTAACCTTTGTGTGAACTCGTAAGTGAACAGATAAATTTTCTTTGACTGCAAATCCTTTTCCACAAACTTCGCAGATCCAGGGGCGCTCCCCCGTGTGAGTTCGGAAGTGACGGTTAAGGCGAGCAGGAAGAGTAAATCCTTTCCCACAAATCTAAAAAAAACAGTAGTTTTAGTCGTTTTGTTAAATTTTAGAGTTCTTGTTCGATTGTGCTTAGTCTGGAATCGTCCCTAAGCAATATTTCCGAAAAAAGTAAATAGTCTCTGAAAAAAAAAAAAAAATGGTCTGTTTAGTCCTTCCTGTGGCCAGGGGTGTCACTAGCCTTTTACCTTTGGGGGGGGGACGTCCGGTTTGTGCCGACAAAACACGCCGTTGCCGCTTCGCGGCAACGGCGTACATTTCCCGCCAGCAGAGAATAGAATCGGGGTAAAACTAACTGTAATGCATCAGTTGAGATTATTCCTTTGATGTAATTTCGTATTTTAAGTTCACATATTTGGCTTTTCATTTTAGCCTTCGGTAAAAAGTGAAGCTTCCAACGACTGTACCAAGAACAAGTTAAACTAAGCGCCGCAGGCTCAATTTTTTTAATCTGCCTCTTTTTCCTGAAAAATTTAGCTACATTTAACCTACAAGTTCTAGCTTTTACTGTGTTTCAGCGAATTTCAATCCTAAAACGCCAAGCTAAATGAAACATTGTTCTTCTAAATAAAGAATACTACAAAATGCGCCGCAGGCGAAATTTTGTGTGAACTAACTGTAACAACGCATCAATTGAGGTTATTCCTTTGGTATAATTTTGTATTTTAAAGTTCACATATTCGGCTTTTGATTTTAACTTTCGCTGGAAAGCGAAGCTTCCAACGACTGTACCAAGGCAAGTTAAACCAAGCGCCGCAGGCGAAATTTTTTTAATCTTTTTTTTTGCGGAAAATTCAGCTGATTACCATACAATTTCCGGCTTTTAACGTGTTTCAAACCCCAAGAATTTCTATCCTAAAAGGAAAACTAAATGATACACCATTCTTCCAAATAGGGAATACTACAAAATGCGCCGCAGGCGAAATTTTGTGTAAAAATTACTGTAATGCATCAGTTGACATTGTTCCTTTGATGTAAATACATATATTTAATTTCACATATTTGGCTTTTCGTTTCAACTTTTGCTAAGAAGCGAAGCTTCCAACGACTGTACCCAGAACAAGTTGAACTAAGCAACGCCGGCGAATTTTTTTTTAATCTGTATTTTTCCGGAAAAATTTGCGACCGACAAATGTTTGCAGAATTTGATTTCTTACGTATAAAAGACCCGGTGTGCGGACAAGAACACCGACGCCCGACAAATGCATTCAGAATTCGATTTCTTCTGTGATCTTCTGTGACAAGATTGTAAGAACTTTATTTTTTACGCGTATATAGAAGCCGATGTACCGACGAGACTTGAACATTTGGCATGCGCCCGATAAAAAGTTACAGAATTTGATTTTTTTTTTTTGTAAAAAGAACCCGATGTGCCGACGAGAATACCGACGCCCGACAAAACCATCGAGCATTTGATTTGTTCTGTGTTTTGCTTGACCAGACTGTACAGAACTTGATTCATACGTGTAAAAATAACCCCTTGTGCCAATGAAACTTAAACTTCCTGGGTGCGCCCGACAAAGTTTGCCAAATTTGATTTCTTACGTATAAGTAGAACCCGATATGTCGACGAGTCGACCGACGCCCGACAAAAGCATACAAAAATATTTCTTCTGGATTTCTTATGAATAAAAAGAACCCGATGTGCCGACGAACCGAGGCACGACAAAAGACTGCGAATTCGATGGGATGATGTCTCTACGTAGACACGACACTACGAAGACACGACACTACATCGAAACGAAAAAAGCGTCAGTACATGGACACGTCACTACAGAGACACGACGGTACGAAGACCGACACTACATGGACACGACGGTACAGGTACCGACACTACATGGACACGACGGTACAAGTACCGACACTACATAGACACGACGGTACAGGTACCGACACTACGTAGACACTTTTTGATTTTCGACGTAGTGTCGGATTTTGTCCTCGTAGTGACGTGTCCACGTAGTGTCGTTCGACGTACCGTCGTGTCTACGTAGTGTCGTTCGACGTACCGTCGTGTCTACGTAGTGTCGTTCGATGTACCGTCGTGTCTACGTAGCGTCGTTCGACATACCGTCGTGTCTATGTAGTAACGCCTTTTCGTTTTCGACGTAGTGACGTGTCTTCGTAGTGTCGGGCCTTTGTTTTTCTTCGTTCTGACGTGTCCATGTAGCGTCGTGTCCCTGTAGTGTCGGAAATTTGTGTCTCTTCCATGTCGAAATTCCAGCTTAGAATATTATCCAGGATTTTTTTTTTTTTTTTTACATGTTTAAGTTCAAAATAACAATAAAGTTTCTGCCTGCTCCCCTCTGCGTACGCCAACACTTGATTTAAAGTCGCTAGATGACACCCCAACCTTGTCTCTGCTACTGTTAAAATTTGGCTTTGGTTTGTGCGTCTGCGGGATCTCGATTTCGGGCACTCATAAGAAAGCGAGGACTATGAAATTTTGTACACAAATAAAGCTTAGGACCTGAAATAGACAGAAACAAGTCCGGTTGCGATCCGACCCATAGGTTAGGGGAGGGCGGGGGCTTTCCAGAATTCAATGGTCAGCAAATAGACCCGAAAGGATGGTCGGGTCCAAGCCAAACTTGGTTGGAACTAAGAGCTAGGATTCTAGTTGTGTCTCTTTAGGAGTCCAAACCCAATCCGGCCTCTATGGGGGGAGCGAGTCTGTAAGCTCTTGCCAGCAGCCTATCTGCTAGGAGCGCTGGCGGAATTCAAAGATGATACGCGTGTAGTTAGCGGTTAAAAAATAATCCAAACACAGCCAAGTGCGGATTTTTATCACGGTTTTTCATCGGGTTTTCATCATTTTCACGGGTTCACGATCGATGGGGATTATAAACTCTTTGGGATGACCAGCAGACTGTAATTTAGGGTTTTCAATCTAAGAGCTTGTTCACGCCGGACCGAAATAAACGCATAAACAGCGGCTGACCTGCTCAATACGACGTATCAGCTGTTGCAAAACTGCAAAACTTCCGAAATTTCGAATATTCTCTTTGTTTGTAACAAATTGTATGAAATTAACACAAAACATCTTGTGGGTGTGTCACAGCCAAATACAGTTGACAGATTTCAGGCGACTTAGCAATTTTAACTCATAAAGCAAATAAAATTAATTTAAATATTTTCATGTTTATATGAGAACATAAGGGATGTTATTTATATTTTATCTATAAAATAAATAATACGAAAACAGAATGCAACTTTTTATTATTGTTCAGTCACTTTTTAGTGAGAGCTGAATGGGAAAATCAAGCATTAACAGAACATCCGCTGATGTACCTTTTTCGAAATCGTTTAGTAATCCTCGGATGAAAAACCATACTATGTTCAACATCGGTCTGACAGAATTTGAGCTGGATTGACCTAACACTCACCAAGTTTGACCTAATTCCCCTAAATACGGTTTGTATACTATCCCTTGAGACATCAAAGGTCGCATTCCGAGAATTCACCTTATCTCAATAATACGCGCCTATTTGGAAGATCGACCGCTGTTTTTTTTTTTCAACCGGTATTCGCCGCTGTTTCGGCCCCGTGTAACAAGCTATAACTTGACGATATTCAGGATAATCCAGTTCAGACCAATCAAAACTTCCAAACAGAACCGTCAACAAAACTTGGTGGGGTTCTAATTATGCCTCTTTGGAGGTCAATCCGGCCTCTCTTGTGGGAGTGAATCTGTAAATTCTTGCCGTCAGCCCATCTGCTAGATCCCCTGGCGGAATTCAAAGATATACGCGCGTAATGAACGGTAAAAAGAACAAGACCAAAGGTTACGATGGGATCCCAAAAATTTAATATTTGCTCCAGCTAACTGTGTCTTGTAGATAGGCCTATCCGGGAAACTTCATTCTTTTAATTTTACCTATTTACATTTTTGTGTTGCGAGAGCAACACTTTGGTTTTGTCCTAAGGTTGTTTTTTTTTTCCTATGCCGCCGATTTCATTTTATTCCTAGTAACTGGTAAGGGTCTAACCTGTGCGGATTTTACGGAAAGTGTGTACCTTAGGCCGGATTGATGAATATGACATTACATTTTGGAAAGCTCAGAACTCTTGCCTGGATGGTAGGATGGTAGGATGGTTTTTGCTTGTCCTCGAGCCAGAGCCTACGGTGTGCGAAGTGAAGTGGAGTTATATAGCCCATGTCAGAGAGGACTATCTGAAGTTGTGTAGCGAACCTTTCGTTTCATCAAACCATGTTACTGCTTTCGAGTGGAAAGCTCCGTTCTAGCACGCAAGCAAGCAGGCACCAGTTTCAAACTGAAGATGGACTAAAATCTATAAGTGTTAAAGATATGCGGCAGTTACCCGGCCCCACAGCCAACATATCTTCTTTGAGAGATAAATAGAAAAACCTACAGAAACAAAAAAGTGGCTTTTTCACACTGGTCCGAAAGTGCTGCCATCTATTGTTTCGTTTTTTTGCATTTGGGTTTGCAGTAGAGAAATGGTATCAGATATGCCTCTTATTAAACTTTAAAAGCTATCTCATTGCTAAAGAAACTAGAGCTTATCCTTTGCTCCTTTCTAAGTGGTGACGTTAGAAAGTTGGCCAACCTTTTAACTAAGACAGGTAGAATTTTTTTTCGACGGCAATCGATGGCCGTGGATGAGTTGATCAAAGTATATGTCATCCATTTCTTGGTACAAAAATTCCTTCATGAGATACAACAGTTTGAAAATGTCAAGGGGTTGACAACTTCAGTAGTAAGGTACAGACTGAAACCAAAAATAGGCGATACCAGTTGTGAGACATGTAGGGGACTTCTAAGCTAAAGTTAGCTCATACATCTTCGGCAATGAGGGGTTTGCACCTTTTGCTAGTTGGTGTAACTGTTATTTGTTTCCGGTGTATTCGATGGTAAGAACAATTTGGTTCCCAGTGGTAAGATATGCAAAGGACGTGTAAGTAATGATCGCCTGTTATGCTACAATCATCTTCAGCGATGAGGGGTTTGCAACTTTTGATAGCTGGTGTATCCATTATTTGTCTTCTGTGAACTTGATGTCCATCACGGAAGAGGGACTTGTAAGTAGGAATCGGTTCACGAGGGTCTAGGAATTTTTGCAAATGGGTGCACGTTGTATTCAATTTCTATAAATCTGACGGTAAGAAAGTTTGTGTCGATGGTCTATCGCTCTAACTTAGGATTAACTGTTTACGCGACGGAAACAAATGAAAATGTAAAACAATGAGGTAAGTAGTTATATAAAGGGGCTCCCACTCCACCCTCCCCCCAATTTCAAAACCCCATTTTAACATCAATTTCTTAAATTTTAACATCGTTTTTACCAAATTATCCCCCTTTTTAAGAACATTTTTATTTTCTTACTTCCAAAATAAAGGATACAAGAAATGAGAATATTACCCTTTACTACATATAAAATACTACAATATACTACTACTTCTTTTTTTTTTTACATTTTTCATTTTTTATTCAAATATTACTGAGTAAACAGTTCTAAATCCACATATGTTTCTTTGTTCTTGTTTTCGCGTACAATAGGCTGCAAAACCAGATTTTTCTTGAAAAGTAATTCGTTAGCAATGGCATTATATTTCTGTGTTATAAACAAATCACAGGGTTTGTCATTATGATTAATGACTACAACCAACTGATCACCATATTTTGTCTTAGCAATTCTCATTTTAACAATAGTATATTTCAGTCCTAGAACTAGTTCTTCTTTCCTGATTGTCTCATTGTATTTATTCATTCTGATTGTATTCAAGACTTCCTTTGTGGACTCCATTTATTAGGGGATGATTTTATTAAATAAAAATCCAAAGCTCCTAATTACCGGCAGATCGTAACACCTGTGGTGTGAGGGATGCGTCACACTAAATATTCTCGAATATTCTCGAATATTTAGATGCGTCACCTCCAGCAGATAACAAGACTCGGCGGAGAAGATTCGCGAATATATATAGTGTCGCGCATCTGGTTAAGGAGACATTTGTAAACAAGTTGAGATTAAGAAGGTGTTGAAGAAAGAAAAAATTTCCAATGTAAGTATTTTTAGTTTTCTAGCGATAAAAACAAGGATATCCAGGTAGATATCTAGCAAGATAGGAATAGCTGCATCTGAAACAAAAAATTACGCAAATATCAAATATACCACACGAGTTATCAGATGACGAAGCGCATCACAGGAGATGACGTAGGAACCAGATGGTCTTGACAGATTCTGTAAAGAATTTTTAATGGGTTAGATAATGTTGCGAAGCGCGTCACACGAGATGAAGTAGGAATCAAATGACCTTCACAAATTCTGTAAAGGAATTATCTGGGTTAGATAATGTTGCGAAGCGCGTCACACGAGATGAAGTAGGAATCAAATGGCCTTCAAAAATTCTGTAAAGGAATCATCAAGGTCGTTAAAAGATTTTTATTTTCAGATGAACAGCGAAGGGATTCAGAAGAAAACAGCAACCATTCCGAAAAAGTATATGAATGGGTTGTTCAAACTGGAGAAATCGGAGCAAGAAACATTCCTTTCGCTGTGGAGTAAGGTAGTCACAGCCTCAGATGAAGTCGAAGGTGAAGACCGTACGACAGCGTGTTCCTCTGTTGACAAGAAAAAAGAGAAGAGCGTGCAGTTTTTAGCCGATATTAAAGCGAATTTACATGCTTCGCGAAGGTTTGGAAACTTCAAAGTGGACGTAAGCATCAAGAAGGTGCTGAGCAGCAAAATATGTGGAGTCAGTTTGGAACAAGCAGAACGTTTAATTGTTGATTTAAATAAAGTGGTGGTGTATTTGGATTATTTATCAGTGTTACTAAAAGCGAAAAAAGGTGAAGTGTATGCGTACATGCAAAAACTGTTCAATGACAACCCTGAGAATCTGCACAAGTGTTTTCTTGAAGAACGATTTAAGAAATATGGAGAAAGCAAATCAACAATAAGAAGATATCTTCAGTTGTATGGATTAGTCCGCGAATATCCTGGAATAGCTTTCTGTGGGAAAGGGTACTATTGCATCGTCGAAAATGAAAAAGCTATTCGCAAAGCGATCCAAGAGGATGAGATATTGTCTTCATTACTCAAGGAGCATCCTGCGCAAGTTTTCTTATCCGATGAAGTGTTGATTGATTTTGATAATCTGAGTCTATAAATGTTGAATTAAGTTTTCTCAATAAATTGGTGTTTCATTGATTGAGTTATAAGCTAGCTTTTGGTTGTCAGGTAGAGGATCATGTGTGAAAAGTCAAACTTGCGAACCATTCTTTTGAGCTATCGATACGTTCTTGCAATATTTATATCCATTTAAACGGACTTGTTTCATATATTTTTCGCGAGGAAAAAATCGAAAGGTTTTACGCATCTCTGTTTCTCTCTGAATTACCTCCTCAATTGTTAATTGTCCGCATTTTAGCATTGACAACAACTCAGTATAAAAATCATAAATAGTCCTAAATTCTGCTTTTCTATCAGCAATGCTTAATTGCTTTTCAATTATTTCGATGATAACAGCACCCAAACTTAAAGAAGCTAGCGGTAGCACTAGAAACGCAGACATTCCTGCTGCTGAAAAGAGGAATTTGGATACAAGTAAGCTATTACTTATACGATTGTAGTACTTGCAACTGCGACGGTAAACATACATTTTCTTTTCTAGTTCTTCCATTTATAATATAATAAAATTGTTTCGAAAAATATTTCTAACAAAATAAAGAGTAGTAACCAAATGCCGATTTCGTCAAGAGTAGTAACCAAAAGCGGATTTTCGTTAAGAGTAGTAACCAAATGCCGATTTCGTCAAGAGTAGTAAAGAATAAAGGAAACCCGTGACTAGTAGTAAAGCATGTGCGAAACCCATAAGGGCGTCGGAAAATACATAGTAAAGGATTTGGAAAACCAGTGCTTTTCTTTACGGCTGAGAAAACGCAGACTGGGAAATTCATTAATAAAAATGTTCCCCTATTAAATGATGAATACTGCAGAGGTTATTCAGCTTTGTAAAAAGGTTATATCAAACAACAAAGCGGTTATACAAAGATTATCGCTATACACATATAATGAACTGCGGACTTATGCGAAAATTAATAAAATCAAAACAAATGGAGCTAAGAAACATGAAATAACAAATAATATAATAAACCATCTTAATAAGTATATTTTGATAGCTGAGGATAAAATTAAAATTGGACGCAGAAACGAAAGAACTCATAATAAGAACAGACCATCCGACTACAAACCAGAACCGAGATTACGAACCATTCTGGAAGATGAGATAAAAGAAAATAATATCACCATTACAAAACTAAAACAAGAATACAATGATAACAAAGAAAAGGAGACAATCGAATTAAAGAAATTTCTGAAAAACAAGAACCTATCAACTCGCGGAAACCGAGGAGAAGTACTAAAAAGAGTTGAAGAATACTATAATAATATTATTACCAAACATAAAGATTCCGTACAGAAAAATAGAGATATCATAAGAGATCAAACAGAAAGACGTGATAACAGTAGACAGAAAGTAATCGATTTATCAACTCTCTTCATAAATAAGAAAAAAATTAAAGAAGAAAAATTAATTCCTGATCATGTATTTAGAACGGAAGAAGAACAGCAGCCTACTATTTCTAGCGAAAGTGAAAATATATTCACTGTAAACGTTTCAGTTCAAGGTAATGGAGTTGACGAGCATACTCTTATTGCTTTTACTTTCGCAGATATACAGCGGCGAATGAACGAAATAAATCAATATAGAGTTCAGTTTGTAACTCGGGTTATTTTCCATCGACAGGAGAATGATGAAGAAGTAGTAGTATATTACAACAGTACTTCTTGGATTTTAAATAAAAATAGCATTCTTACTCATAATCATTTGGATGATAATAACAAGAGACTTAGTTCTTTAAGTAATACCCCTCGATCAGGACTACAATTTAGTCGGTATGAAGGAATTGATTATAGGATGACACGAATAGAATCTTACATGGGAGGAACGTTTAAAATACTGCCAGATTTCGTAAGAAATAAAAGAGCTTGTCTGAATATTGAAAATAAGGATCAAAAATGCTTTCTTTGGTCAATCTTAGCAAATTTATACCCAGATAAGGATCATCCGGAAAGAATTTCGAAATATAAACAATATGAGAACGAATTTGATTTCAAAGGGGTTACCAACTTCCCAATGGATACTAAAGATATACACAAATTTGAAAATAGATACAACATTAAGATTTGTTTATTTCAAATTGAAAAAGAGAAAATTATCAGAAGTCATATACTAAAAAGTACAATCAATGGCAAAACAGCTAAACATATTATTAATTTATTATATTTCGATAATCATTATGTACTGGTAAAGGATCTGAGCAGATTAGTTGGTCCTCAAATATCTAAAAAGAAAACAAAGACATACCTCTGCACTTATTGCGGAAGGCATTTTAAGAAGGAAGAATGCTTTGAAAAACATGAAAGTAAAAATAATTGCGAAGATCCTGACATAATAATGCCTCCTGAAGGTTCAAGTATACAATATAAAAATATTGCAAAACAAATGAAAGTACCTTATTGCATAATAGCAGACTTTGAGTCTTATAACGAAGAATACAATCAGGTAAACGGGAAGAAAACAATAAAAGTGGCCAAACAGAAACCATTTGCTTACGGGTTTCAGGTATGCTGTTCCTTTGATACAAACCAGAACAAATACTATGACTATTTCGGTGAAGACGCTGCAGAACATTTTGTTAGAACCGTTACAAAAGTATCCACAGAAATTGCAAACAAATATGAAAGCAGACAAAGAAACCATACTTATACCAATGCAGAAATTACCGAAAAATGGAAAAATCTAATGGATAAGACTTGTCACATCTGTACAACTGAAATTACTGAAAATCCTCACTTTGATCACGACCACATGACAGGAGAAGATAGGGGATTTGCTCATGCTGAATGTAATATGAAATACAGGATTCCTAGGCATATCCCGGTAGTAATGCATAATTTATCTAAATATGATTCCCATCTGTTTGTTAGAGAATTGATACCTGATAACGGAATTTTTGAAAGTGCAGAAAGTTTCATATCATTCTCGAAATCAATAAGTATAAGAAAGACGGATACGGAAATAAAATATGAGATCCGGTTTATAGATTCGATTAGATTTATGGCTTCATCTTTAGACAAACTATCAGCAAATTTAGCAAAATGTGATTGCAAAGTACCTTGTAATCATCTAAGACAGAATTTCAAATTCACATCTAACAGCTTCAAAAATGACGATGAATTCAAAGAAATAATTAAAAAAGGGGTATATCCCTATGAATTTGTAGACAGTTTCGATAAAATGAAATGTACAAAGTTACCACCAATAGAAAGCTTTTATTCTAGGTTGACGGGGAAAGGTATTGACACAGGTGATTATAAAAGAGCGGTATCTATATGGAAGCAATTTAACTGTGAAACATTACTTGGTTATACCAAATTATATCTAAAAAGTGATGTTTTAATATTGTCGGATGTTGTAGAGAATTTCAGGAACGTTTGTATACATAATTATGATATGGATCCACTTCATTACTTCTCAGCTCCTGGGTTGACATGGGATTCTTTCTTAAAGCATTCAAAAGTAGAACTACCCCTATTCTCGAAGGAAGACATGTATACATTCATTGAAAAGGGGATAAGAGTGGTGTATCACAATGTATAAAGAGATATGCAAAAGCAAATAATAAATATATGAGTAGTTATGATAAGGATAAACCATCTAATTATTTAATGTATTTAGACGCTAATAATTTATATGGTTGGGCTATGTCACAACAATTACCAGCGAATAATTTCCAATTCATTCCAATACCGGATGATTTGAAAGAAAGGAATGAATACGAATCACTCGAATATTACAATCATCTGAAAACCCATATTAACTCGGTGATACCGAATGTAGGTGCTATATATGAAGTAGATTTAGAATATCCAAAAGAACTACACGAATTACACAAGGATTTACCATTAGCACCGGAACACTTTAACGGTAAGCTATGTACCACAGTATTAGATAAAACCAACTATGTAGTTCACCACAGGAATCTAGAATTTTATTTACAAAAAGGTTTGATATTGAAGAGAGTACACAGAATACTAGGATTCACTGAAAGTGCTTACTTAAAAGGATATATAGACCACAACACAGCACTTAGAACTAAAGGTACAAATGATTTTGAAAAGGATTTCTTTAAGCTTATGAATAATGCTTGCTTTGGAAAAACTATGGAAAACGTAAGGAAGCGAGCGGATATGGAAATAATAACGGATAATGAAACAAGAGAAAAAATAATAAAGAAGCCCAACTTTAAATCTGAAATAATTTTTAGTGAAAACTTTTCAGTGGCAAGAATGTCGAAGGAAAAGATAAAACTAGACAAACCAATGTACATCGGTTTTGCTGTATTAGAACTATCCAAGTTATTGATGTATGAATTCCATTATGATTATATGAAGCCTAAATATGGAGATAAAATAGATTTATGTTATATGGATACTGATTCTTTCATATACGACATTCAAACCGAAGATTTCTATGAGGATATCAAACAGGATTTGAATGAGAGGTTCGATACATCTGATTACGCGAAAGATAATCCATATGGGTTTCCTAGTGTAAATAAGAAAGTGATAGGAATGATGAAAGATGAATTAGGTGGACAGGTTATGACAGAATTTGTTGGATTACGATCAAAAGTATATGCTTATTTAAAGGACAACCAAGACCCTTCAAAAGCTAGCAAAAAACTGAAAGGAATAAAAACCAATATCGTTAAAGATAAAATTACCATTCAAAACTATAAGGATGTACTGTTTGGTAAAACGGAAAACCTTTCTATAACCCAGTATAACTTAAGATCATACAAGCACAATATGTTTCTAGAAGAACAGAATAAAAAAGCGTTAGATCCTAAGGATGAAAAAAAGGATAGTAACAAGCGATAAAATACACACTTTACCTTTAGGTTATAAACATTAAATTCAAGTACCTACTTCAAAACTTCAAGTTCCTACTTAAAAAATTCAAGTACCCACTTCAAAACTTCAAGTACCTACTTAAAAAATTCAAGTACCTACTTCAAAACTTCAAGTACCTACTTAAAAAATCAAGTACCTACTTAAAAAATTCAAGTACCTACTTAAAAAATTCAAGTACCTACTTCAAAAATTCAAGTACCTTCTTAAAAAAATAAAGTACCTACTTCAAAACTTCAAGTATATACTTAAAAAATTCAAGTACCTACTTCAAAAATTCAAGTACCTACTTAAAAAAATAAAGTACCTACTTCAAAACTTCAAGTATATACTTAAAATACTCAAGTAAATCTTATAATGAAAAATTCTTCCTAAATAAATGAATGAAAAGGCTCCAATCAAAGTCTATGATTTTACTGAAAAGAACACTTATCAGAATAAGCACGACCTTGCACCTCAGTGGCCATTTAGACTCTTAATTTGTGGTAGTTCTGGAACAGGGAAAACTAACCTTCTTTTGAATTTAATTTATGAATATCTTTGTTTCAACCGAATATACTTGTATGCTAAAGATCTTGAAGAAGATAAATACCAAGACCTTATAACCAATTTGACCACTTTGGAGTCACAATGTAAAACGAATATTTTAACCGTAAGTAATGACCTTAATGATATTATTGATGTTGATGATCTAGACCCTAAATACCAAAACTTGATTATCTTTGATGATTTTGTTACTGAAAAAGACCAGAAGAAAATAGAAGACTTATTCATAAGAGGAAGAAAGAAAAATGCCTCAATTGTTTATTTATCACGGAGCTATCATAAAACGCCAAAGGTGGTAAGGCTCCAGTGCAATTATTTTGCATTCTTTCAGTGTTCTAATCCAAAAGAAGTAAAATTAATAAGACAAAGCCATGTATCCAGTATAGACAATGAAAAATTTCTCAAACAATTCGAGGCTGCAACCAAGGGCTACGGTTTTTTCTTCATAGATTTAAAAATAAAAGATAAAACCCTTAAGTACAGGAAAAACTTTGAAAAATTTACCGGATAATTTATTTCTATAATAAATGAATAAATTTGGTAGTGTTGGAAAAAAGGTTAGTAACGAATCGAATGAAAAGAGAGTTACTGATGACAACGGTAATATTAACCTACAAGATAAGAGAATTGTTAATTTAGGGGATGCGAAAGCTGACCAGGACGCTATTAGTTTCAGATCCATGACTATTATTCTGAATCAATTTAAAGAAGAAATTACCGCACAACAAGTGGGGATAAATCAGTATTTTAGCGAAGATATCAACAGATTAACTGCGGTACATGATTCTCCTGATAATTTATTGGTAAGGATTAAAGATAAAGGGTTATTTGTAAAAGAAATAGTTCGAGTTAATGATAAAGAGATTAACGCTGAAAACAAGTTGATAACAAATGTTCAAAACCCTAGAAACAAAAATGATGCTGTTAATTTAGCAACGTTAACTATGAATCTTTTAGATTATGACAAAAAGCTTCTTGGGCAACACACCCATAACGGTATAATTGAAGGAAAGATTGCTGGTCAAAAAACTCGTATCGATAATATTGAAAGAGCAGTAGTAAATATTTTAAAAAGGCTTCTAGAGCTAGAGCTAAAACCTGTTGACAAACCATTCGTTACCAGAATAGAAAAAATGATGGCTGGTAAATAAATTTTATAAGATAAATTAATTCCCTAATAAATGGTTGAAACAATGGAGTATACAGTTTATTTGTCAAAGCTTCAGAAAGGAAAGCTGAAGAAATGCTTTGGTGCTAAACAAAAATGTCAGATACGTGTTAGTCATAGTAGACAAAATGAACGAGAACCAGTTAAGTTACTTTTAAGTAAACGACAAATTGATAAAATTGAAACATGTAAAATGAATAATAAGGGCTGTGATATTGATGAATCATACAAACAGATGAAAGAAGCGATTCAAAAGGGTGGATTACTTCCATTTTTAATACCGCTAGCAATTACCCTTGGTAAGGCAGCTTTAACAAGTGGTGCTGCTGCTTTGGGTACATTCGCTGGTAAGAAAATTATGGATAAAATGACCAACACAGGTGGAGCGCTAAAACTTCCTGGAACACAAAAAGTTGTGGGTAATGGGTTACGTGGGAAGGAAACCGATGATGTCAACACAGGTGGGGCGCTTACACTTCCTGGAACACAAAAAGTTGTGGGACGTGGAAGACCTAGGAAGGAGGATACCACAGGTGGCGCGCTTACACTTCCTGGAACGCAAAAAGTTGTCGATCATGGGGTACGTGGGAGACCTAAGAAGCCAAAAAACGGGGACATCAAAAAAGAAGCAAAAGTAAAGTAGGACCTCTAACTAATTTTGATATTATGGATGCATTAGGGAGTATACCACAGTTTCGAGGTGTTTTCTCTTTAGATACGCTACCCAAATATATAAACGATTCGGAATGTGGTGTAATCAACTATGACAAACGTGGAATGCCTGGAACTCACTGGGTTGCGTATTGTAATCTACCTGAATACCCCCATGTAGAATTTTTTGATTCTTTCGGTATTCCTCCAGGAAAGGAAATAGTAAAATATCTAAGAACCTCAAAGAAGAAAATAGCCTATGAAAATCTTGCTGTCCAAAATATAGACGAAGTAAACTGTGGATTTCACTGTATTTCCTACATCCAGCGCAGAATGAAGGCTTGGTAGCTTTTCGTTTAAGAAAATTATTTTCTAATAAATGGAGATTTATTGTATGAAATGTACAAAGAGCACTGACACTGAATCAATGTTTAAGGCAGTGTCACAGAAAAACAATGTTCCAATGCTGAAAGGTAATTGTGTTATTTGCGGATCGAGGAAAAATCGCTTTTTAAAAAAAAAACTCGATGCAGAAAAAGATATATTAAAGACGTATTATTCTAATTATTCAGGTATTGATGATATTCACAGAAAGTTAAAAGAAAATGGAGTGAACGTTTCTAAAGATAAAATAAAAAATGTGTTGCAAAATGAGAATGTGTATACGTTACACAAACCTTCCTATCACAATTTTGAAAGGAGACGAGTCTATGTTCACTATGTTGATGAGCAATGGCAAGCTGATTTAGTTGACCTCCAGAAATATAAAAAAGAAAATAATAAAACAAATTACATTTTAACTGTTATTGATTGCTTTAGTAAATATGCTTGGTGTATCCCTCTGAAAGACAAAACGGGTGCTGAAATAATAAAAGCATTCAGTGTTATATTTAAAGAAAGAATTCCTAAGAAACTACAAACTGATAAAGGTAAAGAATTTGTGATGAGAAATGTTCAAACTTTTTTGAAAAATAACGGCATACACTGGTTTGCATCTGAAAGCGAATTGAAAGCGCAAATTGTAGAACGATTCAACAGAACGCTAAAAGAAAAGTTATGGAAATATTTCACTCACAATAGCACTACTAATTGGATTGATATTTTACCTGTATTCGTAAATAATTATAATAACTCCTATCATCGCTCAGTACAAATGAAACCAATTGATGCTAGTAAAAAGGTTAATCAGAAAAAGGTTTTTAGTGCTCTGTTTCCTCCAGTAGATGAGTACAAAATCACAGGAAACGTCAAAGTAGGGGATTTAGTCAGAATTAAAAAAGAAAAAAGTATTTTCGATAAAGGATATTTACCTAATTATACGGATGAGGTATTTCAGATAGCAACCATCAGACCTACCATTCCCATTACTTATCAAATATCTGACAAAAGTGGGGAATTAATTCAAGGAGGGTTTTATGAAAAAGAACTTTCAAAATTTATTATGAAATAAAATTACTTGTATATAAATGGATTCAAGACGCTTGAGTGATATTTTATCGGATATAGTGAAGAACAGAGAAATTCAGAGAAGAAAGGTTCAGCAAAATGAGATGGAGAAGGCAGGATTTCGGGAATATGCTTCAGAATTAAACGCTCCAGTTATTATAGCACAAAAAGAAAACACTAAAGATACCATCAAAAAAATACAAGAGAACGCTGAAACGATAATTAATAAACTACAGGAAGGTGATAATAATTCAAGAAGACGGTTTCTCAGATTAGGTGATACATTTAAAACAGCTTTACAGACCACTACTTCAGAGGAATCGAGTCGAGCTCCCACTCATGCTATAGAACCCAATCTAGAACAACCATATGACGTAAATCTAAACTTAAATATTGATGTGGAATTATTAAATCAAATTAATTTAAAATATAAAGATGACTGGAATGATACCGATAATTATTTTAAAATGCCTCATTATTACCTTAAGCATCCTAACGAAATAGATGGGGCTCTGAATTATTTAACATCTATAAGTCAAAGTTATGGTGGTCTGAAAAGTAAAAGTTATAGTTCTAGTAAGTATGATAAAATTATTTTATTTATACAAGACTATAAGGATAGATTAAGAAAAATTCAATCTAGTATACCCTTTATCAGACAACAAGGAACTGAAATATTTATGAATTGTGATGAAATGATTTCAAAATTATACACTTTGATAGGTAGCAGAGTAAACGGAAATACATCTGATGAGGTGAGAAATGAAGCTATTGATATTTTGGATTCGTTAATGTGAAATAAATTTCTTACGAAGAGAAATTACAATTCAATATATAAAAATTATTTCTAATAAATGGTGTTGTTAAACATTGAAGGTAATGAAAGTATCATTGATATAACATTTAGTCAACCAATCGAATTGAATCGTAATTGGGATTATGAAATAGGTTTGAATCAGTGTACTTTGTGGTATTCATGGCATAATATAAGTGATAAATTTGGAAATAATACATTTCAATACAGGAAAGATGAAGAGGGGGGGGGGTGGATGAATGTTACTATTCCTAATGGGATGTATAACGATGATTGTTTGAATTATTTTTTGTGTCAGTATTTTGATACCCCAAAAGATAAATGTCCTATTGTAATTTCATCCAATCCAGCATCTATGAGATTTGTCATACTATTACAAGAAAAATATTTGTTTAGATTTAATAGTGACTTGTGTCAGATTTTAGGATTTGAGAAGGATAGTGAGATATCCAAGAAAATCAATGAAGGTACAAAGCTTCCGAATATAACAAGAAGCGTTGATAAAATTCAAATTCACTGCTCTCTTGTAAACAGTTCTATCGTAAACAAAAGTAAATCAGATGTCATTTGGACATTTGTTCCTAATACAGAACCGGGTTGTCAAATTGTTGAGAATCCTAGACAACTCATTTATCTTCCTATCAATACGAAAGACTTTATTTACTCCTTGAGAATGACAGTTACTGATCAGTTGGGAAGACCTATCGATTTGAATGGTGATAACGTTGGATACGTACTGCATTTAAGAAAAGCTTAAAGGATTAGTGAAATAAAATTATTTACCTATAAATGTTGATTAATAATAAGCGATTACTTTATAAAAAGCAGTATGGAACTGGAATCGGTAGTGTATTCAAAAACATTGTTAATTCCCAGTTATTTCAAACGTCAGCAAAACAAATAAAAGATGGGGCTATGTCAATGTATAATAATATTATTAAACCGAGATTTGAGTTGTTGAAAAACAGAGCAATAGAATATGGGAAAGATCTGATCGATGTAAACAAGAAGGAACTCATTGATGTAATTGGAAACAAAAAATCGATGAAGGATCTTATCGGTACAAATAAAAGGATTTTAAATCAAAGAAGTCAGGACTTGATCAAAACGTTAATGACTGGCAATGGATTAAGGATTCTGAAATAAGTTTTATTTAATAATTTCTTTCTTATATAAATGGCAGTAAATAAAGTTATCAGTCCGCAATGGAACATTTTTGATGAACCGCTTGTGGATGATACAGTGGTTAAATATGAATTTAAAGAAATTCGAGAAACAGATGTGAATGTATCTAATAAATCAGAGTTTGAATTCATAACAAAGAAATTAGATTCTTGGTTTTATCCAAGTGAAAGTTATCTTGATGTCAGTGTAAGAATAGTAAACGAAGATGGGACTCCTATAGCTGCAACCGATGTTGCTACTTTAACGAATAATGGATTTAATTTATTCAGTACCGCTGAGTATGTAATAAACGATGAATCGGTTGAAAAAATTAATCATGTTGGTATTACAACTACCGTTACAAAGTTGATTGAATACTCTGATGATTATTCTAGAAGTGCTGCAAGAAATCATTTCTGGTATAAAGATTATAATCAAGGGAAAGAAATCAATCCTGTAATTGCTTCGTTTACTGCAGGGGCTGCAGCAGTCAGGTTGACCAATAATGATAATTACAATAAAGGATTTGAAAAAAGATATAACAGAACAAAGAGCAGTAAATTAGTAAATATGTATTTACCATTATCAGAATTGTTTGGATTTTTGAAAGGAAATAAACGATTCTTCAGAGGTGCATCGCATAAAATATTTCTAAGAAGAAATGATGATAACAACATGATTATAAGAAATGGAAATACTAATTTCAAAGTAGTCATCGAGTATTTATCCTGGAAGATCCCTATTGTAGCTCCTAGTATTGAAATGATGAGTAACTTAGAAAAGGGATTGGCAAAGGACAGAAAGCATAATCTGATGTGGGAAGCAAGTAATAGTTATAAAAGTGATGTTAGTCAGAATAAGGAGCACACTTGGAAAGTTATTTCTGAGAGAAACAATCCAACAAAAGTAGTTGTGATGCTACAGAAAAATGAAAAGCATAACAATCAATTAATGAATAATATGGTGTTTGATCATATGAATTTAACAGACATAGAACTTAGAATTAATGGGGATAAATATCCTGAAGAACCACTTAAATGTGATTTTAGCGATGATAAATGTAAATACTCAAATCTTTACAATAGGTTCATACATTTGGGTTATAAACAATTAGCATTTGATACTGGTAGTGTTGTTAGTATAGAAGAATTTAAAGAAGTATACCCACTATTCTGTTTCGATGTTTCTAAACACGAGTCAAATATTTATAATGGAACAACTGCTGATATTGAAATAAGTTTAACGTTGAAAGATAATCAACCCGTACCATATAATGTTTACTGTGTTATATATTATGAAAGAAAAGCTACATTAGATATTATCAATAAAAATATGTATGTGAGTTTGTGAGTCTGGATTTTTATTTAATAAAATCATCCCCTAATAAATGGAGTCCACAAAGGAAGTCTTGAATACAATCAGAATGAATAAATACAATGAGACAATCAGGAAAGAAGAACTAGTTCTAGGATTGAAATATACTATTGTTAAAATGAGAATTGCTAAGACAAAATATGGTGATAAGTTGGTTGTAGTCATTAATCATAATGACAAACCCTGTGATTTGTTTATAACACAGAAATATAATGCTATTGCTAACGAATTACTTTTAAAGAAAAATCTGGTTTTGCAGCCTATTGTACGCGAAAACAAGAACAAAGAAACATATGTGGATTTAGAACTGTTTACTCAGTAATATTTGAATAAAAAATGAAAAATGTAAAAAAAAAAAGAAGTAGTAGTATATTGTAGTATTTTATATGTAGTAAAGGGTAATATTCTCATTTCTTGTATCCTTTATTTTGGAAGTAAGAAAATAAAAATGTTCTTAAAAAGGGGGATAATTTGGTAAAAAGGATGTTAAAATTTAAGAAATTGATGTTAAAATGGGGTTTTGAAATTGGGGGGAGGGTGGAGTGGGAGCCCCTTTATATAACTACTGAGGTAGTTTCATAATAATGTTTAGTGTCAACCATGGTATTTTAATCCTGGAAAGTTACGCATAGCTTTCTAATACCAACTAGATTATATAAGATATTGTTCCAAGTTTTCATCCGTCACGATGTCTACGATTGAAAAGGCTAAAGTTCAACTGACTGCAAAGTCAATTTAGTCCCTTCTTCCGATATTATTTTGTTGTTGTTTTTAACACGCTGAAGAATAGCTTTTGATCATGTGATTATCTTTTTTAGAACATCCCGTTTTAAAACCATATTGGTGCGTATTTTCATTGTGTTGACCGATGAGGATTATAAGTCCTTGGGGATGTGACCCTTGGTGACTCATGTATATGATATGTAAAATAAGGTAGTTTCGTAATAATTAATAGTGTCATCTATGGTATTTTAATCCTGAAAAGTTACGGATAGCTTTATAATTCCAACTAGATTATACGGATAGCTTTATAATACCAACTAGATTATATAGGATATTGTTCCAAGTTTTCATCCGTCACGATGTCTACGATTGAAAAGGCTAAAGTTCAACTGACTGCAAAGTCAATTTAGTCCCTTCTTCCGATATTATTTTGTTGTTGTTTTTAACACGCTGAAGAATAGCTTTTGATCATGTGATTATCTTTTTTAGAACATCCCGTTTTAAAAGCATATTGGTGCGTATTTTCATTGTGTTGACCGATGAGGATTATAAGTTCTTGGGGATGTGACCCTTGGTGACTCTGGGGACAATCAGCAGACTGTGATTTACAGTTCGCTTGACGATATTCAGGATCAGAGGCGTTACTAGCCAACAGATTTTTTTTTTTTGGGGGGGGGGGGCAAGGTTTTTACCAAATGGTAGTCATTTTTACCGACTATTTTTGCCGGAGAAAACGAAAGTTTTGAAAAAAATCGACTGATTTCAAGAAAAACCGACTGGATATGGTCGCATGCGGAATCCCTAAGCTAGCCTAGGGGAAGAAATGTTGCTGGTGAATCGTAAGTCTGGTCAGAATTTCAACCATCCTACCATATCTTCCCAACCCCAAACTACTAACCCACGCATGCTCAAGCTCAGAGACATGCAACCCGATTCCCACCGTCAAGCTTTCCATTATATATAAAACGGCCTCCGCAAACCCATAGCACCATCTACTGTCCGGGCACCGAACATGACTACGAACATGGGCGGACTCAAACCAAGAAACAAAAGTGAAGCTAGCTAGCAATAGATCCTATATTCCTTAAAATAGAAACGCTGGAGAATTTTAACAGACTGGCGACACTGCAGAGACAAAACACACAGGCGACACTACGAAGACACGACACTATATCGAAACGAAAAAAGCGTCAGTACATGGACACGACACTACATCGAAACGAAAAAAGCGTCAGTACATGGACACGTCACTACAGAGACACGACGGTACGAAGACCGACACTACATGGACACGACGGTACAGGTACCGACACTACATGGACACGACGGTACAAGTACCGACACTACATAGACACGACGGTACAGGTACCGACACTACGTAGACACTTTTTGATTTTCGACGTAGTGTCGGATTTTGTCCTCGTAGTGACGTGTCCACGTAGTGTCGTTCGACGTACCGTCGTGTCTACGTAGTGTCGTTCGACGTACCGTCGTGTCTACGTAGTGTCGTTCGATGTACCGTCGTGTCTACGTAGCGTCGTTCGATGTACCGTCGTTTCCACGTAGTGTCGGTTTTTTTTTGTCCACGTAGTGTCGGGAAATTTGTCCATGTAGCGTCGGATTTTGTCCACTTACTGACGTGTCGACGTAGCGTCGTGTCTATGTAGAGGCGCGCACCCGAATTCGATTTATCCAGTGCTTTTCCTGACAAATGTTTGCAGGATTTCATTTCTCGCGTATAAAAAGAACCCGATGTGCCGACGAGTCGACCGACGCCCGACAAAAACTTAATTTGTTTTTATTTCTTCTGGATTACTTCTGTATAAAAAGAACCCGATGTGCCGACGAGAATACCGAGGCACGACAAAAGCATGCAGAATTCGATTTCTTCAGTGTTTTGCCCGACAAACGTTTGCAGGATTTTGTTTCTTGCATATAAAAACACTCGATGTGCCGACGAATCGACCGATGCCTGATAAAAAGCATACAAAATATTATTTTTTCTGTGTTTGCCGGCACTTCGCGCCGACAAACAAGTGAACTTTCGCCGGGCTTCGCCCGACGAAAGTACTTTCTCAGGACCTTTAGGGGGGGGAGTCCCCCCCCCTCCCCCCCCCATATTGACGCCCCTGCCTGTGGCAGACAGTTTCGAGGCAGTCTCGAGCTATAGCCCAAATTATGCCAAACATTAAAATACTAAAGATTTATTCAAACAATGTTTACAACGGATACGTCAGCCATGATTCTTCATCAGCGATATTCAATCCTCTGGTTAAACTTCGGGGAAGGAATTATAGGTTTGTTTCCTTCCCCGAAGTTGAACCAGAGGATTGACAGCCTGATGAGGACCCTTGCCAAGAAGGGCCGAAATATCGCTGATGAAGAATCATAGCTGACGTATCCGTTCTAAACATTGTTTGAATAAATGTTTCAAAGTCAGCTTGGGCTCAAAGAATAAATACTAAAGATATTAAAAGAATAATACAAAAAAAAAAAAAAACAGTAGTGTTAATGGTCTGTTCAGTCCTTTCTGTGGCAGACAGTCTCGAGCTATAGCCTAAATTATGCCAAATATTAAAATATTAAAAATATTAATAAAATATTAAAATAAAATAAAACAGTAGTGTTAATATATGGTCTGTTCAGTCCTTCCTGTGGCAGACAGTTTCGAGACAGTCTGGAGCTATAGCCTAAATTATGCCAAATATTAAAATATTAAAAATATTAAAAAAATACTACAAAAAAAAACAGTAGGCCCAGTGTTAATGGTCTGTTCAGTCCTTCGTGTGGCAGACAGTTTCGAGACAGTCTCAAGCTATAGCCTAAATTATGCCAAATATTAAAATATTAAAAATATTAAAAAATTATTAAATTATTAAAAAAAAAACACACAGTAGTGTTAGTGTTAACAGTAGTGTTCCGTCCTTCCTGTGGCAGACAGTTTCAGACAGTCTCGAGCTATAGCCTAAAATGCCAAATGAAGTGGAAAGTATTTATTCAATCAATGTTTACAACGGATACGTCAGCTCTGATTTTTCATCAGCGATATTTCGGCCCTTCTTGGCAAGGGTCCTCGTCAGGCCTGACGAGGACCCTTGCCAAGAAGGGCCGAAATATCGCTGATGAAAAATCAGAGCTGACGTATCCGTTGTAAACATTGATTGAATAAATGTTTCAAAGTCAGCTTGGGCTCAAAGAATATTTATAGAAGTGGAAAGTTATAGTCCATGTCAAAGAGGACTATCTAAAGGTATGCAATCTAAAGGTATGTATTTCTTCAAAGCGTGTTTCTTCTTTCGGGCGGAAAGCTTTGTTCTAGCAGGCAAGCAGGCAGGCACTAGTTTCAAATTGAAGGTGGACCAAAATCTAAAGTGCTAAATGTGTGTGACGGTTCTCTGGACAAATCACCCTAATGTTTTTTTTGGAATAATAAATAGAAAAGTTGCAGAAATAAAAAGGGGCATTTTCCCATGGTCCCGAAAGTGCTTCCATCTATTCACTGTCAGAAGTTCATAACAGATAACAGAAGAATGCGCGGTATTGAAAGACGGTGCGTAACAGACGACACTTCGGATATTGTCTGTTGTGTTCGAAAATGTTACGCATAACAAGCGTTGCCACCAGGAAGAGCCGAAAAATCGCCTACGAATATCAGATAACATCCCAAGTGTTGTCTGTTCCGCACTGTCTGTGAAACCGCGCATCCTTCTGTTGTCTGTTATGACACTTCTGTCAGTAATGTTCCTAGCCTTGTCCGATAGAGATTTCTGTTGAATTTGTAATTCCATAGTTTGCGGTGTCAAGCGGAAACCACGTATCTGGTCAAATTCGCGATTTCCACTTTTTGACACAGTTCTACTCGCCAAAAAATTCTGCGTCGAACGGTGCGTATCTGGATTGCCTCCGACTCATAGTTTGGGAGATACAACCAAGACCGAAACCCACGTATCTCGGATGAACATGGGGGACTGTACTACTAACGAGAAAAGTTATTATGTTTTTTTTTTCACCTCCTGAAAAGTTTTGGAAAAGGGAGATACGTGGTTTACGCTTGACACCGACGATATGTACATGTGTCTCCTAAACTTTAAAAGTTTTCTCAATATGAATCAGACCAAAATAACACTAGGGAGTATCGCCAAAACCTATACTTTCCACGCTTTGCAAACGGGCCATGCTCGTAGCACCGCCCAGTACGCTTGCGGCATTTAAAGCAAGACAAACTTGTCGGTTTAGAAATTTCTAGTAAATCAAAGATGCGGTCTGTGCACAAAAGAAACAATGGATTCTGTATAATTTTTCTGCTGTGTTCAGGATATGAAGTTATCAGAGCCAGTGCGTGTGAACGACTCAATGAGTTTCAGTAGGGACGTTCTCTATCGCTAGTGGTGTTAGTATCGCTGCTATTCCAGCGTGTGTCAGTTTTGCTAAGTCTTGGCGCTAGTCTCTAGTGTTATTTTGCTCTGCTGTGGATGAAGTTGAAGTTGAAACTGGAATATCACAATATCACAACTTAAAAGTTGTGATATTATAAAGTTGGCTTCCGGCAAGAACGTGAACTTTTCAATTAAAGCACAGATTTTTTTTTTTTTTTTAAACGCTGATCGATAGACCTTGATGAGCTGATCTATGTGTCTTCAGTCTTTCTGTGCAAAATTCCTTCGTGAGATCTACCGTTTGGAAAGTCTTGAGGGGTTGACAACTTCAGTAACGAGGTACGCATTGAAAACAAAAAGATCGGACACAAATCATGGAGATAAAGAAGAACTTGTAAGTAAGAAATCCTCTATTATGCCATGATCACCTTCGGCGACGAGGTTTAGCATCTTTTGCTAGTTGGCAAACCACACCTATTAATTGCCGATGCATTTAAGGGCCAATAAAATCCGGTTCAATGTCCGTTGCTGAGAGGGACGCGTCAGAAAAAAACAGGTTTTTAGAGCACGGTCATCTTCACCGATGAGGGGTTTGAAACCTTTTACTTGTTTTCGATATATCTGATGGTAAGGAAATTCATCGCCATCGTGTTTATGTCACAGTTACAAACGATAATGCACCATAGCAGTTTTACAATAGTTACTTGAGTGCACCTATATAGTATATTATCATGAAAAGTTACGGACACCTTACTAAATTAAAGGTAAGACAAATCTGGTTCAACGTCCGTCGACGAGAGGGATGTGTAGGTAAGAACAGGTATCTAGAGCACGGCTCTCTTCAACGAAGGAAATTCATCGCCATGGTCTATCACTGTCAGCTAGAATTCAGTGTTTATGTAATGGTTACAAATGATAATGTAACACAATGGCGTAGTTTCGCAATAATTACTTGAGGGCACCTATATAGTATTATTATCCTGTAAAGTTATGGATACTTTACTAACTATAATAGGTTATATTAAACTGTATTACTAGTGTTTACCCGTCACGATGCCTACGATTGAAAAGGATAAAGTTCATCTGGCTGCAAAGCCAATATATCTTTTTATTTAGTACACACTTGGATTTTGATCAGGTGATTAAGGAATGAGTCATGAGCAGGCCCGTATCCAGGAATTTATTTCGGGGAGGGGGGGGGGGGGGGGGGTGCCTTTCGAGGGGGGGGGGGGGGGTTGCCTGCTGGTCGGACAAAAAAGTACAAAAAACACATAGATCAGAGGGAAAAGCCTATAAATGATTATTTTTGCATGTTTCGGGGGGGGGGGGGGGGTCAACCCCCTAACCCCCCCCCCCCTGGATACGGCCTTGGTTATGAGCCACTGGTTTTCGCAGAGAAAAACAAATTATTGGGACACACCATTTTGAAAGTTTCAAGGGGTTGACAACATTAGCGTTTAATCGATATTGAAGAAATAGAACCAAAGTGTTGCTCCCACAACCCTTGTGTTGGCGAAGCCGACCAAAGGTTACTGCACCACTTCACATTACCCGGGCAACGTAAATCTAGCTTATCTCCGTGAGATGACAAGAAAAACTCAGTTGTAAATCTTGTAAAGCAACAGAAAAACCACCAAATCAAAAAAGAGCCATCATTTCAGCAAAATCAAATCCAGGGATCTTAACTTGGCTGACATCATCAGGGTACAAGCTACGAAAAGCCGGACCGGACACGAGTAGATTTCTCGTAACATTTCTGAAAGCGAGTGGAAAGCTCCACGGAAAACCGAAAGCGCTAATTCTATAGGAAGCACGGTTCTAGCTGGAACCAGAAAAAGAACTTATAGGACTGATGGCCCTTCCGCCTAACAAATTTCGTCCCGACCTTTTCATATTTTCGGCACTTACGCGCGTCACAGGATTTCTAGGACCCACCTCCAGCTCCTCCTACAATGACTTCATCTGGTCCGGACCTACAAACTTATGGCTGATACTCTCCCCCCCCCCCCCCCCCCCCGGTTACCGTGAAATGACATCTTGGATCCGTCAAAAGTAACTTACTTGTAACCGAGTACTTTACCGAATCAGTAACCGGCAAGTAGGATCCCAGAATAAGACGGATCCCAGGATCCCCCCGATTCCTCGGATCCCAGAATAGGACGTGATGTGCTTTGCTAGTTGGAAGGGGTTCGAAATCCCGCAAAACCCTCTTTTAGTCTGAGATACGAACAGCCGATCTGACACACTTGTGTCAGGCTTTGTGTTTCTCTGGGAGAACTAATTTTTGGGGATCCCTAAACGTAAGCGGATGGATACCTATGACATCGCAAAAGTTGTTCGTCTATCCGTCCGTCCGTCTATAAGCAGGATAACTCTCGAAGGGTTGATGGAACTTGGTGAGTGATCGTTTTGTTCAAGGAAAAGGTCGAGTTCGCAGATGAGCTTTGCAGCCAGGGGTGGGGGTTTAAATTAAGGGAGAATCAACATATTTTTAAACTGCTAATCAGATAGTCGATGAAGGGGTAAGAACACGAATATGAAAATCATTTTTTCGCCGGACAAGTAGTTGGACCGGAATCCGGTCGAAACCGTAAAGTTTGTTAAAAGTAAAAGTAAAAGTATTTGAGGTTGATTAGTTGTTCGATTCAGGGGTAAGAAAGCATGCTAAACATTTATGTGAAGGTTATTGTGTACTCGGACAAGTAGTTCCGTCGGAATCCGGCCGAAACCGGAAAATTTGTTGAAAGTAAAAGTTGTATTTGTACCTGATCAGATGTCCGATTTCGGGGCAAGAACAGATAGTGAATTCATATATGGCAATCATTTTTTAGCCGGACATATAGTTCGTCTGGAATCCGGCTGAAACCAGAAAATTTGTTAGAAGCTAAATTTTTATTTGAAGTTGATTAGATGTTGGATATAAGGGTAAGGAGATAGGTCTACGGTGAATTCATTTTTGAGCTTTGTTTTGTTGCCGGACAAGTAGTTCTCCTGGAATCCGGCCCAAACTGGAAAGTTTGTTAAAAGTAAAAGTTTTATATGAGGTTGATTTATGGGTAAGAAGGCGTGCTGAACAATTATTTGAAAATCGGATTCATCGAAGAGACAGTGTTACAGCCAATCCAAGAAGAACAACTTAGCCATGTTAGTCAGTTGGTCTTGACGTCAACATTAGACGTCATTTCAATCACAAAGTTAAGATTTGTTAAGCACAATGTTTTCATACTTAATTACTGCTGCCTGTCAGGTTGATTACATGCTAAATATATGGGTAAGGAGATGCGCTAAATTCATTTTTGAGCTTTTGTTTTTTCGCCGGACAACTAGTTCCGGAATTCCGCCGGAACCAGAAAATTGGCAGAAGTAAGGCAGAATCGTTTCGATCGGTTCCGTCAAAATGGATATGACTTATAGGGGTAAACACACATGCTGAATCCATATTTGAGCTTGGTTTTCTTAAATGATTAGTTATTTGATTTAAAAGTAAAAATGACCAAGAACTCTGGCGAAGACTGGATACGGCGAAGACAAAACCTAATTGTCTGCATCAAATATTCAAATTTTGGGATCCCATCGGAATCTTTGGTCTTGTTTAACGAGGGTACAGCAGGTTCTAGCCCTCTGGACAACAGAAAATTCTTTTTTCCGGCGATGAGCTTTGGCGGCGCGCGGGGTTCTTGGGGCGCGTGGAGTTTTTGTGGCGCGCGACCCGCATCTGCTTGGACAAGAGCCTTCCCTCTTTCTGTATATTAACCAGTAATTACGTATAGTTAAACCAGAATCAATCTGGTCTGTCACTGTTCCCTTATCCCGAAAAAGACCAAGCGTTAGGGAATGTAGTACCAAATCGACCCGCAACAGAAGTTCAAGTTATGTTTATTTCAAATTAAGTTCAACATAAAGATCAAATTTGGCAGAGAGAAGGCTCGAGGCCAAATGGCAGACATTTTCTTCTACTGCAAACTATAAAAACATCAACTCACAAGTTATAAATAAACCATAATCCATCCAGTTTCCAGATTCAAACGACCAAGATAAGTTGGGATTAACCGCAAACCATTCACCCGCGACATTACCTTTAATCTATTTTTTTTGTATTATTTTTTATTTTTCTTTAAGTGTTTTCAATGATCATTGATTTAACTTTATTTTTGAGAATATTTACGGATAGTTCAAGTTTAACTTCATTATGATAATTATGCCATACCCTCAATATAGTATTTCTCATTGAAAATCTTGATCTTTCGGAAATTATTAAAGGTCGCCGTGTTTTAAGAGGATTGCGCTAGTCCCGGCCTACCATACAATATTAGGTCTATGGACATCCCTTCAGCTCAAGCTGACTGCGAATATTTTATAAGTAGTGAGCAAAAATGCTCCTCGGATGATCCTGGGTTCAAATTCCTCATGAGGAGTATTTTTTCAGTCCATTACTTATAAATCTTTCAATCCCATGGGCGTCTTCCGCATAAATAAATTGTATCTTTGGTTTTATTTGGTTTTCACCAATAGGCCTGTCATGTGGTTCTTGTTATGTCTACAGGGCTCTGACAATGGAGTCCTAGAGTTCAAAATTCAATTGAAAAATTTGTTTCTGGTTTTTACCTTGTATCAAGCACCCTATATTTATTTTCTACCTGCGAATCATGGTTGATTGCTAAACGGATACGTCAGCTGAATTTTTTTTGTCTGCTAGATAAATTCAGCTGACGTTATCCGTTTAGCGCAGACAACTATATTAGATCTACGACCCTGGTGGACATCCACTATCGCCAAGTTTCCTCGTATACTAAAGTTATGTTAACTAGGGAACAGGTTTGAACAGTTCTCTAAATATTTCAATACCCTGGTTTTGACACTTATTATAAAACCATCAAAAGAAAAGGAAAAAATAATGAGCCTGATCCTAGTTAACAGCCAATTGTTTCAGCTTTCTTCTGGCACAAACAGTACGTCGGAAATTAAATTTGTTCGCACTTAGTTTGAACGCGGTGAAATAACCCGCTGCTTGGTAAAAACTGAAAGAAGCAGCACCAGCAAATTAAAGGACCCCTTTTACTTATTCTGCCTTTTATATTATACCTAGCTCCCCCGTGGAATTATATGCTTCAAAATACCCGCCCTTCGCCATTGTTTCGTTTTGCTCCTGTTTCTTTTAGCACTTTTTCGGCCGTTCCGTTTTTTGCCGCAAACTTGGACGAGAGTTTCGAGGTTTGCCAGTACTTAAGACCATGAGAAGCTTCACAGTGTTTTTTTATTTTATTTTGGAAGACATGGTAGACAATCTGGTCCATCTTCTCTTTAAGACTTCTTTTGTTTGGCTTGTGTTGTGGGACTCTATCCACGGCGCGTTCAGCTTTTAAATACTTTGCGTTCAGCCACCGCGTCGGAGAAAGGGAGGGCTGGATAGAGTCGACAAGTGCTAACAAGACAATTGCTAATTTCACGTACCAAGTTATGGTATTTTGAAGAACGATATTTCTGAGACATTTTATCGCAAAAAGATCATTTCTAGTAAGAGTAATACTTTAAGAACAAATACTAGATAATAGAAACGTGGAATATCAGTCCTTTACTAATAACAAAACCGAAGTTGATTAAAATACAGAAACAAACCATTCCTGTCATTGCCCCAATCGTGCAGCAAAAACAGCGGCCGTGTCAAAAATAAAATCTCACGATTAGTTTTTTCTTTACAGTGGTATTTGAAAGTAATTGGCTTAATAAGATATTTATAGTCGGTAGAAGCTTCAGTTATTTATTACAGGTTTGTTTCCTTCCCAGAAGTTGAACCAGAGGATTGACATCCTGACGAGGACCCCTGCCAAGAAGGGCCGAAATATCGCTGATGAAGAATCGTAGCTGACGCATCCGTTATATCCATTATTTGAATATATGTTTCAAAGTCAGCTGGGGCTCAAAGAATATTTATAAGAACCAAGATTCAAAACCCATCTGACGTATGGTAAACAGAAGATGCATCACACGTTTTTGGCAATATTTTGCAGTAGCCTACAACTTTGCTGGTATGGGATTTAGTGCTTCCCTCAGTGATCGTTCACTGTTATGCGTCATTCAAATAAGAATACCCTACGGGCTGTGAAAAACACCCTGCTCAGGTCTAACGAAGCGAGAGAAACAGATAGGTATGCATTACCTCACACTTAAATTTTGCGGATGCATCACCCCCTTGCACAATGTCGTCAACTTCCTCGTGTGCAGGGACATCTAGCTGTAAATTTCCTTCTTCTTCGTTTGGTGCACCAGCTCCAACAACGCCTTCACTCATATCAAGAGGCTTTGGATTAGAACTTGACCAACAATTGCCTTGCCTTAGTGCAAGCATCGTCTTCGTATCGTTCTGCACAAAGTTCTAAAAAAAAAGTTCTAGAACATCGATCATTGACAGGTTTGGCACTAGTCAGGAAGGAGACTTGTGCTACTTTCACATGGGGCAAATTTGTCCAGCTTAACCATAAAACGGTAAGCTCGCAGTAGTTGTGTTTTTGATCGAGTTTGAAGTTACCTTCAACCTCAATGGTCTTTGTTTAATTCCATTTTCGGTCGTCCTTCAAACTCTGACCGTCGAACTCCGTTCGAAAACGGAAATTAATCAACCGGCTACGCTAACGGCGAACAAAACTTCGATCAACAAGAGCTGAAAGCTGATATGGCACTTGCAAGAATAAACAAAATGTTGGCGTGAGTTTTTTTGGGGGAGTTTTGTACAGAGTCGACTATTATTTTATTATACACTAGTAAGTAAAAAGTACTGTAAAAGGCATTTCTAGAACTCCTCTTCTTCGTTGGGCGGTTCAATGGTCTTCAATATGGTTTCGACATTTATATCAAGTACGTTTCTTCTTTGAATTGTTGCTGCGTAATTTCCCGTTTTGAAGGCACTAGAAATGCATATGTAAGCAAAACCCTTGAGGCAAACACGATAGCAGGTTTTTAAGGATCACTGATATATACAGTTTGGTCAAAAGTAGAACCCTTGTGGCACAAATGTTATGGGTTGAAGATGCGCACTTTAAGGGAGCTAGAACCTCATTTGTAAGTAAAACCCTTGAGGCAAAAATGGTAATGGGCTCATGGGGATCATGAAAATGCATATTTTGCTTAAAAGTATTTTTCTTAATTTTCGGTCATGATTGGTACTTTAAGAAATGGTCGGATTTGGAAAGTGACGAATTCAAAGCCAATTTTGTCGAATTTATAATATTCCAGCCAAGTTTCATCGTCCTAGCACATTTGGAAGTACCTTTACTCGCGATCACCGGAATTCCGGACTCCCCATTAAACTCACCCCACAGTCGCCTGAGCCAATCCGGTTCTGTAAATGATTTATCCGGAGCATCTCCTAGTTATTCCCACAAAGTTTCATCGCAATCTCTCCAGTCTAAGCCGGTCATATATCCCCCCCCCCAGTTGTTGTCGGATCCGGTCCGGACATGAAAATAAATCACCAGAGATATGTCCCCTGTTCAATTACAAAATTTCACTCAAATCCGATCACCCGTTCCAAAGTTACGCATGACTCAATATTCCGGATTCCCCCTCACTGGTCGGATGGTCGGCTCGGGAAAGTCAGTTTGATAGGGTCCCTGATATGCCTCCAAAGTGTCATCGTGAAAATCCCCAGAACCGCCATCACTGGAATTCCGGGAAACACCCTCCACCCCCTCCAACCCAACTGTCCGGATCCAGCCCAAATGTGTAAACGATTTATCTGGAGCAGATGCTGGTTATTCCCAGTAAGTTTCACTCCGATCCCTCCATTATAACCGTTTCTCAGGATTTCCGGTCGCCCCCCCCCCAACTCCTCCATAGCTGTCGAATCCAGTTCGGACTTCAAATGGAACATCAGAGATATGTCATTTATTCAGGAATTAAGTTTCATTTCAATCCGATCACCCGTTCAAAAGTTACACACCACTCAATTTTCCAGATTCTCCCACCCTCCGGGATAGTCGGATCGGGAAACTGATTATCGCCAGGTTGGTTTGGTCAGGTCCCTGATACGCCTGCCAAGTTTCATTATCCTAGTACCCCCTAATCTATATCAACCCCTACCAAGGTCCAAGATCATATTTTGCCAACCCCTTCGACCTTTGGTTGATCTATCTCTCTCCGAACGAATTCTTGCAAAGAATCCACGAGCAGAACTATACTAGTGTGATGAACGAATGACTCATTCATGCGCAGAGCTATACTAGTGCGAAGAAAGGGGTAGGGGTTTGACGGAAAACAGAAAAAGTATTTCGGCTGTCCCCTTCCCCCCCCCCCCCAGTTACCGGATCTGATCCGAATTTGACAATGAACATCCAAGACATTTGTTCTTGATACCTGTCAAGTTTAATGCACGCCCGATTATCCGCTATATCAACCCCTACTAAGGTTCAACAACATACTTTGCCAACCCCTTCGACCTTCGGTTGTTCTATCTCTCTCCGACCGAATTCTTGCAAAGAATCCACGAGCAAAGCTATACTAGTGTGATGAAAAAATGACTCATCCATACGAAGAGCTATACTAGTGCGAAGAAAGGGGTAGGGGTTTGACGAAAACTAGAAAAAGTATTTCGGGTGTCCCCCTCCAGCTGGGGGACACCCCCCAGGGGGATAGGATAGGATCCCCAGTTACCGGATCCGATCCGAATTTGACAATGAACATCCAAAACATTTGTTCTTGATACCTGTCAAGTTTAATGCACGCCCGATTATCCGTTCCAAAGTTATGAATGTTACTAATTTCCGGATTCCCCATGTTGCCACTCCCGCATTGATGGTGGGATCGGGGAAGTGATTATTTCCAAGTTAATCCGGTTGGGTCCCTGATATGCGTGCCAAGTTTTATCATCCTAGGTCATGTGGAAGTGCCCAAACTAGCAAAATGCGGACAGACCGACCGACAGACAGACATTACGATAGCTATATGGCACTTGAGTAAGCTCAAGTGCCATACAAACGCAACGAGTGTTTCTTGAACAGTTTGCAGACATACATATACAGTTGAGGAGACCTCATTTAACTATGGACGACGCAGTATTTGGCTGATCGACAATACTCACGCTGGACCACAGTGAACATAAGACTCGGTTGCCCCGTCCCATTGTAACCAACACGCTCTAGTCTTCAAACGATAACTATCGGGATACTGATTTGAACTAACTAGGAACCGTCTCTCTAGAACCAACCCACAAACAGAGGTCCTAGAGCGAACAACTACTTGGTAGCTTACCACCGGTCATTAGTTGCGTTTTTTGATCGAAGTTTGAAGTTACATTCAACCTCAAAGGTCTTTGGTTAAATACCGTTTTCGGTCGGCGGTCACAATTTCTTTGTCCTTCAAACTCTGACCGTCGAACTTTGTGATCTAGCCAGTTCGAAATTTGCTTGAATCGTCGAAGAAATTTCGACCAGGCAAGGATCGCCGGAGTCGTAAAAACACTAGTTAAGCAAACTTCGACGGCGTTTGAAAACGGAAATTAAGCAACCGGCTACTCTAACGGCGAACAAGACTTCGATAAACAAAAGCTACGAGCTCATATGGCACTTGTACGAGTAGGCTCGTACGCGTTTCTCAAAATTTCCGGTTCCCTCCTCCAACTCCCCCCAGTGTCATCGGACCCTGCCCGGATTTAAAGTGAGATGTCTGAGACACGAGGTCATCCTAAATATCAATTTTCATCAAGATCCGATCACCCGTTCGCAAGCTAAAAATACCTCAAATTTTGGCTTCACCCTCCCTGCACTCCCCCCCCCAGATGGTCGAATCGGGGAATTGACGATTTCCTATTTAATCTGGTCGGGTCCCAGACATGCCTGTCAATTTCCATCGTCCCAGCACATCAGGAAGCACGGAACTCGCGGGATCACTACAAATTCGGACTTCTCCCCCCCCCCCCAACTCCCCCAAAGTGAGCGGATCCGTTCCGGTTATATCAGTTACGTATCTAGGACTTTTGCTTGTACTTTCCACCAAGTTTCATCCGGATCCCTCCACTGTAAGTGTTTTCCAAGATTTCCGGTTTCCCCCTCCAACTCCCCCCAGTGTCACCGGATCCAGTCTGGATTTAAAATGGAGAGTCTGAGACACGAAGTCCTTCCATATATCAAGTTTCATTAAGATCCGATCACCCGTTCGTAAGCTAAAAATATCTCATTTTTCCTATTTTTTCCGGATTCCCCCTCCCTCCACTCCCCTCTAGATGGTCGGATCGAGGAAGCGACAATTTCTAATTTAATCTGGTCCAGTTCCTGATATGCCTGCCAAGTTTCATCGTCCTAGCTTATCTGGAAGTGCCCGAACTAGCAAAACCGGGACCGACAGACCGACTGACGGACAGAAATTACAATCGCTATATGGCACTTGAGTAAGCTCAAGTGCCATAAAAATGCAACTTTTGAATGCGGAGGTTGGACGTGTCAACCCCTGGTCAACCCAAACGATAGCTGCGTGTTTGATCAAAGTTTCGTTTGCTGTTTGCTTAGCAGGTTGCTTAATTTCCGTTAAATGCCGTCGAAGTTGACCGTTTGCTTAATCAGTGTTTTTATGACTCCGGCGATCCTTGCCTGGTCGACATTTCTTCGACGATTCAAGCAAACTTCGAACTGGCTAGCTCACAAAGTTCGACGGTCAGAGTTTGAAGGTCAAAGAAATTGTGACCGGCGACCAAAAACGGTATTTAACCAAAGACCTTTGAGGTTGAAGGTAACTTCAAACTTCGATCAAAAACGTTCGCTCGAGGGCCTCTGTTTGTGGATTGGTTCCAATGGGACGGTTCCTGGTTAGTTCAAATCAGTATAAAAACACAACTATCTTCATGGTGCTGAAACTGACCATAGACCTCGAATCCAGCGACATCTCTGTAAAGCAGCTATGCAACGGCACGTCTGTCATAAAGAGCCGAGGGAAGACGAATCTCTCCGTTCGTATTCGGTGACCGCTTTTTACCGGGCAGCACAGCTTTCAGGACTTTATTTACTATTTTTTGCCTCTGGGAACTTGACCAATAACAAGCTTGTCGAAAGGTAATTTGCTCATTTTTGTTGTCAAACTATTATTAACTTATTAATAACTTTTTACTTCAGCTTCGCCATATACTAACCAACTATCATGTTCCATCCAAACTGGCTCACTCGTTGGTGGGTAATTTATCTCACAACATTTCCAAGACCATAGGCCATAGTGGCCGGATCTCGAAGGACGTATAAGTAACATCTGGGACGAGTACTTTTGTCAGCTTGTAAAGTTTTATCTGAATCAGATCACTCGTTCGAGACTGAAGCATGTCACAAACACGATTTCAGGCTCCCCTCCCCCCTCCAACTTCCTGACTATGGGCATATTCGGTCATGTTCTAGGAGGGTTGCCAGGAATTCATTTGTAACCAAAGATGATTTTGTTTTAGACACTAATGATCACGGAAGCTTGGGGAACACGAAAATGTATCGTTTAGACAACAGCGTGCAGTGAACAGGTTCAGGGTGCTACGAATTCATTCGTAAGATAAATCCTTGAGACGAAAATGATCACGGTCCCTAGAGTCAAATGAAAATGTGTTGCGATCCAGTCTGGACTTGAAACGGTAAATTTGGAATGATCTGAAACACGTGCTCTTATCAGCTACAAAGTTTCAGCCAGATCGGATAACTGGTTTGAAAGTTAAGCGAGTCGCAATCAGAATTCCCCGTCCCTCCTCCCCCCCTGGATTCAGGTCCCTAATACGCTTGAAACGCTTCGTTGCTCTAGCTCATCTGCAAGTACCCTACAAGATTTCCAGTCACCCTCCAGCTCCCCGATCAGTGGTCGGTTCCAGTTACCATTTATCAAGTTTCATTCAGATCTGATCACTCGAAAGTTACACATGCCTCAATATGTCTAGTTCGCCATCTTCCCCCCACGATGGTCGGATCTGGGATGATAAAATAATGCTTAAGTTCCAAAATGCCTGTCGAATTTCATCGTCCTAGTGAACTTCGGAGCATCCTCAGTTGCGATGAGCGTACCGACCGACCGACGGAAAAGTTATCAATATATGGCATTGAAGTCGAATTCGAAATTTTACACAGAATTTTTTTAAATATCTGCTTTATTTGCCTATACCGTATCGAAATCGGAGAATAATCCTAAAATACAAAGCTCCCGATATAACGGCAAAACTCCAGAAGCTTCATTAAAATTTATCTGGACAAGCATATGAACGGCTTACTCCATATCACGGGCTCATCCGTTTGTTCTGTTGATTTTTTTTTATTTATTTTGTTGTATTAGTGTTTCTTCAGTTGTTTATTTGTTTCTTTCTCTTCTTTACTCCACTGTCTTCGCATTGTTTTTGTGCAGTGGGTTACAAATAAATTGTTATTATTATTACTATTGTGTAGTCGATGAGCTGGATGACTTGATGTGAATACTAGAAACGCTGGCGTATCCAGGGATCGAATGATATTTTGGGGCTGAACTTCTGGAATAATCTATGGTTGCGACAGACACAAGGCAGATACGTCAACAATTTACAGTGATTATAGTAGGACGTCATCTTTGATGTCTTTGTCTCGCAGAATCGGGCATTTACCGTTAAATTTTTAATTTAACGTTAATTTTTATGTTATTTGTATTTTATATCTGACTGATTTAATGTATTTGTATATTGACTATATTTATCATAAGATGTCGGTATCAATGTTGCAAAATTGTATATACTTCTAGATTGTTCTGTTATGACGTTATGTATTGACGTAAAAACTACCCATCGGCTTGTCCGTTATCTGTTTTTTAGATTATATTGAATTGAATTGAATAAGAGGGTGTTGAGGAGAGCAAAAGGAGTTATAAATTCGTCCAAGCTCCTTCGAATTATAGCGACTTCGATCTGAACAATAATGACCATACGCAATACTAATGAAATTTGTTCAAATACAATAGTACAGCTCTCAGACAGTGCTATGAAAAATTCCCTCGGGGACTGTCGCATTTCTAGCCTTTATCAGATAAACGCACGAGTACAGGAAGGGTATCCAACCTCGAATTTATATAACCTCGAACTTGGCCAGAAAATCTAACACGGAAACTTCTTTGCAGTCCAAAACAGGTCCTAGGTCATTAGGACTTCCTTCCTCACAGTGAGGACCTTGTTAGGGCTGCAACGAAATTTCCTTTCAACCTTCTTGGGCCAGGTTCGATACCTCTCCTGCAAGTCCGTTTGCTTTTAGGATTCAAACCTTCAGAAACCACTGGTAGGCTAGCTTTCAACCCCGATCGTCTTACGTTTTGTTTTCCGCTATCCTTATTAACGTCGGCGTCATCTCGCTCCTACCGAACCGAGGCTCCTACTCATTTGCGCTTCACTACAATACTAACCATTCTTTGGTTCTGCCAACGAAGCCAAGGTCAGTATTGCCAAAGTATTGCCTCTTGGTAACAATTGTGACATCAGTGCAGAACGAGATCTGATTTGTGGAAACATGGGCGCGCTTATCCACTCGTGTTCATGTTGAAACTAGTATGTGTGGTATATGTAACCACGGTAACTGGATCTGCAATTAGCCGATTTTGCAGTTACTGTGATATCTGATACCACGGCTGCGATGCAAAAACGATAATTGCCAAAGTCGCGCCTTTCGAAGTCATCCCTAAAGAACACGAGCTTACGGCACTTGATAAGAGTAGGTGGTACAGGAAAGAAGATGCGAACGTCACAAAATACCCTGCCATCCAAAAATGCAAATCGGACCCGGAAATAGGATATCTAGTTACACTCAAGTCTGAGCATTACCAGCATCGCCCCGGATCATTTAGGGAAAATGAGTATTCTACCTTCCAAGTTTCAACCCAGTAGATCCACCCGTTTGGTCCGTGGACGTGCCACACGATTTCCGGTACCCTCTCCAACTCCCCCTACCGTGGCCGAATCTAGTTCAGACTCCTAAATAGATTACCTGAAACATTTTATCTTACCGCTTATTAAGTTTCATTCAAATCCAAGCGTTTTTTGGGAGCTTTAGGTAACTCTCCCCCTCTCCCACCCTGGTCAGATCCAGTTCGAACCCTAAAATATGTCATCTAGGGCATGTGATATGTCTACACTCCAAGTTCATCCGAATCGCTCCACTTGTTTGACCCCTATGCCAGCCACATAATTTCTGGGATCCCCCTTCCAACTCCCCTTCCTGTGTGCTGAATACGACTCAGACACATACAAATTGCACATCTGACATGTCCTATTCCCGTTCATTAAGTTTGCCTGGAATCGGAACATAGCCTATCTGCAAAATCCGGAATCGAGCTTCAACCCCCCCCCCCACCCTATACTAATCAAGGCCGCATAAACTCGGTACTGTCCAACTTGCATGTTAAAAAGTCCCCCCCCCCCCTCCTCTAACTCTCCCAACCGTGTCTGCATGTGGTTCGGACGCATGTTTTGCTAATCTAGATGATCAGTTCTTATCACCCATAAAGTTTCACTCGAATCGGACCTCCTTTTCGCAGCTTACGGAAGCCACTGATTTCCGTATTCCCCTTCCCTCAATTCCCCAAAGATGTTAGGTTCCAGGAAAACGAGTAATTCCAGGGCAGTATTATTTGGTCCTTGAGTCGATAATACGCCTGCAAAGTTTCATCAGCCCTTAGAATATAATAATTTAGATATTACAATATCTCGAACCATCCTAACTGGCGATCAGTGGAATTCCGAGAAACAGCCTCCATAGAGCCCCGATTCCATCTGGTTTTGTCAGTTACGTATCTAGGGCTATTGCTTTTTCATTCCACCAAGTTCCATCCTAATCACTCGACTCTGAGCGTTTCATGAGATTTGCGGCGCCCCAGTCCAATCCCCCCCCCACAGGTATCGGATCCTATCAAGACTTGACGTGGAACATCCGAGACGATAGCTCTTTCGACTTGCCAAGTTTCATTCAATTCCAATAACCCGTTCAAAAGTTATGCATGTCACTAAATCCGTGCTCTCCATCCCTCTACCCCCCCCCCCCCCTTGATGGTTTGATCAGGGCAACGACTGTTCTCAAGTCAGCCTGTTCGGGTCCCTGATACTCCTCCCAAGTTGCATCGTACTAGCAAATCAGGAGGTACCGAACTCACTAGATTCCAGAGCCCCTCCCTCCCAACACCCCCACAGTTCCCAAATCTGGTCCGGATACATTAACAATGTATTTAGGACTTGTGCTTGTTCTTCCCACGAAGTTTCATCCCGATCCCTCCACTCTAAGTGTTTCCCAAGATATCCGGCTCCCCCCTCTAGCTCCCTCCAAAGTCACCAGATCCGATCCGATTTGAGATGGGTCGTCTGAGGCACGAGGTCTTTCCAAGTATCGAGTTTCATTAAGATCCGACCACCCGTTCAAAAGTTATAAATACCTCAAGATTCCAGATTCCCCCTCCCTCTACGATGCTCGGATCGGGGAACTGACTAATTCCAACTTATACTTCTTATACTTTTGGGGTCCCTGATATGCCTGCCAAGTTTCATCGTCCTAGCGTGTGGAAGTTCCCAAACTAGCAAAACTTGGACAGACCGACCGACAGACCGACGGACGGACAGAAATTACGATCGATATATGGCACTTGGCCGAAAGGCAATTGCCATAAAAAGTGATATCCAATTACATCACTAAGTTCCAGACTTCTTTCTCACCAATTTGACAAAATCCCAGGCTCTATTGTTGATAATGACGAAAGTGAGATGACTTTTTCGGATACCACGATCATTTACCACAGTCGGACCGTGGTGTCTCAATATCAAATACCACGATCACTGCCCAGGTACCACGATAATCGCAAACTTTCCAACTTTTTTGTTCATATTTGTGGTGCCCCTATGTGGTTATTTAGCAACTACCGAACTGTACTATATTTAGCAAATACCGAAATTCCGAAAGCGTGACGAAAAATCAATCTTGGGTTACACGCAATAGCAGGCTTTTTCCATACGTCTTGACAATCTGGAACTGAACATTTGCTGAGTTTCGCGTCATAGCCACTGAAATGTACGCTTTTCTGAAATTCAAATTCTCCTCTTTGGGTGTCCTCTGTCTTGTCGGACCAGCAGCGCTTCTTCTGAACCAGAGCCCGAAGTGACAAAAGAAAAAATCTCTTAGTGGACAGATCCAAGTTAGGAAAGCTGGCTTTCCAGTATGAAGTTTAGGTCTCACCTATATACAATTGACGGTGGAAATGTGAAGGGAGCGCGCGAAAGTGCCTCTGCCCCCCCCCCCCTCTTATTTCCCTTAAACGAGCAAAGCACTTTAGTGTCTGACCACAATGAGGGAAGTTGGAAGGGTCATCCAGGAAATCTTTTGACATGTACTATTGTCAAACAAGTGATTCAGTTCGGATGATACGTTATAGTTGCAAAGACCCCGCATCATTAGATTTTACGTGTCCGGAAGGGAGTTGACCGCTAGTAGTCGATCTGTGGGGGAGCTATACGCTCCTCATAAATTTCCCCTCTTATTAGTTATTTTTGGCCACTAGGTGCGCTATCTAAAAAATACAATGAAACGTTCCTTCTTGGTATACGTATATCGAGGTTTGTTTGGCTTTTTTTAATTTTTCTTAGACCTAGCCATGTTTAAACTGTTTATAATGCTTCTTCCTCTATTTTTGCTTTACCCATCTCTGTTCTGTCAAGCGTCGTCAAGTTTGTCATTTCTGGCTTCGGACTTCGGTGATGAGTGCTAATGGCTGACTTTTCCACGGGGCTAGTACGTGACTCGATCTGAAGCGCAAGTCTAATCGCTTATTCACCCTTCAGATAACTTATATCAAGATCTCACGTGTGATAGTTATTGTTCCTCAAGTGCGTCTGGTGGCAGTTTGTCTTCGGATTTTATGAGGGACGGATATAGGGGTGTCCCAGAATTTTGTGACAACCTTAGAACGGAGAGATCATGACGAAACTCATTGGGGAGGAATAATAATAATTTTAATAATAATTTATGAAAGCCAACAAAGGGCCACACAACAGTATTCATTATCGCACTCAACTAACAAAATTGACCTTCAAAATTACATACAATAAGATCACTTCTTTTTACCCTTCTAGTATTCGCCAAATTACCTCCAAACTAAACTTCCAGTATACACTTAAAATATTTACATACCGACCGAATTACCTGACGATTCGTCGACTTCATAATACCAGGAAATAGTATGGGCACCCCACCAAAAAAACTATCTCTGATTTCCTTCACCCCCGGACAATCTGTCAACAGATGGCATACACTCTCTTCTACCACACCACAAAATCGGCAAGCACACTCAGCCACTGGCAAAGACCTATTCTTTTCAAAAACCTTTTTTATGAAAAGAAATGTGTCGACGGTTGGGAATTTAGAAAGAGACATGCGACAATGACAGCGCGAACCTTAGCTGATAAATATGTGATCTACCCGGCGTGCAAGAGCCATCTGTGCTTTTAGCTCTGGCTTTCTTATGTATTTTTTTCACTCGTCTTCATGAAACTAAGGAGTAAACCATGAATCCTCTTAAACTGTTCATAAGCTACCTCAGTTATCTAGTTATTTACACTATTTTATTCGCACAAAAATGACATCTTTGTCTTTGCTAGCCTCCCGTTTGACAATGTGTGCGGCAAACCGAAAATAACAGAGACAACAGCTTATGTAAGCTGTTGTCTCTGTTATTTTTCAGCTTATATAAGCTGAACTATTTTATTCGCACAAAAATGACATCTTTGTCTTTGCTAGCCTGCTGTCTGACAATATGTGTCAGACGAAGCCAGATATGAGAAACTTGACGACGCTTGACAGAACAGAGATGGGTAAAGCAAAAATAAACATGTGTTGTGTCGGTCTCTATGTCAAGTGCTGTTGTCTCTGTTATTTTTCAGCTTATATAAGCTGAACTACTTTATTCGCACAAAAATGACGTCTTTGCTAGAAGGTCTGACAATGTGTGGGGCAAACCGAAAATAACAGAGACAACAGCTTATACAAGCTGAAAAAATAACAGAGACAACAGCTTATATAAGCTGTTGTCTCTGTTATTTTCGGATGTAGAGTTGAATTTGGTGATCAATCACCAAAATAGCAACGCTGTGAGAGTGTTCCACAGATTTTGAAGGTCGATTCCTGCGTCATCCACAAACTCAATATTCAGAAATAAGGGTGATGCCCCGCACAACTGTTGAAATTGCTCATAATAAAACAGCGATTACTTCCCAATTTCTTGTAGCCTAAATCATACCGTGCCACGAAAAACATTTATTGTGCTCTTTTGTGATAAAAGTCCCTGTACGAACAGCGGTTTCCATGGCATTGGTTAAAACCTGTACAACCACTCCTGACTGATACTTCTGGGATCCTTTTGGGGTCAAAGTCCAGGTCATGTTTGAAGTTGGATTCCGCAGCTCCATATTGAGGGTTTAGGACGGGTTTCAAGCTAAGTGACCATATTATCAAGTAAATATGACAGTCGATTCCAAGGTAAGGAGGCATGCTCACTGAAGTCGTATCTGAACTTTGTTTTCTCGCCAGGCTAGTAGTTCGCCTGGGATCTGGGACAAAACAAAAACTTGGTAGAAATAAAATTTTAACTTGTAGTCAAAGAAAGAATCGATGTAGGGAAAAGTATACTTGCTGAAGCCACATCTGAACTTTCTTGGAGCCCATAAATGAAGGGGCTTAAAAATGTAGGGTATTAAATAATTATCCGATTCAGTGGGTTTGGCTACGTACAATGGTTTCCATGAGTTTTAGTTTTAGCTTCTTTTAGTTGAATTCTCCTTATTATATACACCAGCTTTTACATGCTAAACTACATGAACGCACTTTTTGTAACCCTCTTAACATCCTTTATACATGTAGATGATACTTCTGACTGAAAGAAAGCCCGAATGGGCCTGTGGGGGCAGGCAAAAAAAAAACTTCACTTTACATTATTTTCACAGACTTATTAAAAAATGAGAAGAAAACTGAAAGAGGAAAAATAAAAATGAAGGAAGGAAGAAAGCAAAGAAAAAAACAACAACAACAACAAACATTGGACATGACATTGGTTAATACCTGTACCGCCAATCCTGACTGATACTTTTGGAGTTCTTTAGCGTTTATCTGTTCATCTGTCCGTCGATAACTCTCGAACGAGTTGAAATGTTTTTGTCAAACTTGTTGTGAGGATACTCTGGGTCAAAGTCCAGGTCACATTTGAAGTAGGATTCCGTAGCTCGCCTGCATCTCTGCTATCACCAGGACATATGTAGTCCAGGACATATATGTCATCGGGTAATTCTGCAGACATGCTAAATGATATGGACGGTAATTTTCAGTTTTCCCCCTCAACATCTATCCCCCTCGAACAACTTTGTGGAAGAATACTAGCTGTGAGGTCTTCCAGTCTCATAACATCGTGTAACTGACAATAGAAAATGCCAAGCTACAACTACTGGCGTGAAAATAAAATTTTGGCCTTTGGTCCGACACTTTTTCCTAGCAAAGAAAAAGCCTTCCCGAACCTTTCAAGGTTCAAGGAAATATAGAGTCAATGGGATGATGTCTCTACGTAGACACAACACTACGAAGACACGACAGTACATAGAAACGAAAAAAAGTGTTAGTACATGGCCACTTCACTACAGAGATACAATGGAACGAAGACCAACACTACATGGACATGACGGTACAAGTACCGACACTACATGGAGACGACGGTACAAGTACCGACACAACATAGAGACAACGGTACAGGTACCGACTGTACGTAGACACTTTTTGATTTTCGACGTAGTGTCGGATTTTGTCCTCGTTGTGACGCGTCCACGTAGTGTTGTTCGACGTACCGTCGTGTCTACGTAGTGTCTTTCGATGTACCGTCGTGTCTACGTCGTGTTGTTCGAGGTACCTTCATGTCTCCGTAGCATCGTTCGATGTACCGTCGTGTCCAAATAATGTCGGTTTTTTCTGTCCACGTAGTGTCGGGAATGTTGTCCATATAGCGTCGGATTTTGTCCACTGACTGACGTGTCTACGTAGTTTCGTGTCTATGTTGGGCCACGCACCCGAGTAAACGCCTCCGATTTCTTTACTGTAGAGCGAAGCGTACCAAAAGGCGTGGTTGTCCGGGTCAGAGCAAAATAACTCTAGACAGTAGTGCGAAGACCTATCCTGTGGAGGGGTAAATCTGTTGAATAGAAAACTAAAATTAAAACTGAAAAACTGAAATTGAAAAAATGAAATTTAAAATTAAAATGAAAATGAAGAAATAAAAATGAAAATTAATAAATTAAAATGGAAATTAAGAAATAAAAACGAAACATAAGCAATTAAAATGAAAATTAAGGAATTAAAAATTAAAACTGAAAAAAAATCAACGAGGAATTAAAGTCAAATTTTAATAGTAAGATCTTGTTTTAATTTTAGTTTTTCGATTTTAATTTTTCAATTTTATTTTTTTGGTTTGAATGGGGTAAACCTGTTGAATAAACCAGATCTCGTTACGGGCTCGTTACGAGGCGTGCGCAGCAGGAAAGAAGAAGAAGAAGAAGCTGAAGAAAATAACTGAGGCTGATGCAGGAGTGTGATATGTAGCCTACTTGGATATAGTAGTGTTCCAGCAACTTATTATTAGTGACGATCGTTACTATTCTTGTTATTATTGCCGTTCCAGATACTGCCATAATAAGTAAATTGTCTTCTCAGACTTAGTAGTTTCGTTCCACGATTGCTACAATCGTTTCAATTTAATTATGATGGACACGAGCATCATAAGTGATAATAACTATCGGTTCTGCAGGTAAGAGTGATGACGTATGTTCGCGTTGTTATTATTTTCGTTCCAGAGAGCGTAATACCTACCAGAATACGGCGCTCACCCCCCCTTATCATCGTAACTTGTAATAACTTGACTGGAACGCTTCTTCAGTAATTTTTCAACTTCTTCTCCTTCTTTCCTGCTGCGCACGCCCCGTTACAGTAGACCGTAACGAGCCCGTAACGAGCTCAGGTATAATTAAAATTGAGAATTTAAAACTGAAATATAAAAATTTAAATAAAATAACATGTTACTATTCAAATTTAACTTTAATTCCTTGTTAATTTTTTTCGGTTTTCATTTTAGTTTCTTAATTTTTGTTTTAATTTCTTAATTTTAAATTTATTTTTTTTCATTTTCATTTCGATTCTTAATTTAGAATTTTAATTTTCTATTGAACAGATATACCTTCATAGTATCCTTCCCACACATCAAAAATGGGCCTCCGTCGCAGCGCCGTCCAGCTCGCTTCGTGAGAGAAGCTTCAGCAAACTGGTCGTGTGTACAGTGGCGGACGTAGAAAATTCTGGGAAGGCTAAACATCGACGAAACAGGGGTGGCTGAATAGTTTTTGCGCTCGTGGTAAGGAAACTCGTAACTGAATAATAACGAGAAGTGTACCTTATATAATTTTCTTTTCGAGCAAACGATAACAAAAAAAAACAACGTAAGAGTTAAACCATTACAGGAAAGACTATTTACAGTAAAAACAAGAGCTGAAAGCTCATATGTTTCCAACGGATACGTCAGCTACGATTCTTCATCAATAATGAAGAATCGTAGCTGACGTATCCGTTGTAAACATTGTTTGAATAAATCTTTCAAAGTCAGCTGTTTGAATAAATGTTTCAAAGTCAGCAACACTTGCAAGAATAGGCAAAATCTTGGCAGGAGTTTTTTCTTTGGGAACTGTGTACGGAAGTAGACTCCTTGAACATATTTCCCATTAAAATTCCAGAACATTGATCATCTGAGAAAACCAAGTTCAGATATTGAATCAGCATGTGCGTTTACCCCTATAAGTCATATCTGTTTTGACGAAAACTTCCTGCCACTTCTGCAAATTTCCCAGTTTCGGCCGAATTCGGAAAAACTTGTCCGGCGAAGAAAGAAAGCTCAAAAACAAACTCCACGTATCTTCTTTCCCAATACTGAACATCTAATCAACTTCAAATAAAAATTCAACTTATAAAAAAATTTCCGGCTCCAGCCGGATTCCGGTTGAACTATATGTCCGGGTAAAAAACGATTGTCATACACGTATTCACCATCTCTTTACCCCTAAATCGAATATCTAATCAATACAAATTAAAACTCTAACTTTTAACAATTTTCGGTTTCGGCTGGATTCCGGGCGAACTACTTGTCTGGGTAGAAAATTGTTTTCACGTAAGTGTTCAGCATGTCTTCTTACTCCTAAATCGAACTCCAAATAAAACTTTTACTTTTAACAAACTTTCCGGTTTTTGCCGGATTCCGGGCTAACTACTTGTCCGGCGAAAAAACGATTTTTACCATCGTGTTAACCATGTCTGCTTACCCCTAACTCTAATCAACTTCAAATAAAACTTTTACTTTTAACAAACTTTCCTGGTTTTGGCCGGATTCCGGGCGAACTACTTTTCTGAAGACAAAACGGTTTTCACCATCGTGTTCAACATTTCTTCTTACACCATAATCGACTACCACTTTATCTATTTAAAAATATTTCATTTGCCCATTAATTCAAACCCCCTCCCCCACCCCTAAATGTAGGGCTACATAGACCATCTACGAACTTGACCTTGCTCTTGACCCAAAAAATCCTCACACCAAGTTTCATAAAAATATCTCATTCCCTTGGAGAGTTATAGTGCGCACAGACGGACAGACGGACGGACGGACAGACGGACAGACGGACATCTTTTGCGATGTCATAGGTATCCAGCCACTTACGTTTTGGGATCCCAAAAAGTATTTTATTGTTGAACGTGGCTGTAATGATGCGGACTTTAAAGGCGCTAGAAATGCATCTGTAAGCAAACCCCTTGAGGCAAAAACGATAGCAGGTTCTTAGGGATTATTGATATATACCGTTTGATCAAAAGTAGAATCCTTGTGGCACAAATGATCATGGGTTGAGAAGTATTGTTTGATAAAAAGTACTTTTCGACCTTTCGGTGAAGATGCGCCCTTTAAGGGAGCCAAAACCTCATTTGTAAGCACAACCCTTGAGGCAAAAATGGTAATGGGCTCATGGGGATCATGACATTGCATATTTGGCTTAGAAGTATTTTTCTCAATTTGCGGTCATGATTGGTACTTTAAGGAATGGTCGGATTTGGAAAGTGGCGATGTCTAAGCCAATCTTGTCGAATTTACAACTCCACTGTATTTCAGCTTGGCAATATCACAATTATTCCCAATCTCTCTACAATGATTGATTTACCACTACTTGCTTTAACTGCTTGCTTGTTCGAACAAAGGCTTTGTCATCGAACACAAATAAACACAATAGACGTATACCACACTAGTATTTCGTCGCAAGAAAACGTGGTAATTGCTTTGTAACGATAGGGAAGAGTTCTGGCGTGTCAGAACTGCGCGTAAGATCTCATAGAGGCCATCTAGTGTTCCAGAAATGCATATACCCTGGTAGTTTTGTTTGGCCAGAGAAGCGGCTGATACTTGCCATATTATTCCAAACCCCTTCGACCTTCGATTGCTCTAGCTCTCTCCGAATGAATTTAAGCAAAGAATGACTCATCCACGAGCAGAGCTATACTAGTGTGAAGAAAGAATGACTCATCCACGCACAAGGCTAGACTATTGTGAAGAAAGGGGTAGGGGTTTGACGAAAACTAGAAAAAGCGTTTCAAGAGATTTCGGGTGTCCCCCTCCAGCCCCCCCCCCCCGTTATCGGATCCAAATTTGACAATGAACATCCAAGACACTTATTCTTGATACCTGTCAAGTTTAATGCTCGCCCGATTATCCGTTCCAAAGTTATGAATGTTACTAATTTCCGGATTCCCAATCTTGCCACTCCCCCGTTGATGGTCGGATCGGGGAAGTGATTATTTCCAAGTTAATCCGGTTGGGTCCCTGATATGCGTGCCAAGTTTTATCGTCCTAGGTCATGTGGAAGTGCCCAAACTAGCAAAATGTGGACAGACCGACAGACCGACAGACAGACATTACGATCGCTATATGGCACTTGAGTAAGCTCAGGTGCCATATAACAATGTTTGATGCCTATGTGAGGAATAAAAACCTCGTTGACGCTTGACTACGGTAAATGGAATCGTCAGCTAATTTTTAATTGAAGATATCCTGGCCAAAAAATTAACCTATGCCGAAATGTCGCTTTTGTGAAAATAAGGTAATATTTTTCGCAGTCAAATCCAATTCGCAATCAGCTTGTGCTGAAATAATAATCATGCTCAAACTTGATGACGCTAAAATACACCTTACAAATTTTCCAACGGAAACAAGAGCTCAACCAGGAATACTTACAGTAGAATAAGATAGTTGATATCTATGGACGCTATACGAAAACCAGAAACAAGGACGACGGGAAAACAAATCATTCCGCTATTTGCCGAACAAGTATAACAAGACCAAAGGTTTCGATGGGATCCCAAAAATTCAATATCTGATCCAGACAACTGGGTCTTGTCTTAGCCAGATCCAGTCTTCGCCAGACTCCTTGAACATTTTTACAATTAAAATTCAGAAACAGATTAAGGCCAAATAGCTAATCACCTGAGAAAACCAAGTTCAGATTTGGATTCAGCATGTGTGTTTACCCCTATAAGTCATATCTGTTTTGACGAAAACTTCCTGCCACTTCTGCCAATTTCCCGGTTCCGGCCGAACTCAAGAACTACTTGTCCGGCGAAAAAAGAAAGCTCAAAGACGAAATCAGGGTATCTTCTTTCCCCAGTAATGAACATCTAATCAACTTCAAATAGAAATTTAGCTTATAACAAATTTTCCGATTCCAGCCGGATTCCGGTCGAACTATATGTCCGGGTAAAATACGATTGTCACACAGGGACTCAGCATCTCTTCTTACCCCTAAATCGCTTATCTAATCAACTAGAAATAAAACTTTGACTTCCAACAGTTTTCCGGTTTGGGCCGGATTCCGGACGAACTACATGTCCGGGTAGAAACTTGTTTTCACATAAGTGTTCAGCATGTCTTCTTGCCCTAAATCGAACATCTAATCAACTCCAAATAAAACTTTTAATTTTGACAAACTTTCCGGTTTGGGCCGGATTCCGGTCGAAATACTTGTCCGTCGAGAAAATCGTTTTCACCATCGTCTTCAGCATGTCTCCCTACCTCTAAATCGAACATTTAATCAACTTCAAATAAAACTTTTACTTTCAACAAACTTTCCGGTTTGGGCCGGATTCCGGGCTAAATACTTGTCCATCGAGAAAATAGTTTTCACCATCGTCTTCAGCATGTCTTCCTACCCCGAAATCGAACATCTAATCTACTTCAAATAAAACTTTTACTTTCAACAAACTTTCCGGTTTGGGCCGGATTCCGGGCGAAATACTTGTCCGTCGAGAAAATAACTTACACCATCGTCTTCAGCATGTCTTCCTACCCCTAAACCGAACATCTAATCAACTTCAAATAAAACTTTTACTTTCAACAAACTTTCCGGTTTTGGCCGGATTCCGGGCGAACTACTTGTCTGATGACAAAATGGTTTTGGTTGTAACATTAGCTGTTTCAAAATATTTTGTTTGTCCCTTAATTTGAATCCCCTCCCCCACCCCTAAATGTAGAGCTACAAAGCCCATCTACGAACTTGACTGGTCCGACGACCCAACGAACCCTCACACCCAGAGGCGTTACTAGCCAAAATGTTTGGGGGGGGGGGGACGAGGAATTTACCGACTGGCTGAAAACTTTACCGACTTTTTCTGCAGAAAAAACGACTGTTTTCAACAATAAAAATGACATTATTGAAAAAAAATCGACTGATTTTCAGAAACATCTACTTATTTTCATAAAAACCGACTATTTTGACGAAAAATCGACCAATTTTCAGAAAAACCGACTATCGCCGGTGAAAAAAATCAAGTGTTTTGACGAAAAATCGCGGCGCTTCGCACCGACTCGGTTATTTTTACCGACTGGCCGACGGCATTGGGGGGGGGGGGCGTCCCCCCCCCTCCCCCCCCCAGTCGTGACGCCCCTGCTCACACCAAGTTTCATCAAAATATCTCATTCCCTTCGAGAGTTATCGTGCTTACAGACGGACGGACAGGCGGACGGACGGACGGACGGACAGACGGACAACTTTTGCGATGTCATAGGTATCCCTCCACTTACGTTTTGGGATCCCAATAAAAACGAGAAACGTTGCCCGATCGATGACTTAAATCCGACCATCGGGGATAGCTGTGGTGACGCTTCCGGCTCTTCCGCTATGTGCACGTCGATTCTTTGTTGGTACGTAGATTAAGTCATCGGGGGTATATGTCTTGCCGTCTGATAGGTAAGATCAGCAGTTCAAGGACTGGTTGGATCTTGGCAGTCACAATTTCTAAACCAGTCTTGTCGATTCTCTAATGTCCCAGCCGAGTTTCAACTTCCTAGCAAATCTGGAAGTATCTTAACTAGCACTTTAATTATAGACGCCTACCCCATCTCCTACGAGAGTAACCTGATTTTTCTAAAACAGTTGTTGCTTATCCCCCCCAAGCTCCACCTCTATTCCGGACTCACCCTCCCTCCCCCGCCACACACGCCAATTAGATCGAGAAAATAAGTCAGTTTGAAGTCTGGGACCCCCCCCCCCCCCCTCCCTCATCCCCCCAAAGTGTCCAGATCCATTCCGGTTGTGTACAGGATTTATCTAGAGCCGATGCCTGTTGTTTCCAGCAAGTGCCGCCATCCCTCCGGTCTAAATGTTTCACGAGATTTCCGGTCTCCCCCTATACATCCCCGCACCTGTCTATTTGAGTCCAGACCTGAAATGGAACATCAGAGACGTGTCTTTTCTTCAGTTATAATTTTTTTTTTTTTTTTTTTTTTCGGATGAATCCAATCATCCGTTAGAAAGTTAAGCAGGACTAAATTTTGTTAGTTTAATTGCGTCCCTGACATTTTAGCTTCGTACAACGCCTATTCAGAGCTGTGATGCAACTCTTAACCAATCAGCGTCTTCCTATATTTTTTGCAAACAAAATCTCCCATTGCCCTACTGCATTGTATCACGACAGTTCTCATGTGAAGTGATCAGAGCAGAGCAAAATAACACTCGGGAGTAGAGTCAAAACCTATGCTTTCCTTGCTTCGCAAACGAGCCATACTCATAGAGCCACCCACTGCGTTTGTGGCATTTAAAGCGAGACAAACTTGTGGATTAAATTTCTAGTAAAACTAAGATGCGGTCTGCACACATCGAGGAAACAGAGGAGGTTGTATCTGTTTTTTTTGCATTGTTCAGAATATGAAGTTATTCGAGCCAGCGCTGGTGCATGACCGATTGAGTTTCAGTAGGGGCGTTCGCTATCGCTCGTGGTGCTAGTGTCCTTGCTATTCGAGTGTGTGTCACTTTTTTCAAGTCTTGGCGCTACTCCCTAGTGTTATTTTGCTCTGGACAGCACTCGTTAACGATTGATCTAGTTTCAGTAGGGATGTTTGTGTCCGCCAGTGGAGCTAGTGCCGCTTCGATTTGACTCTGTGTCATTTTCCAAAGTTCGTTCATTACTAGAGTTATTTTGCTCTGGTCCGGTTCCTAAATGAGCACTGAGCATGCCCGTATCCAGGAACTTATTTCGGGAGGGGGGGGGGGGGTGCCTTTGGGGGGGGGGGGGGGGGTCGCCTGCTGGTCGGACAAAGAAGTACAAAAATACATAGATCAGAGGGAAAAGCCTATGAAAATGATAATTTTTTTATGTTTCGGGGGCTGGGGGTCAACCCCCTAACCCCCCCCCCCCCTTGGCACTGAGTATATTTTTGCCATGACGGAGCTTTTCTATGGAGTTGTGTTTTGCAAATTATCTTGTGACATCGCTTCTGCCTTTCTTCCGCTAGCTACTTGAAGAGGCCGAGATTTCGCATCAGCAAGGAGAGATAGTCATCAAGAGTATTGTCCTCGTCAGGCACTTCTGCTCTGCTGTCGCTTAAGGACCGTTCACGCTTGTGTGTTATGCAGCGATTACAAGTACAGGAAAACTTGAACAGAACCCGATCTTGGTGACAGGATTATGTTTACACGCAGAGTGAAAAAATAAATTCTTCAAACCAGAAAATCTGACAAAAATAAATTCACTTGTCAACAAAAAAATGTGTTGATATCATTTATGACATCAGTACTGATGATTGCTGCTCTTAAAAGCTAGCTAGACTTTTTTTTAGTACTTTTTACCAGCGCCGCCGACAAAATTTATTTTAAGTAGACCGGAATTCCTTTCATCATGAAAGGATTTCCGTCCCGCTAGACTTTTTTCCTACTCGTCTTCACGAACGGAACCCTTTCGAGTCGACCGAAATTCCTTTCTACTCGACGGGGTTTCTTGTCCGTTGCCCGCTACATTAACAAGAGTAAAAATACTTCGCCTTGTAAACCTTCTCTTCCTCTTTCGTTCAACTTGAAAATCAAGTTGTACGCCCACGTATGCGCAGGTTAACAACACGGAGCATGACAACGAATCCCAAGAGAACCTAACCTTTGATAACTTTAGAGACACTAAACATCCTGAGATTTTTTATAATAAAAAAAAAAAAAAATAAAAAAAAAAAAAAATATGGAATTTCAGATCAGCCTCGACCGGTTTTGTGCAAATTCAGTAGTATCTGTTGCTGTGTCTGTTGGAACAATGTCGATTTTTCTGTCGTCGACCAGTTGACTGCTGCAATTATTTCAGATAAGATAAAAGCTTGTAGTTGTCAGAACGCAATTACACTGTAAAAAGTTTCTCCTAATAAGGATGCAGTATTTGCTACTGGGATTAATCTTATCTCTATTGGGATAAAATTAATCCGAATTAGGCATAATCTTACCTCAATAAAGATAAGATTAATCCCAGTAGCAAATACTGCAAGATTTGTTTAGTATGACTAGCTATCCATTCAAAGAGCTCATTCAGTTTCAATTATATTACAAATATCTCTCCTTATCCGTTTCTCACTTTCTTACTTATAACAGTCACGTGCTGGAAACGCACGCTGTGATTGGTCATGTACAACTTTTATCACACAAAATAGAACCCGGCGGGATGAAAGGTTTACCATAGATAGCAAGTATAATTCAAGAATTCTTCGCCTTAAACGTAAGCTTGAACGCTCCTTTAGACCCCATCTGCAAAGTCGACTAGATCAAATACAATTGCCGGCCACTAAAAACAATGAGGGTTCGAAATGCCACAACGTTCCCAGTTGGGAACACTTTTAGTTACTTGATACTTAGTCCTTCCTCTGTAAATATTTTTATTTAAATGCTTCACGTATTGTAAGACCGGTGTGGTGTGTACGGAGCTATGAAACGCTATCAGAGGAGTCACGACTGGGGGGGGGGGGGGGGGACACCCCCCTCCGCAAAGCCGTCGGCCAGTCGGAAAAAAAACCGAGTCGTCGCGAAACGCCGCAATTTTTCGTCAAAACAGTTGATTTTTTTCACGAAAACAGTCTGTTTTTCTGAAAATTTGTTGATTTCTCGTCAAAATAGTCAGTTTTTCTGAAAATCAGTGGATTTTTCCGAAAATCAGTTGTTTTTTTCAAAAATGTCATTTTTATTGTTGAAAACAGCAGAAAAAGTCGGTAAAAATTACCAGCCAGTCGGTAAATGCCTCGTCCCCCCCCCAAACATTTTGGCTAGTAACGCCTCTGAACGCTATTACACGATAACTACTCTCCTTTTCTGCTATGTCGTCCGAAAGTAATGGGTTCAAAAGCACAGTGTGACTAGATTTGAGAAAATGCTAAAAATAACCCGATTCCAATATAAGTCTGAAAAAATCTTAAATTTTCATAGAGATTGATTGCACAATTAGCAGGACCCTGTCTCTGATGGCCAATACGCCCCTCATAAAATTCTTCTCAGATTAGTTCTTTTTGGGATCCCAAAACGTAAGTGGAGGGATACCTATGACATCGCAAAAGTTGTCCGTCTGTCCGTCCGTCCGTCCGTCCGTCCGTCTGTAAGCACGATAACTCTCGAAGGGAATGAGATATTTTGATGAAACTTGGTGTGAGGGTTCGTTGGGTCGTCGGACCAGTCAAGTTCGTAGATGGGCTTTGTAGCTCTACATTTAGGGGTGGGGGAGGGGATTCAAATTCAGGGACAAACAAAATATTTTGAAACAGCTAATGTGATAGTCGATTATGGGGTAAGAAGACATGCTGAACACGATGGTGAAAACTATTTTGTCATCGGACAAGTAGTTCGCCCGGAATCCGGCCAAAACCGGAAAGTTTGTTGAAAGTAAAAGTTTTATTTGAAGTTGATTAGATGTCCGATTTAGGGGTAGGAAGACATGCTGAAGACGATGGTGAAAATTATTTTCTCGACAGACAAGTATTTCGCCCGGAATCCGGCCCAAACCGGAAAGTTTGTTGAAAGTAAAAGTTTTATTTGAAATTGATTAGATCTTCGATTTAGGGGTAGGGAGACATGCTGAAGACGATGGTGAAAACTATTTTCTCGACGGACAAGTATTTCGCCCGGAATCCGGCCCAAACCGGAAAGTTTGTTGAAAGTAAAAGTTTTATTTGAAGTTGATTAGATGTTCGATTTAGAGGCAGGAAAACATGCTGAAGACGATGGTGAAAACTATTTTCTTGACGGACAAGTATTTCGACCGGAATCCGGCCCAAACCGGAAAGTTTGTCAAAATTAAAAGTGTTATTTGGAGTTGATTAGATGTTCGATTTAGGGCAAGAAGACATGCTGAACACTTATGTGAAAACAATTTTCTACCCGGACATGTAGTTCTTCCGGAATCCGGCCAAAACCGGAAATCTGTTGGAAGTCAAAGTTTTATTTCTAGTTGATTAGATAAGCGATTTAGGGGTAAGAAGAGATGCTGAGTCCCTGTATGACAATCATATTTTACCCGGACATATAGTTCGACCGGAATCCGGCTGGAATCGGAAAATTTGTTATAAGCTAAATTTCTATTTGAAGTTGATTAGATGTTCATTACTGGGGAAAGAAGATACCCTGATATCGTCTTTGAGCTTTCTTTTTTCGCCGGACAAGTAGTTCTGGAGTTCGGCCGGAACCGGGAAATTGGCAGAAGTGGCAGGAAGTTTTCGTCAAAACAGATAGGACTTATAGGGGTAAACACACATGCTGAATCCAGATCTGAACTTGGTTTTCTTAGGTGATTAGCTATTTGGCCTTAAGATGTTTCTGAATTTCAATTGTAAAAATGTTCAAGGAGTCTGGCGAAGAGTGGATCTGGCTAAGACAAGACCCAGTTGTCTGGATCAGATATTGAATTTTTGGGATCCCATCGAAACCTTTGGTCTTGTTTGCACTGTCGTAAAGAAAACAATGACACGTTACTTCTTGGTGATCGATTATCCAGGTTTGTTTTCAATTCCTCTTAGGCCTAACCATGTTTAAAACTGTTGAAAATGCCTCTTCCCCTCTTTTTGCTTTACCCAACTCGGTTCTGTCAAGCGTCATCAAGTTTGTCATTTCTGGCTTCCGACTTCAGTACTGAGTGCTGGCTGACTTTTCCACGGGGCTAATGCGCGACTCGATATGACGCGAAAGACTAATTGCTTATTCACCCGTCAGATAACTTATACCCAGATCTCAAGTATGATTGTTATTCTTCCTCTAGCGCGTCTGGCGGCAATTAGTCATCGGGTTTGATGAAGGACGTAAACAAAAATTTTCTCTTCGGTCACAGACAATTAGACAAGTAACGGATATGTACCCCACGGCTACCCTAGCCGTTACATTATACTATCAATACAGACACTCCTATCAACCACATAACCTTTTTATTTCATCTTTCAATCCAACAAACCTCAATTTTTCCATTTCCAAAAACACTTCTGAACATCTAATGACCAAAATCCCTCGTAAACAACTGCTAATAACTCATATCATTTCAGAACATACAAGGAAATGGCGAAGGGTCTTGCCGCAACCAGTCAATACGACCTTGACTCTTATTTGCTACTGCTGCAACTACCCTGGCTGAAGCAGGGGGGTGCACCATTTTCTGCTTACCCGTGCATCTTTCTAGCATATCCCGGTACTTCAACCCAAGATGACCTACTACTTCTTCCTCCGATAATCCTGACTGCATCATGAAAACTGCCGCCACCACCCTTAAAGGACCCCTTGCACTATTCACTCTTCATCTTAAAGTATTTTAAATATTTGAATACCTTAAAACTAGGTTGTGCTTTCAACAAATAACCCAAGATTTTGGCGGTTTTAAGCCATTTCTGAGACCCTTTGACTTATACCGAAAACAATTTACATAACTGTTTTTTCTTATGGAAAAAGTTCAAGCAGATTCTTATAGGTAAGACAGGTCCTTTAAACTGTACAGTACTTCACCTGTATATAAATCTGTTACTTTTACTTTTCGAGGGAAATATTTCAGCCACTCGTTTTCGAAACAGATAGCCAACCCGCTTGACATGTTTGCTCCACATACCACTGATTGCTCATCGTATTCCTTCATAGCCCTTACTGGACAAAGAACCAGATCCGTCGGTTTTTCAACAGCAGATACTCTACTAGCTATTTTCCTTGATCGAACCTTTGACTATAGGATGGTGATGCCACCAGACGGCTTTGTCCGACAGCTAAATCACTTGCTCTACTTCCGCAGAAATACTGTAATAAGAAAAATGCTCTGTCTCGTGCTGCTTTCCATTTGCCTATACTGCTTGCTCTGCCCCCCTTCCACGTCAAATGCCTAGAAAAACATGCAAGTTTCTCAATTGTGCACTTGATGTCGCAAGAGCCTTTGACTCATGTATATTCGCGCAGGTTTTGCTTGAGGCTCATAAGAAAGGTGTTGATGCTGCGGTAATTATTTGTCTAAGATATATGTACAGAAACCTGAAAGCTAAAATTAAAGATGGTAGTCTGCTATTCCAAATCCTGAAAGGTGTGCGCCAAGGAGCTCTGACCCCTCCAGTTGACCCCTCGAACTAACGGGGTTACCTGTTCTAGTCTGTATACTGCAGCCTCCGTTTAACCCAATTTCTTTAAGTATTGCTGATAATTCTCCTTTAATGTTGAAACTGTATTTGCTCCTAATCTTCTGCGACATTAGCATTCTTTCCTATAATCAATCTTCTCTGCTAACTTGCATTCAACATTCAACTGAATGAACCGTGGTTCGTCATGCTTTCATCTTTAGATATGAGAGAACAAGTTACATCTACTGGTTCAGCTTCTGCCAAAGATGGTTTCGATTTTACGCGAACTAGAAACTGCTCGAACTGTTTCCCAAGAGAACTCTTCTGTCGTGAGTAATTTAACCTGTTGATTTTCTCCCTTATGTGCTACCTTCGCTCCTCGATCTTACGAAGCTCCTGTAGATGTAAAAACCCTTTCAGTTAATGTCCTTTTATTGAAAACATAACAACCGCGAAGTAATAATTTCCGATCCTAACTGCATACAAATCAAACAAGAATGGAGGAGGAACATACCCCTCCTTTGATGGGATGACCGCAACTTTCAAATCTCTTTTCCTAAGAACCCGATGAAAAATTTGTAGCCTGCGTAGTAGTATGGTAGTAGTACGAAAACGTTGCATGTAATACTATGTAATAGCAAAGAATACTATCATTTAATGTGCTTCAGACTGGTCCAATCTTATGTAGTAGTATCCAGTAGCATCCTGTATTGCCATAGTAGTATCCAGTCTTGCTAATAGTAGCATATAGTAGTATGCAGTAACATGGCAGCCTTGAAGTAGAAGCATGTAGTAGCATCGTTAGTACTGCATGCTACTTTTTCGTACTACTTCATAGTACTATTTTCAGATGAATTTTTCATCGGGAAGAGCCATCTAGTTCCGTACGATCATTGGCCACAGAACCGGTGTAACAGGTGAAACTGGTACCACTATAGTAATAGTCATTCACGCACCTCTCTTTCAAAAAATTAATAAACTCATTGACCATACTGAAAGGACGATAAATCATAGAAATTTGGGGGATGTCCTACACAAATAAATGGACTCCTGACCTGATGACCGCTGGGTAGCACGTCCAAATTAACCTTGTGCCAGATTCCACGGTCTTTCCGTCAGAGTCGCGTCACTAATTCTTATTTCTCTACTCGGAACATCCGGCTCATTCTGACTCGTAGGCACGTATTCTAACTTTAAATCACAGCTTAATCATCTAGCAGCAAGACCTGTTGTTCTGCAAGCTCGATTTAGTTTTAAAACACGGCGCGGTAGCCACAACCATGCGACACGCACGGCCTGAGTTTAAACTTCGCAGTAGAAAACTTGGTGTCGGAGCAAGCAGCGTGACGTATGACGTGTTAATCTGTTGGCAAATGTATAGAGAGATTGCACCATACCCAACGAAAACGTACGGGATCCTAACGAAAATATTTAACATTAGGAAGTATAGGACGTTCGACTTTGAGACTAAATTACCGGTCTTTGATAACGACTTTGAGCCAGCAAATTGCAGGATCGTTAATCTGGCACCTTCTTGTTGGAGTTAACTTTTGTAAATGAGTGTTCTTTCTGATCGGAGTTTGAAGGCGTCAAAGTTTGTAAACAAAGACGGAGTCTCGTCCTATTGGTCAATTATGACACATGTTTTCAAATCCGCGTCATCGCCGACCAATAGGATTCGAGACTTCCTTTTTTGTGTTCAAACTTTGGAGCCTTCAAGCTCTTATTTCCTTGGAAATTCTTTTGCACAAATTGAACTATCCGATTAAGTAATAGCCCAATTAACATTCCTGCAGGTCCCTGGCTCAGAATGATAGTCAAACGCCGGTAATTTAATTTCAAAGTTGAAAGTCCTATACCTCCCAATGTTAAATTTTTTGTTACGTTCCCGTGGTGATGGTGTAGCAATATCCGTTTTCATCGGGTAGGGTGCAATCTCTCTATTGTGGCGGGTTCTTAGAGGGACTAATTGAAGAAGTGCGTATGCGGACGATACCAGAAGGCAACAGTTCTAAAACTTATTAAAGTCTTTGATTCATGTGGGCCGATATGATGGGAGACACCATCATTTATCGACGGGTTGGATTTTTATGAACACACTGTTACCTTTGTTTTCCCCAAAATCCTCCGGTAGCCAACGTTATCCCAAATTCCTTGAAAATAATTCACTACTGAACGCCAACCCACCATTGCTGATTAACTATTTTCAGCTCCTGGCGCTGGTCAAAAGGTTACAAAAACCTCCGAGAAGATCGAGTGGCGTACAAGAGGATTAAAGGGTGCGCGCCCCTACATAGACACGACGCTACGTAGACACGCCAGTAAGTGGACAAAATCCGACGCTACATGGACAAATTTCCCGAGACTACGTGGACAAAAAAAAAACCGACACCGACACGACGGTATATCGAACGACACTACGTAGACACGACGGTACGTCGAACGACACTACGTGGACACGTCACTACGAGGACAAAATCCAACACTACGTCGAAAATCAAAAAGTGTCTACATAGTGTCGGTACTTGTACCGTCGTGTCTATGTAGTGTCGCTACTTGTACCGTCGTGTCCATGTAGTGTCGGTACTTGTACCGTCGTGTCCATGTAGTGTCGGTACTTGTACCGTCGTGTACATGTAGTGTCGGTCTTCATTCCGTCGTGTCTCTGTAGTGACGTGTCCATGTATTGACGCTTTATTCGTTTCGATGTAGTGTCGTGTCCATGTACTGACGCTTTTTTCGTTTCGATGTAGTGTCGTGTCTTCGTAGTGTCGCCTCCGTGTTTTGTCTCTTTAGTGTCGCCAGTCTGTTAAAATTCTCCAGCGTTTTTATTTTAAGGAATATAGGCTGTATTGCTAGCTAGCTTCACTTTTGTTTCTTGGTTTGAGTTCGCCCATGTTCGTAGTCATGTTCGGCGCCCGGACACTAGATGGTGCTATGGGTTTGCGGAAGCCGTTTTATATATAATGGAAACCTTGACGGTGGGAATCGGATTGCATGTGTCTGCGCTTGAGCCTGCTTGGGTTAATGGTTTGGGGTTGGGAAGATATGGTAGGATGGTTGAAAATCTGACCAGACTTACGATTCACTAGCAACATTTCTTCCCCTAGGCTAGCTTAGGGATTCCGCATGTGACCTTATCGAGTCGTTTTTTCTTGAAATCAGTCGATTCTTTTCAAAACTTTAATTTTTTGTTTGAAACAGTGGTTTTCCGGCAAAAAAAAGTCGGTAAAAATGACCGCCATTTGGTAAATACCTCCCACCCCCCCCCAAAAAAAAAAAATCTTTTGGCTAGTAACGCCTCTGATCCTGAATATCGTCAAGCGAGATTGAAAACCGTAAATCACAGCCTGCTGATTGTCCCCAGAGTCACCAAGGGTCACATCCCCAAGGATTTATAATCCTCATCGGTCAACACAACGAAAATACGCACCAAAAGTTTTTTTTTTTTTTTAAATCTCAAAACGTAAGTGGCGTGATACCTATGAAAGAAATGAGGAACGGTTTGCCGGAAGAGCAACCGAAATATCAGAATATTTAAATTTTATCCCTCACACATCATCCTAGAGGGATA
>JAKZAP010000011.1:19818534-19939098 GCA_023053575.1 Branchinecta lynchi | reverse complement strand
AGTATCTAAAGCATCTTCTCTTACCAGCTATCAAGTATCACTCGCGTCTAAGCTTTGTTCGGGAAACTTCGGTACCCCCCCCCCCCCCACCGTGCTCATATGTGGTCCGGACCTTAAAATATGTCATCTAGGGCACATTGTCTATCTACTTTCCAAGTTTCACTCAAATCAGTCCACTCGTTTGACCCTTATGCGAGCCACAAAATTTCCACGACTCCCCTTCCAACTCCCCTCGCTGTGGCCGAATACGACTAAGACACATAAAGATTCACACCTCTGACATCTTTTCTTCTCGTCCTTCAAGTTTGACTCGAATCGGAGCATATCTGCATATTTCCGGTTTCCGGGTCCGGACACCAAATGAAAATCTAGGCCACACAAAATCAGTGCTGTCCAACTGTCATCCCATTCGACCCATTCGTTTGGTGTTCATACATTTAAAAAAGTTTCCGAACCCTCCAACTCCGATAACAGTTGACATCTTTTGTTCTAAGATATAGTTTGCATCCTTAGGTCTTTGGTTCTGATTACCCAAAAAGTGTCACTCGAATCGGACCACCCGTTGGGAAACTAAGGAAGTCAATTATTTCCGGATTCCCGTTCCATTAACTCCCCCAAAAATGGTTGGATCAAAGATCGGAATTTTTTTAGGGCATTGTGTCAGGTCCCTGAACCTATTCGGTCGGGTTTCATCGTACTTGGCACATCTGGAAGTATCCTAACTTGCGATTACCGGAATTACGGGGAATCCCCTCCAACCCCCCCCCCCCAAAAATAAATAAATAAAAGAGTCCCATATGTTCTGGTTCTGTCAAACTAGAGCTTATCCTCTGCTCCTTTCTAAGTGGTATCGTTAGAAAGTTGGTCTACGGCAAAAAAGTCAACTTTTGAACTAAGACAGGTTGAATTGTTTGTATTCACGGCAATCGATAGTCGTTGATGAGCTGATCAAGGTATATGTCATCCCCCTTTTTTGTACATCAACTCCTTCATGAGATACACCAGTTTGAAAGTTTCAATGGGCTGACAACTTCAGTAGTAAGGTACACACTAAACCAAAAATAGGCGATACCAGTTGTGAGACATGTAGGGGACTTGTAAGCAACAATCGACTGTTAGCGCATAATCATCTTCGGCGATGAGGGGCTTGCAGCTTTTGCTAGTTGGTGTACCTGTTGTTTGCTTACGGTGTATTCGATGGTAAGAACAATTTGGTTCATAATTGTAAGACATGTAAGGGACTTGTAAGTAATATCGGCTATTATGCTACAATCGTCTTCAGCGATGAGCGGTTTGCAACTTTTGCTAGCTGGTGTACCCATTATTTGTTTCCGGTGAACTCGGTGTCTATCAAGGGAGAGGGACTTGTAAGTAGGAATTGGTTCACGAGGGGCTAGAAATCTGTACAAATTGGTGCACACTGTATTTGATTTCTGTCAATTTGATGGTAACAGAGTTTGTATCGATGGTCTGTCGCTGCAACCTAGGATTAACTGTCTACGCAGCGGCTACAAACGATAATGTAAAACAATGATGTACTTTCGTAAGGATTGAATCCAAAACCATTGCCAGCTTTTCCCGGTGTAATGTTCTGAATGTTGGTCAGATTCGTGATTACCAGGCATCAATTTTTGTGTTTCAAAGCATGAACCATATATGCCCTGATTATTTCCTTGATTATTTTTCTATGAATCAGGAGCCCCACAATCATGACACTAAAAATGCACAGCTTTTAATTAATGAAAAAAGAAAAACAGTTAGATCATCTTATATGATTCATAGTCTGGGGCCTTCTGTTTGGAATAATCTGTCGTCTAGCATCAGAGAGTCTGCCACTTTAGACGGATTTTAAAAGAAACTGAAAACTTTCCACTTAATTAATATGTGTTGAAGGGTATGTGGTCTTTTTCTTTTCTTTTCTTTCTTTTTCTTCACAGTTGTTCGGGTGGGGCTGAAACTGGTAATGAGTAAATATTAAGATTCTTGTTGTGTGTAGTGTTCACGTTTAATTGTTTGTTATTTAAGTCATAGGCTAGGTGGATAATAAGATGTTATGTTTAGTTATTTATTTATTAGATACAAAAGTAGTACTAATAAATTGCAGCACAAGTCTTTAGGACTTTCTTTTTGCTGCAATGGGATATTAGTAGTGTTATTTTATTTTATTTTCAATGTTTTGGTTAAAAATAAAAACCTACCTACCTACCTACCTAAATTAATAGTGTCATTTGTGGTATTTTAATCTGAAAAGTTACCGATAGCTTTATAATACCAACTAGATTATATAAGATATTGTTCCAAGTTTTCATCCGTAACGTGGTTTCATCCGTCGTTGATCTCTACGATTGAAAAGGATGAAGTTTAACTGACTGCAAAGTCAATTTAGTCCCTTCTTCCAATATTCTTTTGTTGTTGTTTTTACATCGCTGAAGAATAGCCTTTGATCATGTGATTACTGATTGTATTTTTCTTAGAACATACCGTTTTAAAAGCTTTGATAAGTTGACAACTTCAGCATTTAACCGACAGCGAAGAAACAAAACCGAAGTGTTGCTCTCACAACACTTTAGTCGGCGAAGCCGCACAAAGGTTGCCGCGACACTTCACGTTGCCCAGGCAACGTAGGTCTAATTTTGTTTGTGTTTCTGTGTGTGATTTGTTAGTTTTACGTAATTGCATGAATTAACACAATTAGCGCCGTCAGTTGTGGACGAGCAGGGGGTCAAGGTTCTGACTAGTTTTGTGTTTTGCTATGACGAATTGCTTGAATATAAGCATATTTACATTCGTGTTTGTTGTTACGGGACAGCAAAATTCTTGCGAATGGATTCACACTGACGCGAATGTTGCTAAATTGTCCGTTTTTAGTGGACATTTAAGAATAGTCCACTTTTGCGGTGGTTGTATTTGGTTTTTCGTTGTCGGCCCATTTTCATAACTCGTGTATTTCATCACAGGTGTCTAGTTGAAACTTTGCACATTATTGGGCCTTGTGGTCAGTTTCTTTTCGCAAGCGCGTTTGGCCCGTAATCATAACCACCTGTTAAAATTAGGGACTACGTTTTTTTTTGTTTTCTCAGTACTTGTTTCTTTGCTTACGTTATACGTCTTCTGTAAAAACAGTACCCTATAGCGGCAGATTTACTACGAGTTTCTAGGAAATTACTTTAGCCATAAAATTACTTGCCCCTTTTGATAGCCGAAACCATTCGTTGCATAAATCTTGTAACCGCTTCAAAACTACAACGAAATTGAAGGTTCGCACGCATCGTTTCAAATTATAGTGAACTGTGACGTAAAGATAAGCAGCCACAACTTTTTTTGCACCTTGTGGGTCAAAACAAAACAGTTACGAACTTAGGGGACGTTTTGGCGTCAACCGGTTTGACCTCAAGCGGCGAAAGTGGTTGACGCCAGAACAGTTTTTATGGCACTTGCATTCCGGCCAAGTGCAATATACCAATCACTTTTACGTCGGTCTGTCTGTCTGTCTGTCGGTCGGTCGGTTAGTCCGGTGTTCGCGAGTTACTACCAGATATGCTAGGACGATGAAACTTGGCAGACATATTAGGGACCCAACCAAACTAACTTGGAAATAGTCACTTGCCCGATCCGACCATCGTGGGGGGAGGGGGAGGTTGCGGAATCCAGAAAATAGGGAAATGCGTAACTTTCGAATGGGTGATCGGATCTTAATGAAACTTGATACCTGGGAAGACCTCGTGTCTCAGATGTCTCATCTCAAGTCTGGACCGGATCTGATGAATCTGAGGGGGAGTCGGAGGGGGAGCCGGAAATTGTGCGAAACTCTCGGAGTGGAGCGATCGGGATGAAACTTCGTGGGAAGAACTAGCACAAGCTCTAGATAAATAAGTGACAGAACTGAACCGGATTCGGACACTGTGGGGGAGTTGGAGGGGGGTTCCGGAATTCCGGCGATCCGTAGTTGATGTACTTCCAGGTGGACTAGGACGATAAAACTTGGCAAGTATATCAGATACCCGACCAGATTAACTTGGAAAGAGTCACTCGCCCGATCCGACCGTCTTGGGGGGAGGGGGAGACGGCGGAATCCGAAAATTAGTGGCATGCATAACTTTCGAACGGGTTATCGGATCTTAATGAAACTTGATATCTTGAAAGAACTCATGTCTCAGATGTCCCATTTCAAGTGTCGACCAAATCCAATTTTCTCGGGGGTGGGGGGGGGCTGGAGTGGAGAACCGGAAGTCTTGTGATACGCATAGAGTGGAGCGATCAGGATGAAACTTGGTAGGACGTACAGGCACAAATCCTAGGTGCATCAGTGACAGAATTGGGTTGGATTCGGGTACCGAGGGGGGGGGGGGCTGTAGGGGGGTGTCCAGAATTCCGGTGATCGTGAGTTAAGGTACTTCCAGATGTGATAGGACGATAGAACTTTGAGGGAGTATTAGAACCTTGATATCATCACTTCTCCGATCCGACCATTCCTTAAAGAACTCATCTAAACCGCAAAATACAAAAAATACTCTTAAGCAAAATTACTTTTTCAAGATCGCCATGAGTACATGAACCTTTTTGCCCCAAAGGTTTTGCTTAGAAATTAATTTTTAGCACCCTTAAAGTGCGCATCTTAACCGAAAAGTGAAAAAAAAACTTTTGGCCGACACTTCCATCCTCTGACCCGGCCTTGCAAGTTTGGCGAATCTTAACCGAATACTTCCGTCTGACCCAGCCTTCCTAGTTTTTCTTTTCCTTCTTGTTTCCTTTTGATTTCTTTCTCCAGTTGTTATATTTAAAGTGAATTTTCAGCCCCCTTATTTTTTTCTTGTTGGGGTATTTCTTACTACATATGCTTGCAAGTGCCATATGAGCTTACAGCTCTTGTTTTTTCAACCTTGTTGAGCTCAACCAATTGTTTAACGCGAAAATACAGTTAATCGGATTTTTCCCATTAACAGTCGCACGAATTTCAAACTTACGAAACATGGGTATTTCGTGGGTAAGCTAGGACGATGGAATCATCCCCGATCCTACCATCTCGGTATAGTGGAGGAAGGGGAAATCCAGAAAAATTATGTATTTTTAACTTTCCAACGAGCGATCGGATCTTGATGAAACTTGATATTTAGAAAAACCTCGTTTCTCGGACATCCCATTTCAAGTCCGGACCGGATCCGGTGACTTTGGGGGAGCTTGAAGGGGAAACCATAAATCTTTGGAAACGCTTAGAGTGGAGTGATCGGGATGGACCTTGGTGGGACAAACCAGCACAAGCCCTAGATAGTCATTGATATAACTGGACCGGATTTGGTCACTTTGGGGCAGTGGAGGGGGGGGGGGGTCCTTGATTTCTGGTGGTCCAGCGAGTCCGGTATTTCCTGATGTTCTAGGACGATGAAACTTAGCAGGCGTGTCAGGGATACGAATGACTTGACAATAGTCATTTCCCCGATCCGATCATCGTGGGGGTGGGGGGGGGGAGAGATTTGCAGATATTATATGCTCCAGTTCCAGTCTATAACTTGATGGACGGGAAGAGGAGATTTCAGAGAATCATTGTTTATGTTTTGGAGTTGTATTCGGCCACAGTAGGGCGATTTATTCAAGTAATGCATAAAACAAAAAATATCGGCTACGATTCTTTGAGAGCGATATTTCGGCCGTTCTTGGCAAGGGTTCTCATCAGGCTTTCAAACTTCAGGGTCAACGTTGGAGAAGGGACGAACCTGCAATACATAACTGGAAGCAAATATATCGACTGTAAATATCCTATTTGGGAAAACTACTTTTAAATAACACTGTAAGTAAAAAAAAACGTTTATGTATAAACATATGCCCTAGCTAAATGACATTTAGGGTCTGAACAGGATCCAACCACGGGGGTGGGGGGTACCGAAATTGTCATCTACTTTTTGTTCTCATCTACATTCTTGTACAGCCTACTCGTAAGAAGTACCATATAAGCTCGTAGCTCTTGTTTTGGCCTCCTATCCCATTTGGCACTCAAACAAATGATCTTCAAGAGAATATTTTCCTAATTTTTTGTATTTCAGACAAAGATTTTGTAGTTTACATTTGTTCCTGGCCTAGTCCATCTGATACGCATAGTATTCAACCTTAAATTCCTTGACCTTAAAATTGGCCTACAAAATACTAAATTTCTCCAGCCTATCTATAGTCTGAAGTAGGTCATAGTTCATACCCTAGACTTTGGCCTTTGCATCTTGACATTTAGGTTAGGACTGAAAAGAAATTTTCTTTTAGTATTTTTGGGGCAAATTTCAGGTTATTTACTTTGAGATTGGATTCATCTCCCGTAGCCTATCTCAGAGAATCTTCCATAAAAAGTACTTACCAGAAACTGCATAACCAAAGAATAAGTATTTACAGAAAAGTCAAATCCATAGAAAACCGACAATTCAAGTTGACAACATTCAAAAGTCGCGCTTCGAAACTGTTGGTTCCGGTTGAACTCTGTTCGACCAGCGGACTTCAACTAATCCACTGTTTCGGTTCAACCGGAAGGTCAACCGGGCGCCGGGTTTACGTGAAAAATGGAAATTGGTTGAACCGGGTTGACGCAAAAATAGCTGCGTTCGTTGCACTCTGGGCTGTCTCTGGTGTTTAGTCACCAGTGTCTGGTTCTTCTCTTAAAACGTGTTTTTTTTGTTCACCGGTGAGTTGATGGAAACTGGCTAACTCCTCGCTGAAGCGTGGCTCCCGAGCAGGTTCTGGTTAGTCCGCACCGGTGAGATAAAACTAGACACTGGTTAGTTCAACAAGACCTAAGGTTTCGATGGGATCCCAAAAATATAATATTTGATCCAGACAACTGGGTCTTGCCTAGGCCAGATCCAGTCTTAGCCAGGCTAATCATTAGAGGAAACCAAGTTCAGCTATATCTCTATAAGCCATATCTATTTTGACGATACTGACCGTAACGTCCGACAGAATATGGTTATCACCATCGTCATCAGCATGTCTTCTTAGTCCTAAATCGAACATTTAATCAACTTCAAATGAAACTTTTACTTTTAACCAACTCTCCGGTTTTTGCCGGATTCTGGACGAACTACTTGTCGGACGAGTCGGACGAGAAAGAGCACTCCAGATCGTACTGGCGTTGTGTTGGATGTCCCCTAATTTTTTTAAATTCCTACATCAAACGGAAAGGACCTGGTACTTTTTTCGAAGACGTGGCTACCAAGCAACCAATCGCTAGTTGTGTGGGCATGTCGATACCAATCATCTGCATGATCTACCTGCCCTCAAAAACCCTGAACAAAAACATTCGCGTCAAAAAGAAAAATTTTTAACTTTCAAAAATTAAAAAAGAAAAAATTTCAACTTCCACCACGAAAATGGTCTTAAAATACGATGTTTCTGCTTAAAACTAACTTTAGTATCTATTCCTTGAAAATTTATCTCTAGCAAAGTGTCACAACACTATGCAACAAGACCAGAGGTTTGGATGGGATCACAAAATTTGAATGTCATTGTAGTTCCTGATCTGAACAATCATATTGTGACTTTCTCATTTACTTTCTTTTAGAGTACTATAGTACTAGTACACGTGGCATTTCTTATGGTGGAATTTCCCTGTCGGATTTGTGGTATATCTATGCGCTTGTACTTGTGTTTATGCTTGACGAAATGATTTACGAAAAACAAGTGTTCACGCAGCGAGCTACCTTCCGCTAGATGATCACAGGCCACTGAAAAGTCGCGTTTCGATTAAGATTCAAATTTTGCGCGTCACAGCGGAATTTTGCGTTGTGAGGACGGCCGTAGATATCCTGAAGATCTTTCTAGAGCAAACAGTGAAAACAAAAATTATAATACCTTTACACTGTCCAATTAATCCAGTATATTCAGTGAAATGATTCATCAACTTGTGGGACGCACTAGCAGATTCCACTGTTACCTGCCAAACAACAAATAGTTTCAAACAACATTTGGACAAGGAGTGGTCAGGCAAACAGTGGAGTATATTAGGAGAAATCCTATTGGTCTGCAATTGCAAATTTGCAGGCAGGTATGATACAAAGTAGGTTGGCTTTTCAGTTAAACTTTAAAAGCACTATACTATACAACCTATTTGTTTAGTACCAAGTCACTAACCCTAGGTTCACACTGCTGGTTCGTATGCGACACGATCTTTTCTTTGATGTTCCTACATGCGACAGAATCGCTTGAACGTTCCAACGACCACGCAGACGCAAAAGGAAATTTTTCGTCGAGATTATTCTGCTAAAGGACAAAGAAGCCCTTGAGGAAATGACCTTTGAAGATGCAGGGAGATTACCCATCTGGATACCCGCCCACTTATTAGGAAATTTTCAGCAAACCCTATATGATATGATATGATATATATTTAAACAAAAAGCCCGAGGGCCATGGCAATACAAAACAAAATAAAAATAAATTTTCACTAAATTACTAATAAACCTAAATGAATCTTTCACGATGCTTCATCGAAAGCTTAAGGAATCTTCCCAACTGGCGAACTCCCGAAAAACATTCATCCTTCATTACTTTAACCAACCATTCCTCATCGTACACTCTTTTTCCAAACACTTCATCCCTCAACCCATCCAATTCACTACATTCACACATCAGGTGCAACACATTCTCATTCATCTCCCCACACATAGGGCAGTAGTAAGGACCAATCCGACTTAAACCCCTTCCCACATACCTCCTCCTATCCCCTAGCGGTAAACAATCACCCCTCATACTTATCACCCACGCTAACTCCTCCCTATTCAACCCTGCTTTAAAATAAATACTTTCCCCCCATGTCTCTTTAGCATCTTTGTAAAACCTCAACGAGCTAAACTTACCGACATCACACTGCCACAGCTGTATTTCCTGATCCATCAACACCTTTTTAACCACACCTGCAACATCTCCTACTTCATGACCTTGCCCCTCCCCGTTATTCCAAAGCGAGCTAACCCCACACTGGTCCAAAATTTGTTTTATTTGGGACGCCCAAGAATCACTCGACTCATCCCGTAATGATTCCATATATGCTGCTTTAAGCACCCGTACTCGCGGCATATTAATAATTCTTTCCCAAAAACTCACCATATTAACCAACCTTCTATTTCTTAACGAAACTAGACCTAGATCTCCTTTCACCACTAATCCATTAATCCTATTGCTTAACCCTAGTAACCTCTTAAAATAACCTAGTTGTACTTGTTTTATTTTTTCTGCCTTACTAAATCCCCAAATCTCTGAAGCATAATGCATTACTGGCACCACATTCGTTGAAAATATTTCTTTATGCAGCTTCAGATTCGTTACCTCCTTTAGACTACTTCTTAAAATCAAATTACCACAATTTTTTCCCTTTCTCACATTCTGTTCCACCTGCTTACCAAACATTCCCCCAACCGCTTTAAATTTGCATCCCAAATAAACACATTCCTCCTTCACCTCCAATACAGCTTCACCGTACTTAAAAATCTCTCCTTCTTTCCGCTTTCCACCCTTTCTAAATACCACTACCACCGTTTTCTTAACATTCAAATCTAGCTCTTTCTTTTCAAGGTATAACTTCAAAATATCCAATAGTTTCTGCAATTTTGTATGGGATTCTGCCACCAGGGTTAGATCATCTGCAAAAAGCAACAAACAAAGAGACACTACGTCAAGCGTTAACAAAGGAGCATTATTGTCTACCATAAACTTTTCAACATCATTAATAAAAACAGAAAACAACTTAGGGGAAAGCGTGCAACCCTGCTTAACACCTAGAACAGACTTAATCTCTCTTGACAGTTTACCAAGTACTCTCACCACCACCCTCGTATTAACATACATCTCCACAATCAACAAGACAAACAATTTTGGAAGACCAATTTCTAGTAATGTCTGCATTAACAACTTTCTATTTATATTATCAAAAGCCCCCCTCAAATCCACAAAAGCTACATAAAGTTTCTTTCCTCTACCTCGAGTATATTTTCTAATTAACACATGCAACGCGAAAATCTGGTCTAACGTACTGTATCCTTCCTTAAAACCTGCCTGAATATAACTTAATATTTCATTTTTATTCAACCATTTTTTCAGCCTAACATCTATTACTTTACATAAAATTTTACTCAATACATTACCTAGGCTAATCCCCCTGTAATTCTCATGCTTATTCCTATCTCCTTTTTTGAAAACTGGAACCATCATTGAAATATTCCACTGCTCAGGCCATCTTGCTTTCTCGACAATACATGTAAACAAAAGTGCCAACAATGGAAGCAAATGGACTCTTCCCCATTTCCAAATTACTGCTGGGATACCATCCATACCAGGTGCCGAACCACCTTTCATCTGCTTCAGTGAATGCCAAATTTCCTCCTCACAAACTGCATCTGTAAGCATGTAATCAGATTCTTTCATCGGGAATTGAACTTCTGACCTTAACGAAGTGGCAAATTCATCCGTAAGAATCTTTCCCGGGTCGTTTTCCGACTCCAGATGTTCAGGCCATGTGTGTGCAGGCGGGACTGCGTTTCCTTGATCTCCTTCTATCTGGTGTTTAACTAATTTCCAAAATTTCTTACTATCCTTAATTTTATAACTCTTAACTATCTCCATATTAATATTATCTCCCATTGTTTTCTTTTTTGCCCTTAAAAGATTTTTATATTCTCTTCTTACCTTCCGATATTCATCTAGCCTACATCCTGATAATGGACCTCCAACTTTTACCTTTTTTAAAGCTTCAATTACCTCACTTCTCTTAACATCACATTCCTCATCAAAAAATTCCTTATTAATCCTCTTCTGCTTTTTTTCCTTAACACTAGTTCTAGCTGCATCATGCACTACCTTCGTTATCTGCAAAACAGCTTCTTCAATCTCTCCTCTCTTAATGACATCAGCACAATTATCCAACTCTAACATAATACTATCTACGCCTAGCCTATTTAAAAATACACTTTCACTAAGATTATCCGTGATCAGTGTTTTTTTCCGCACGGATGTACTTACTCCGTCTCTTCCGCTTTCTCTTCTTCCTTTGTCTGGACGAGGATTAGAACCCTCTCTAATTCTCATCTCCAACTCAATAGGAACATGGTCTGATCCAATCACATCCATTACTCTGAAGTTCTTACAACGAGGCCAAAGAGACATGTTTACCAAAATAAAATCAATAACGCTAGGAGCCCCACTCGAAAAACACGTATAATTTCCTATCCCTTTATCCTCACCCAAACGCCCATTTAAAATTATCATATTTTCAACACCACTATAATCCAAAAGATTATTTCCCCACCTGTTCTTTTTTCTTCCCTGGTCCTTGCTACTCCTCCTACCATACATCCTCTCATGCACGCCGTCTTGTTGGGAGTTCCCGTGGGAGTCATCCTGGAGCTCTGAATCCACAATCCAATTCTCAAAATCCTCCCTCACATAAGCATTGAAGTCACCTAAAACAACACAATTATGATTAGCAAACTTTGTTCTATATTTACACGTTTCTGAAGACAGTATATCCCATGTATTTTCACGGCTGGCGTAACTGCTTGACTCAGGCGGAATATACACGCTACAAACTAGATATCTTTGCTCACCAATAATCAAGCGTAACCACACTAAATTCTCTGAATCACTTCGCAATCTTTCACAATCCTTACACATTCCTTTCCTGACTAAAACGTTCACTCCTCCATAAACCCTTCCATTCTTACTTTTCTTCCTACACGCACTATAACTAAAAAACTGTGAAATAGAAATAGGTTCTTCTCTCCATGTTTCAACTAAACTAATCAAATCTAATTCTTTATTTCGAATCAAATTATCAAACTTTTGATCGTCAAAACCTTGGATATTCCAATGTACAAACTTTATAACTTGCTCATGGCCCTCTAGTACCTAATCACGTTTTGCGTGACCATCCGACCCATATTCCGAGCACGCATCTTCGAAGTCTAGATCAAATGTTTCGTCTCTTCCCCGATCATCATTTGAAAACAACTGCCTTGGATTCATTTCACGTGCATTAGCATAATCCCTACAGCCTCTGTTACTTGCCATAGGCCTACCCCCACTTCCATGTCGCATGTAACTAGCACTAGGCTGGAGTAGGGTATCACTAGGGGTCACAACCTGGTCACTGCTACGCTTTCCCTGCCTTGTCCCGGCAGCTATTACCTCACCCCCTACCTCATTCACTGGGGTCGCGACCTGGTCATTTGCACCGCTCCCACTTTGCCTATTGGGAGGAACTCGTAAATTGGGTGCCGTCACAACTTGTATCTCATTAGTGCCCCTATCCTGTGCCCGTTCAAAATGATGGTGGTCTCCTTGCTGGACGCGTTGCGCACCATTAAACAATGCTGACGAAGAAGCTGCCGCTCTTTCATCCCTGTCTCTACCCATTTCTCGACTATGGTTTTGCGGCGCTTGGTTTTGTGACTGTCTCCCTTCTCGTTCAGTTATTTCAATCACTTTTCCCGCCTTCTTGTCATAAACAAATACTCGACTACCTACGTGGAGTCGTGTACCCCTCAGGCTGGCACTGCGCTGTTCGTTCCTGGCTCTGACATACAACGGCTTCAGTTTATTTCTCGCGATTAGTTCATTTTCGGTGTAGTCCGGGGCAGCCGCAAGCGATACACTTTTGAGATAACGATGAGAACTTAGGATTGAATTTCGTAGTTCAACGGTTGACAATTTAAGCAGTACAGGGCGGACCCCTTGGCCCGCTGACAGTCTGAAAACGTCTTTTAGATCCGAATTTTCCATATTCAGGTTTGGGATCACAGCGTTTAAACACACCAAAACATCATGGAGGAGGGAGGGGCCTTTCCTCGCAGGATCAAAATTGTAGAGAACTATGTTCGATCTCTTGCTTTCGGCTTCTAAACGGTCAATTTTTGCTCGATCCTGGCTTACGTTATCTCGTAAAACCACAACCTCCTGGTTCAACTCTTCCGTACGTGCCAAAACATTCGCAATATCAGATTCAAACTTAGTCGTCACAACCGAAAATTCAATCCGTAGTTGGTCCACCTTTTTTTCCAATGGATCTAGGTGGTTCAGCTTTCGGTTCATTTCCTGGAGCATGGACATAATGTTCTTGAGACTAGGAGCAGGCTCACCATCTCCCGAAATCCCATCCATCGGTAAGCCTTCAAGACTCTCCATTCGTTAAGCCTACTAAAAATCAACGATCTACCTGGTTCTGTGTACACAATATAAACAGGTTAACAAAAGTTTATTCAGAAGATGTTTTGTATTCAGTCATCCGAGGATTACAGTCAGACAAGGTAGAGCAATTATGTCGGATCAGTTGAAATATTTCAACGCATCCGACACTGCGACAAAACGCAAAGTTCTGCTTTGCTTGTCGCATGATTTCTGTCGTATTTCGCATGACGCAGAATTTTGCGCAAAATCGCAGCAGTGTGAACCAGGGTTAACTCAATATTTACAAAGATTTACACGTCAAAACATAGCAATGTGACAATACTGACTTGATAGTAGTAAATACTGTTCTATGGCAGAATCAAAGAAAGGATAGGATCGTAGTGAAGCTCAAAAGAGAATGAGAGAGTTGACGAAAATAAGGATAGCGGAAAACAAAACGTAAGGCGATCGTAGCTAAAAGGTCCTAATCGTTTCGAAAGGTGTGATTTATGAAAGCATATGGAGGTATCGCGTCTGTACCGGTTAGAAAAGAGGCAGCCTGGAAGGGAATCATCCGTAAAATTGTCTGAGAACTGTACTTCTGTATTTGGTAACTGAGGTCGCTTACAACCGAGAGGTGCTTTGATGAATTTATACCCTCTCAGTAACATCTACAATGTTCCATGACATGCCACACTGCGCGGAAAGAATTCCTCTAGAGCGAAAAGATGTCTTACTGTAATCACTGTAAATTTCGGATGTGTCTCCCTTGTGCCTGTCGCAACTGTAAATTGTGCCAGACATTCAGCTTCCAAGATGCCATTCGATTACTGGAGAAAATGCCGGCTACTCTACGATGCAGATCACGACATTTAGGTCAGCATGATCTTTGGACGAATTGCAGACCTAAATGTTGTAATCTTCATGGTGGAGTAGCCGGCATTCTCGTTGTTAGTTGTTAGGAAAATGTTTTACTACGATTAAGAGTTTGGGGTGATTCCTCAGAATAGCGATGTAATACAGAAGTATATCTTTGGATTAGGGAAATACGAAAGGAATATTGAAAATGGTTATTAGAAAAGAGAAAGATTACGGAGGAGCTTTTTCTTTTTTTTGTGTTGTTATTTTGTTTTGTGCGTTTTTTCCGGTGCGTGATACGTTTTCGTGATTTTTTGTTGCCATGTCCCCCGGGCTGCTTAGCAATTCATACATCTGAATATATCTATAGTACGTGGTACTTGCTTTTGATTGCATAAACCCGTAGTGCTAGTCACTGATTGTTGCGTGATAACATTGACGTACGGTGATAACGATAATGCTCATCTCGGACGGAAACTGCATATTGTGAACATGGTTGCGTTGCGGGTTTTCACACAAAAAGTTGATCACTTGACAGCTAGTGTTTACACTTCTCGATTACACAATCAATGCTAGGCAAATTGCCAGTAACATGAGTTTTCAGTCCGCAATTTGGACATTAGACAAATCACATCAGACAGGCAAAAAACTAATTACACTGGGAACGTATGGAAATGAACTGTACAGTTTCTGTGATTAAAGAAGATGAAGTACGCTGAGAAAGATACAATAATAAGAGCTCCGAGCTCAAATGCCGCATGTACTCTATAGTACTCTATGAAGTAAATGAGAAAGTCATGATATACAATTCAATTCAATTCAGTTCACTTTATTCGAAAAATATGCAACGGACAGAGCCGATTAGTAGTTAGTTCGAGAACGAATGCTGTCAATCCGTAGACTTAATAGCTTTTTACACTGTATTGGGCGTCAAATTGTACTCGTGTACTTTAAGTAGTACTAAGAACACTTTTTCTGACCTTTAGAAACTCGAACAAATGTATCAGCGTGGCAAGACCGAACGCTGCATCGATAAGAAGATTAATCGATTGAAGATCGATTGAAGATACCAATTGAAGACTAATGAGAAGAGGCTCTCATTAAACTTGACATTCCTAAATTATCAGTTCGTAGAAAAACTCTTTCAAACAAATTTGGAGCTAAGATAACGTGTTGTCCCAGATGACCCATCTATTCCCACCTCCCCTCCCGTCTTCCGTGCGTCGGTCCGAGAGGAAGACTGGCAATCAGTTTTCCCCATATCCCGCTAATTCTTCTACCCAATTTTTACGTAGTTTCATCCCATCATTTATTTCTGGTAATTTCTTGTAAGTGTAATTAGTTAATTTGTTTCTTGTGTATCTGTGTATTTGTAAATTTCGTTTTCTAGCTTTTAGCTTTTCGGATTAAACGTGATTGATTAATAAGAATCTTTCGGGTTCCTATTCGAACAGTCGTGTGTATTAAGACGTAAACATCGCGTACAGCGCTATTCAGCTTATTTCACCTATTTGGACAATGCTTAAAACTTGTCAGTTCGACAAGGACCCTTGCTAAGACGGGCTGAAATATCACCGTAGAATATGTACATTTTGAGGTATTTCTTATTTGATTACACTTTTATAACAAGTAAGTTGACGAATAAGTTTGATTAATTATCCAACATGATATCCACAAGAAAGGGAAGTGTAATTCAAGTTTCGCAATGGTGGAATTTTATTTACTTACTCTCTGGTTCTTGTCTAGTGTTTTGTATTACGGTACTTTTAACTCGCACTTAAACATATGTGACGGTTGACATGGGATGGCGTCTCCAAACCATAAAAACAACCGACGGGCTCCGACGGAACCTCAGGCCTAGAATAAATAAAGTCCAAAAGAGAGCCATGAGAATCATTCTGGGTGATCATAATATTACAGACGAAGAGACTCTCATTAAACTTGACATTCCTAAATTATCTGTACGTAGAAATACTCTTTCAAACAAATTTGGAGCTAAGATAACGTGTTGTCCCCAGATGACCCATATATTCCCCCCTCCCCTCCCGTCTTCCGTGCGTCTGTCCGAAAGGAATACTGGCAATAAGTGTTCCCCATATCCCGCTAATTCTTCTACCCAATTTTTACGTAGTTTCATTCCATCATTTATTTCTGGTAATTTCTTGTAAGTGTATTAGTTAATTTGTTTCTTGTGTGTCTGTGTATTTTGTAAATTTGTATTCCTTTTCTAGATTTTAGCTATTCGGAGTAAACTTGGTTGATTGATTGATTGAAATAAGGGAAGAATTGAGAAGACTTGAATCATGCCACGTCTCTTTTCCCCGATGCTCAAGTATCGGGGGTGGAGCCTACTCGGCGCCTGTCCCGACCACAGAGTAATTATTGGCGCGTGTTCTTCTGATCGCCGTTCTTCGCGACAAGAAAATGCGCCGAATTCAAATTAAACAGAAAGAGGACGACATTTTCGCCCTTCTCCACTGCAGCTACCACTAGTTTAAAGGACGAGATAAGAAGCTTAAGTACAATGAGATGATAGAAGTCATGCAATCCTACATTCAAAGATGACGAAAGTAAAGGCAGAACAGACCGATTTGGACTGAACACTATAAGTTTAACATGCTTCCAAATGTTTTTACTCTAGGCTTAGAAAGTCAGTTAAAATATCCGTCTCTGGAGAAGTGGGACGAAAGATTTACTTTTTTTTCACACAAAAACATTCATGTATGAAAGATTCTATGACAGATTCTTAGTGATAAAAAAAAGACTGTTAACAGGATAGATAATGAAACATTTAGCCGACTACCCGAGATAACGATGTACATTTTGACCAAAAATAAAAAGTTGTTATCTCAACTGTAGACGTTTTGAATGATACCGTACAATTATCAGTTTCAATAATTAGTTATTAATTTAAAATGAGGAAATACTTCAAGACTGTTTGCTTGAATCACATTTCTCGCAACTATCCGAGAAATGTTAAGAACTAAATTTTGTGCATATACTACAATTAAAAACAAAACGTATGAACTCTTTGTGCCCATTTCGCCAGGTATGCCCAAAATTTGAATCTGAATGATGTAAACATGATAATGAAAAAAAAAATGGTGATGGAAAAGAGGATTGTTAGTAGCATAGGCAATGACAAAATTTAGCCAGATGTAAAGTACAACTATCCGAGATAAATATATACATTTTTGACCAAGAATAATAAGTTGTTATCACAAATTGAGACGTCTTGAAAGATATCTTACAATCAGCAATCATTAATTTATAATTAGGAAATACTTTATAGCCTACTGTTTTTCGCAAGTATACACGAGAAAATGGTATCAACTAAATTTTGTGTAGAGAGTACAACTTAAAAACAAAACATAATTACTGATTGAGTACATTTCAACAGCTAAACACCTTAAATTATCCAAGCTAAATACCTTTTCTACAAGCGATTCTTTACAGTCCTGAGAAGACCAAAATAAAATTACTAATGTTCACACAGATCCTATTGAATCTTAACTAAAGACATGCGTGTTAGCTCTATGCTGCAACGTTCAAGTTGCTTAACTGCTCCCCTAGGTCCTCTAATGCCGCATTCCCTTGGTCTTCACCGTCTTTGTGAAGGGTCGTGATACCATAAGCTTCATATTGGCAATCTCACCCGAGATTGAAAAGTCGTTTCCGTTTGTATGATCCTTCAGAATCAGCACTGTTTGAACTTCCCTCCTTTTCTGACTGCTTCATCACTTTTGCTCTGGAGGGAACATTTAATACTGCAAGAGGCAACACGAGAAGCTCCACCCAGGCTCCACCCCCGATACATAAGATCAGAGAAAAAGAGATCTACCATGCTGACATCGAGGTTACGTGATTTCCCAATTCTTCCCTTAATTATTCTTGCTCAGACGGGTACTTGTAGTTCTTAGGAGGAAATGGTTTTGATGATGTGATCGTATTACTTGATGGTCCTTTATATTCTCCATTGTTATGCAGCTGGCATATGCAAAACGTTTGGGCTCGTACCTAAAATCATAGACACGCAAAGAATGGTTGCCCTGTAATTATCAGTTTTTCTTGGCTCATGTCACAACAATAATACCTCAGCTCATAGCTACGAACATAGGCACTTCACCGGTGCAGGATAGAACATATTGAAAACTTCTCGAAAGGCGCATAGCCAGTACACAGGCTATCTGGGGAACCTCAGCAACAATGCGAGTATGTGCTTTTTGGTGTGGTTTTACACTTGTTCAGCATTGTCCAAATAGGTGTAATAAGCTGGATAGCACTATACGCGATGTTTAAGTGTTCAAAAAGAATTCAATTGGCCTTATTACAGTTCAGCCTCATAACCAACACTAGTGTAGACATAGTAAAAAGCTGAATCCATAGGGTAGTGGGTCACTTTCACTTTCTGCTGCTGAGCCATATGCAAAACCTCCATTACCTGAGACACAGATGACAGATTTTCCACTCATCAACCTGTGGATCTATTTTGCCATGTCTGATCCAAGTGCTGACGGTGAAGGATCAGATTATTTACACGGCGGGTATTTTTCCCCGGAGACGAGAGGGTAAAGTGTTCACACGGTACCCGGGTATTTTTCAAGGGAAAGTGCTGTGATGTGGCAATAGATTCCAAGATTATAAAGCTCAGGATATCTTTCTACAGTGGACATCAACATTCTCCATTTTGATCACTTCTTATATGGACATAATAAAAAATTTGGCTCGAAAATCCAATTTTGTTGTTGCTGATGGCGAAGAATGCTCTTCGGTAAACAAATCCCGTAATAAGACCAAAGGTTTCGATGGGATCCCAAAAAATCTAATATTTGATCCAGACAATTGGGTCTTGTCTTCGCCAGATCCAGTCGTCGCCAGGCTCAGAGAAAACTAAGTTCAGATATACTTCTATAAGTCATTTTTATTTTGACGATACTGACCGAATCTTCCTGCTTTACTTCTGTCAAGTTTCCGTTTATGGCCGAATTCCGAGCGAACTAATTGTCCAGCAAAAAACAAGAAAACTGAGAAACGAATTTCAGCGACATCGAATCAACAACAAATAAAACTTCTGCTTTTAACAAATTTTCTGGTTTTGACCGGGTTCCGGGCGAACTAGTTGTCCGGGTAGAAAATGCTTTTCAAATAAGAGTTTAACATGTCTTCCTACCCCTAAATCGAACATTTAATCAACTTCAAATAAAACCTTTACTTTTAACCAACTTTCCGGTTTTCACCGGATTTCGGACGAGCTACTTGTCCGGTGAGAAAATGGTTCTCCCCATCATGTTCAGCATGTCACATTAGCTGTTTGAAAATAGTTTGTTTGACCCTTCATTTTTAATCAATCAATCAATCAATCAAGTTTAATCCGAATAGCTAAAAGCTAGAAAAGGCATACAAATTTACAAAATACACAGACACACAAGAAACAATTTAACTAATACACTTACAAAAAATTACCAGAAATAAATGATGGAATGAAACTACGTAAAAATTGAGTAGACGAATTAGCGGGATATGGGGAAAACTTATAGCCAGTATTCCTCTCGGACTGACGCACGGAAGACGGGAGGGGAGGGGGGAATAGACGGGTCACCTGGGGACAACACGTTATCTTAGCTCCAAATTTGTTTGAAAGAGTATTTCTACGTACAGATAATTTAGGAATGGCAAGTTTAATGAGAGCCTCTTCGTATGTAATGTTATGATCACCCAGAATGATTCTCATGGCTCTGTTTTGGACATTTGATCTCCCCCCCCCTCCTCACCCCTAAATGTAGATCTACAGAGCCGATCTACGAACTTGACCTTACCATTGACTCAAAGAATCCCCACACCAAGTTTCATCAAAATATCTCATCCCCTTCGAAAGTTATCGTGCTAACGATTGACAACTTTTGTGATGTCATATCCCGATGACAAATTTGTAGCCTGCGTAGTAGTATGGTAGTAGTACGAAAATGTTACATGTAATACTATGTAATAGCAAATAATACTATCATTTAATGTGCCTCATACTGGTCCAATCTTATGTAGTAGTATCCAGTAGCATCCTGTCTTGCCGTAGTAGCATCCAGTCTTGCTAATAGTAACGGTAGCCTTGAAGTAGAAGCATGTGGTAGCATCGTTAGTACTGCATGCTAATTTTTCGTACTAATTCATAGTACTACTTTGAGAAAGGTTTTTCATCGGGTAGGTATCCCTCCACTTACGTTTCGGGATCACAAAAAGCTATTAAATTAACAGATGGACAGGCATTGGTCCTCGAACTAACAATAATCCGATATATGACAGCATTCTACCACCGTATGCGAGCAAACACCAACAACCTGAACCACCAAGCGCACCACTACAAAATCCCCAATGCAGTTGGAACTGTACCAACATCGCCACTCTGTCGCCTCTGCTCAAGAAAGGACGAGACTATTGACCACCTGCTCTTCGAATGTACCAGCTTACCCACAAGAAACACACCAGATCGAAAGAATATTCGCATCACTACAACTTCAGAAAATCACCTTCTCCCTCATCAAACAACCACCACCACCAAAAGACGCAGAAAAGCATGCCATACTAGCAATCCATTCATTCCTCCGATGCATGGAACTTGACCACCTAGTATGACCAAAATTAAAACCCAATGAAGGCTATACCAATCACCACAACAGAAGAAGAAAACCCTGAGAAGACCATTGCAGTCCTGAGCAGTCATACTGCAAGGCCGCAAAAAGGAAGAGGCCTAAATGGAGCGTCACCCCTTCCAAAAAGGCCTAACATAAAGAAGAAGTCGTCATAGAACAAAACGTGTTCTTTTGAAGAAAAGCTGTTTCTTCGACAAAGTAGAACTTTAGCGCTTCCCGTGGTGACCCTGACGACGCTGCTCCTTCTCCTTATTGGTCTTGTTACAGCGCGCCTCGAGTAAAAGAGGAATCTGTAATAAGCCTTATAGATAGATGGATAGATAGATACTTTAATTTTAGCCGTTAGGCCAAACACAAAATCATACATTTTTAAACACTTCGAGAGAGCGATTATATAAACTCACATGTAAAACGCTTTAAACTCCCACTACCCATAACTATTTACATCTCTTTAACGCTTCTTTGACAAAACCTGTAACTGCCATTATCGCTGACGGTGAAGATGACTTTAGGATACCAGGAAAGAGCAACCCATCTTCACCAACAAATCTTACTCTCAAATCTGAGAGCCCCTTGCATCTTGACAGGAAGTGAGACAGATTTTCCTCTTCCAAACCACATAACGAGCAAGTATAACATGACTTCGGGTTTCGGGAATTTCTTTCAAATCATTTAATACACCTTACAACATATTTTATAGGCACATATATTTGGAAAATGCTTTACAGTTTTCACTCGAGGAAGCGTGACCATGATGAGAGATCATGGTTTTTTTTCAATGACTTAACGGGCACACCGAACCGCCAATTTATGAAGCATAGGATTTATCAGATGAGTCGCCTTTGGTGTACCTACAAATGAACGGGTGGTAAACTAAAGGAGTTATACCATAAGCCTTCTAGCACTTGCAACGTCTCGAACCAACCCACCCTGCAAGACCCAAGATGAAGCCATGACTCGATCCGACCGCTGGGTCATCTAGCGGTGCGGTTCGAAAGCGCCCGATACGGGGAGGATGGAATCATAGTTTGATTTTGGATCTAACAAAGTGTTTTTGGGATCCCAAAACGTAAGTGGAGGGATACCTATGACATCGCAAAAGTTGTCCGTGTGTCCATCCGTCTGTCCGTCCGTCTGGAAGCACGATAACTTTCGAAGGGAATGAGATATTTTGATGAAACTTGGTGTGAGGATTCTTTGGGTCGTCGTACCAGTCAAGTTCGTAGATGGGCTTTGTAGCCCTACATTTAGGGGTGGGGGAGGGGTTTCAAATTAAGGGGCATACAAAATATTTTGAAACAGCTAATGTGATAGTCGATTGTGGGGTAAGAAGACATGCTGAACACGATGGTGAAAACCATTTTGTCATCGGACAAGTAGTTCGACCGGAATCCGGCCAAAACCGGAAAGTTTGTTAAAAGTAAAAGTTTTATTTTAAGTTGATTAGATGTTCGATTTAGAGGTAGGAAAACATGCTGAAGACGATGGTGAAAACCATTTTCTCGACGGACAAGTAGTTTGCCCGGAATTCGGCCCAAACCGGAAAGTTTGTTAAAATTAAAAGTTTTAGTTGAGGTTGATTAGATATTCGATTTACGGCAAGAAGACATGCTGAACACTTATGTGAAAACAATTTTCTATCCGGACATGTAGTTCACCCGAAATCCTGCTAAAACCGGAAAATTGGTAGAAGTTAAAGTTTTATTTCTAGTTGATTAGATAACCGATTTAGGGGTAAGAAGAGATGCTGAATCCGTGTGTGACAATCATATTTTACCCGGACATATAGTTCGACCGGAATCCGGCTGGAGTCGAAAAATTTGTTATAAGTTAAATTTTTATTTGAGGTTGATTAGATGTTCATTATTGGGGAAAGAAGATACCCTGAGTTCATTTTTGAGCTTTCTTTTTTTCGCCGGACAATTAGTTCTGGAGTTTGGCCCGAAATCGGGAAATTGGCGGTAGTGGCAGGAAGTTTTTCTCAGATGATTAGCTATTTGGCCTTAATCTGTTTCTGAATTTTAATTGTAAAAATGTTCAAGGAATCTGGAGATGACTGGATCTGGCTAAGACAAGACCCAGTTGTCTGGATCAGATATTGAATTTTTGGGATCCCATCGAAACCTTTGGTCTTGTTATTGTAGCAGGCATATAGAAAATTTGTAGAAAAATTCAACTAATTATTTGCATTATCGATTTCTTTAAGTATTGTGTTTTCAGATTTATCTTGTTAATTCTCCAAAGAATTAAGGATGTATACTAGATCACAATAAAAAAAACGCCTTAAATTATACTAAATTCGTTACAGTGATTTCTTGAAGATTCTGCAATTGAGCTAAATAATATTCAGCTTCCGAGACCAAAAGATTGTCAAACTGACAGATGATTTCTTCTTCCGATATATTTAAACGTCCACAGGGTGATATACTTAGTTAAATTATTAGATTAGATCATATATGGGGTTTATTGGAAAAAATACTAAGAACTACAAAACCCTCTAGAAGTTTACACTTGTTAAGAGGTTTGACATACCCCCTTTGAGAGATTAACCTACATAACAATATAATAGAGAGAGAAATAAGATTTTTTTTCTTTTTAATCCTCTTACACGCCACTCGATCTTCTCGAAGGTTCTAGTAATCTTCGACCATCGACTGGAGTTAATTAATAGTTACTTAGCAATGGCGGATTGGCGTTGAGGAGTGAATTATGTTCAAGTAATTTATGGATAACGTTGGCTAGCATGAGGATTTTTGGGAAAACAATGGTAAAATTTTTCGTTTTTTCTTTCGTAAAAATCTAAGCCATTGAAAAATGAAGATGTCTCCAACCTTCTCGGCCCACATGAATCAAAGACTTAAAGAGATGAGAAGAAGAGAACGATGCAAGATGGTCTTGTTAGAATAAGTGAAGGAGGGGTTGTCAGTAAGAATAGAGGCTATAGTCTTAAATAGTAGTTTCGGGGCGCTGGCGATCCGTTTCTTCATATTTTCAAAGATTATGGAGTTAGGGCGCTTCTGGATACAGGAAAGCTTGGAAGCTCTGAGGGAAAGGCGAGATTTATTTAAAAGGCCTGGCAGTGATTTATTTAGAAGGTCTGAGGCCTTACCTAGTGCATCTGGAAGTAGTTTAAATCACGATGACTAGAACCCCCCCCCCCCTCCAGCTTCCCCCAGAGGTCATGTTGCTGTCACTGATGTATCTAGGGCTTATGTTTGTTCTTCCCACCAGGTATCATCCCAATCCCTACACTCTAACTGTGTAAAGAAATTTCCGACCCCCCCCCCCCCCCCCCCCCCGACTTATCCGCATTGATCGGTTTCTTTCCTCATTTTAAATGGGCGATCTGAGACACAAGATCTTTCTAAGTTTCATTAAGGTCCAACAACCTGTTAAAAATTTCGACATACATCAACATTCCAGATTCCCCTCCACTCCCCCCACGATGGTCAAATCGAACGACAGTTCTTCAGTTAAAATTGTCGAGTCCCTGATGTGGCTGCACAGTTTTACCGTCCTATCATATGTGACTGCATCTTAATTCGGGATAACCTGGACTTCGAACGCTCCCTCCAACTACCCCACAGTGCTCGGATCTGGTCCGGTTTTGTCAACTATGCATCTAGAAATTGTGCTTGTTCTTCCACCAAGTTTCATGCCGATCCGTCGGCTCCGAACATTTCCTACGATTTCCAGTTCCTTCCCTACGACTCCCCCCAAAGTCACCGGATCCATTTTAAACTTGAAGTGTGACATATGAGATTCCAAATATCAATTTTCATGAAGATCCGATTCCCCGTTCAAAAGTTATACATACGTCAAAATTCCGGATTCCCCCTCCCTCCACTTCCCCCAGGGTGGTCAGATCGGGGAAGTGACTATTTCCAAGCTAGTGTGGTCGGGTCTCTAATACGCCTGCCAAGTTTCGTCGTCCTAGCACTTCTGGAACTGGAGAAAAATGGCTTGACAGGCCGAAATATGATCGGTATATGGCACTTGAGCAAAGCTGCCAGTGCCATGGCAAGAACTGGCAATCTTTAAATCTTCCTCAATGGGATCGACTAAAAATTGGCAAGGCACATCATGACGCAGGAGACACGAGTGATAAAAAGAGATTACTAATAAAAGTAGACAAGTAAGTGAGAGTTCGTAAATCCAGAGCCTAAAAGAAGGCGCATTAGAACATTGTTTCTGCTCCCACTCTGAAGCCTGAAAAGGCTCTTTTAGTTTTTGTGCCTCTTTTTAGTTGTCGTGCCTCCTGCACTATATCGGGCCGTGCCGTGTCGTGTTCTTTTTATTTGATCCCGCCTTTGGACGTTTGGATTTTTGAACGCATCCCAAAATGCAATGTTTAGTGTGGCTTAAGGTTTCTTGGATGTCTGAGAATAAAATCGCGTCTACAACTTCAGACATGGATTCAGCTCGTACTCTTACCCCTACATCGATGAATGCTCCAATCGAGTACCGGTAAACTTCAATTTCTACCGAACTTTAGTTTTGTGCCGGATTAAAGCGGAGAATGTCAAGTTCAGCCTTGAATCAATTGTCAAATTAGCTTGGTATTTCCTGTCACTTGATTTGAAAATTAAGCTTCAGTATCTTTACACAGTTTGAAGTAAACGTGACAACCCCTTAGAGAGTTATCTTGCTTAGAAAAGGACGAGTGAATGCAAAAGGATCCCAAAAAGAATCCCGTCGAGAGTGGTGGTATGGTTGTTCATGGTTCTGACCAGACAGTCGGAAGCCCTTGTCCATGGTGGGCCTATTTTGTCGCGAGTGTTTACTGCGAAAATTATCTTAAAACAACACTTACTGTTCACTTGTCAACGCAAAACTTCGTGAGTGGAGTACGAGCTTAACGACGCTATTTTTCTTGGTGTACAAGAAATGGGTCAGTAAAAGCCTGTTTTTATCAGCGATCCAACAGTTGTGCGGGGCAATACCCCTATGTCTGAATACTGATTTACGAATGACGCAGGAATCGACCTTCAAATCTTTTTTTCAGGCGTCAGGCGTTGCCATATTGAAAAAAGGGTCTGTCTGATTAGACCGAGAAATTTTTCCTTTTTTTTTTGCCGAAAACGTGTATTTTCTGTCGATACAAATAGCCAAAAGATGCAGGAGTAAAGGCAACAAGACTCTCAGGCATAGCGACAGGTGCGTCATTGGGGAGGGAGGGAGATAAACCCAAGATAATGACCCCTTGTATAAATGACCCAACATTTTTTTACAATAGTAAATAACAAACAGACATAGAACAAGAGCTGAAAACTCATATGGCACTTGTAAGAACAGTTAGCATGTTTGTCAGATACGGTTTGCAGTTTTCAAGGCTGGATCTCTCTCCCGATATTGATTTCATCAGAAAATGGGCTTGATCTAGTAAATCTGAAATGGTTATACCACTCATTGACAACTGTTTCTTCCTCCAACGATGATCGGGTCGGGGGAGGGACTATTCTTAGGCCAATCTGATAGAGTCCCTAACAGGCCTGTTAAGTTTCACAGTATTGGCACATCTGGAAGTACCCTAACTCGTGATCGTCTGAGGAAAACACCTGCGACCCCCCCCCCCCCCCCCCCACTGTGACATGATCTGGTACTGTTTTGTCAATAAAGTTTCTACGGCTTATGCAATCCGTTCCAGACTTGGAATTGATCATCTGAGACACTTGTTCTTGACACATGACAAGTTTCATGCACGTCTGGTCACCCGTTTCAAAGTTGTCCGGGAAAACCCCCTCCAATCCCTAGTACTGTGACACGATCCGTTTTGTCAATAAATAATCTAGGGTTAATAATTGTTCTTCCCTTCAAGTTCCATCACAGTCCCTCCAACCTAAGCATTTCACGAGATTTCTGCCCTCCCCCCCCCTTCAAGTTCTCGGATTCGGTCCATATTTGAAATTGAAAATCTGAGACACTTGTTCTTCACAATAGTAAAGTTTCATGCATGTCCGATAATCCGTTCCAAAGTTATGCATGTTTTCTAGTCCCCATCCCTCCACTCCCCCCGCGATGGCTGGATCGGGGAAGTGATCATTTTCAAGTTAATCTGGTTGGTTCCATCATATGTCTGCCAAGTTTTATTGTGCTAGCTTATGTGGAAGTGTTTCACGAGATTTACGATGCCCCCCTCCAATCCCCTCCCTAGTTATCGGATCTGGTCCGCATTTGAGACTCAACATACGAAAACACTTGTTCTTGACATATGTCAAGTTCCATTCATGTCCGATTACCCGTTCCAAAGCTATGCATGCTACTAGTTCCCGGATTTCCCATCTAGCCACTCCTCCCACGATGGCCAGATTTGGGGAAGTAAATATTTTCAAGTTAATCTGGTTGGTTCCCTCATATGTCTGACAAATTTCATTGTGCTAGCTTATGAGGAAGCGTTTCACGAGCCGGTGCCTCCCTCCAGCCCACCCCCAGTTATCGGATCTGGTCCTGATTTGAAACTGAGCATCCAAGCACTTGTTCTTGACACATGTCAAGTTTCATGCATGTCCGATTGCCCGTTCCAAAGTTATGCATGTTACTAGTTTTCGGATTATCTCTCCACTCCCCATGATGGCCGGATCGGGGAAGTGATTGTTTCCAAGTTAATCTGGTTGGGTCCCTTATATGCCTGCCAAGTTTCATCGTCCAGCAAAACCGGGACAGACCAACAGAACGACAGAGGGACAGGACGACAGACCGACAGAAATTACATTCGCTATATGGCACTTGAGTATGCTCAAGTGCCATAAGAACTAGATTTTCGGGTTGTGCTTTTTTTGTTCATTCGCGAATCGCGCATGAATCTTGTTAGCAGTGACCAGTTCTGTGGAAGGTTTCATCTGAAGTGCTTGCAAATTACTGATGGATTTTTCGAGCTGGCCGTTTTCTGAGGGAAAGCTTCTGCGCTTTCCCATGCGGATGACATTAGACATGAGCAGTAACTTACCAATATACAAAAAAGTCAGAATTGTAAATAATCAAGCTTCGTCCAGGTACACTTGGAACAAACACATTTTATCTTTCGATATTGTACTTCTAGCTGCATGTCGTTCAGTCCAAAATTGTTACTGTTATTGGTTCCGAATCGTTTTCCTGTTGTTATTGTGGTGGATTTTATGATTTAATTTTGTTTTACGCTGAGGACGGTTTGCCGGAAGTGCCACCGAAATATTCGAAATTTTATTTATCCCTCGCTCATCATCTTAGAGGGATAACTAGCTGATGATTTTTTTTTTTTTTTCTAATTAATGGTCGGCTTGGCTTCAAACCTAATAGTAATAATAGGCATCTTGCCCAACATAGTCAGGGGCGTCGCTAGCTAAAAACTCGAGAGGTGGTGGCAGGACGTCGCCCTTTTCAGCTTTTCGTCGCATATGTAATAATAAAACTGCTGATACCTGCAAGCAAAGACTATTTACACCTAGGTGTAAATAGTCTTTGCCTGCAAGCGTTGAAGACTGAAGAAGCCTAGTCGTATATACAGACTCAGGGGCGGTTTGAAGAGCTTGGGCGTGGGAGGTGGCCTCAAATACACAACTGGCAGAAATCCGGTTATTCCCAAGATTAATACAAGTTACAAAAAATAGCCAAGAAACACGGCAGTTAAATTTAGAGTTGATAAAGTATAAAAAGAAGTTGCCCAAGAAGGTTGCCTTTCGGGGGGGGGGTCGCCTGCGGGTCGGACAAAAAAGTAGAAAAACACATGGATCAGAGGGAAAAGCCTATAAAAATGGTTATTTTTGTAGGTTTCGGGGGGGGGGGGTCATCCCCCTAACCCCCCCCCCCCCCATGGATACGGCCTTGGGTTCAAGACAAAAGTGTAAGTGACGTTAAAGTAGGGTAAATCACAGGGTAAATTTTGTATTAACGTCACTGAGTTGGAGGTGAAGACGTAGCCACATGTTTTAGTTAAATCTATAGCAAGAACAAATGAAAAAGAAGCAACGCGGAATATGAAAAAAGAAAAAAAAAAGAGATTGAATGCGATCGGAGTTTTGTCAACATTATTAATTTGTCGACAGGAAAAGTACCGTTACAGGCAGGGCTGTATCCAGGAACTTATTCTAGGAAGGGGGGGGGGGTTGCCTTTGGGGGGGGGATTGCCTACGGGTCGGACAAAAAAGACAGGGAAAAGCATATAAAAGTGACTATCTTTGTATGTTTCAAGAGGGGGGGAGGTCAAGCCCCTACCCCCCCCCCCCCCTGGATACGGCCCTGGCTACAGGTTGCAGGGTGTAAAAATTCAGTTTGGTTTTAGGAGATGCATCAAATGCTGAGACCACCTCTAAAAAATTATCTTTCTGTTCTTCACCGAACGTCAGATTCTTGCCAAATTCATTTGAGTGCTAGAACCTACTAGCTCACCTTCAAATGAGGAAATTCATATTATCTTCTTTTACCAATCAATCAATAAGTATATTTCACATAATCTTTCTGTAGAACAAAAACAACCTTGTACGTCAAGACAAAATGGTTTCTCTAATCCCGTATCTCTAACATCCCGTAGCATGTAAGACTATACAATTATAGATACAATAAACCTATTGCTGCGGTGCTCCGTCTTCCCGGAAGCTTGATACCTTGACTGTCCTGAATAGGGTATTCTTGCTCGAAGACGAAATTAAGCTCAGTATTTCTCCCGAGTTCGTATTTTTACCGAGTTACTGTATTTCTTCTGTGACCGTAGTTCAGTTCTCCTAAATGTGATTCTTTGGTTTAGGTGACTTCCAGGAATGCGAACTAAAATAAATTTCAAGAGAATTCCGAGCATTTGGCAACGTCTCAGGAAAATTTTAGTGTTTGATTTGCTACCTTGAACTGATGACGAAGATTATTCCTCATTCGTTATATTCCGACGGCTATATTCCGCATTCGCTTTGCCGCACATAGTAGCGCGGTCGTCATTCTGGGCACTACTGACTATGAAAGATGAAAAATGCATTCGTTCCATATTTTATAGGTATTGCAAATATCTTCTAGGACTACCTCCATGGGCCCATAATTCTCGATTGTCGGCAAAGTATAATGTCATCGATACTTTTATTGCAGTATTTGAGCAAATTGCAGGTTTTATTCGTTCTCTTGACGTTCGCCATACTTTGTATAGGGCTATGTTGCCCCATGTGTAAATAAGAGCATCAAAATCTATGTGTTTCCAGTGTGAAAAAACCCTGTCAAATCTCGGGGTGAGCCTCGAAGACTCTATCAAATGCCAGAAACACCGAAGAAATAATCAAGAATGGGTCTAGACAGTTGTTCATGCTGCACGCCCTTCGCAAGGCTGGGCTGGAGTGAGAAATTAAGCTCAACGCTTAAATATCCTACGTTCGCCCAGTCTTGGAATACATGTCTGTTGTGTGGCACTCATCCCTCGACAACCAGCAGTCACAGGCCATTGAAAAAGTTCAAAAGAGAGCCTGCAAACTCATCATCAGAAGTGGTTATCGTGGGTACGAGCAGGCACTACTGAAACTGAAACTGGAAAGACTCGACGGCAGGAGACTTCTAGCCTGTATGAAATTTGGTCACAGTCTATCACAGTCAGCCCGGTTCCGCGCCCTGCTCCCAAAACGCTCCAAAGAAATCCATCAGTTCGAAACTCGCCAGCGGGCATGCTTCTAACTAGTGAGATGTAACACGGAGCGTTACCGCCGCACGGCACTGCCGTTCATGGCTAGAACAATTATCTAGTGCTTATTCATGTTCCTTTTTTTTGTACAACCCTTTCAGTGTCTCACTGCCGGTTGTTTGCATTAAACCCGTCTCTCTCTCTCTCTTGTGTCTTCTTGTCTTTTTTCTTCCTTTTCTTTCTTTTCTTTCATACTCCATTTGTGACTTGTGTCTCAAAAATGGGAAATAAATTTCGTTCATTCATTCATAAGTTTTTAACAACAAATTCTATACAAATCAGCAGTTGAGTTTGGGAGTTCCGGGATCTTTCGTTCGACTTATGTTGAATCAGTCGAATACCAAACAAAATACCATACATTTTATGCACATCACAGACGAGATGGGGTTTGACTTCTCGGAATCTGGATTATCTTTTAACATTTTCTGCAACACTTATGAATTCTGGAAATCTTGAGGTTTATAAGCTTCTTCAAACTGGATTAGTACTCTAGATGACTAAGTCCAAAACACGCCACTGATCTTCAGGAAGAAGGAGTAAGCGTGTCCGCACGACTCAAACTCAACACTCAAATTCAGTGTCAGTCGATCACCGCGATCTTTGGAAGCAGCTGTTACACCACTTCTGTCTTTCTTCCACTAGCTACCAGGAGAGGACGTAGATTTTGCATTGGCAAGGAGAAATAGTCATCAAGAGTAGGACTTGACGTTCCATTTAGGCTTTGAAAAAGCTGTCAAACCATAGCCTACTCTGAAAGCCGAGATTACGGAAATTCTAATAGGTAAATACTGAATCTGTTATTCGTGGCCTGTTCTTATGTTTAGGTGGTATCTTCTGTACACTCGTAAAATTATTCGTGGCCTGTTCTTATGTTTAGGTGGTATCTTCTATACACTCGTAAAATTCTGTCACAACAACGGTAGAAACTCAGCAAAAAAACTTAACCAAAAATAATATCGAGTGACGCATCACTTTAGCGCAGTCAAACATGATTCGGAGTCAAGCTGGGCTGAAGTAATATTTGCTCAAGCAGTTTTGGACTGCTCTATAATTTTCTTTAATAAAAAAGGGAGTATTAAGGATTTTTTGTATCACTAAGCTGGGATTTTCAAAGAGAAAGCCGCAACATGTTCCGTTTAAGTTGAAATTGAAAGATCGCACGGCAACGATCTGATCTTTTCGGAAAATAGGAATGCAGCACATAGAGGGGAACGACCAAGCTGCTTCAAAGTGGTTGAAAAGTTCTGTACACCGTCTTCTAGAGCTTTTTCGTGGACCTTGTCGTGATTGAAGACGTTGCTGCTGCAAGGATTGCTTATGTTATAAAAAAGTGCGCAAGCGCTCAGACGTGGAGTGTTAATGTAAAATGTTTATCACATATTACAGAAACAGCTTTAGAACCAGGACGTTTCATATCCCAATAACCAAACAAGTATTGAAATAACTTAACTTGTAATCATCCCACTTTAAAAGATTTAAATGTTAACAAGCCGCAATTACAAATCCAAAGAAATGTTGAAGATCTTGCACGAATAGCTTGAGTTCCAGCTATGGTCTACCAGCCAGTCCGACCCTTTAAACCTCTTTTCCATTAGCAAGTTTATAACAAGTGCAATAAACCAAATCGTAGCAAACTAATACCCCGTTTGTCACAATTCATTTAAAAACGGCATATAATCGATCATACGACAGAAGAGTCCACTTTCCAACTGTTCATTAAAGAAGTGCGTCGCGTCGTCTTATTTCTTGGTGTTAAACCAAAGTCCTCATCCGAAAAGTTGAACTTGAGACCTGTCATAGACGAACTTAACTCATGGGAAATCTGGGCCCAGCTGCCCATGAACGGGAGAGGAGGGTTGGGACCCATCACAATACTTATTTACACCGCTTTTTCCTATATCAGCTTCGAGTTTGATTCCAGTCACGGGTCAAAAACCTTTTTCATGGGCAATTTGGCCCGACGTGCCCATGAACGGGGAGGGTGGGCGGTGGTTCAACTCCACATATATATCCACGACCTATAATAATACTTGTCCACAACCTACATGATATACAAAAGCACAAAGAAATTTCATTGCCGTATATCCGATTATTGTCAAGTTCAAAACATTAAGAGATTGGGAATCTGGGCCCAATTGCCCTTGAACCATGTAGGAGTGGGCTTTGGGACCCACAAGAAGCAAAAGGAAGCCCCAATGCTGACAAACCTACCAAGTTTCAACTTGATACCTGTTGATTCCTGTCAAGGGTAACGAACTTAACTCCTGGGCAATCTTGGCCTAGTAACCCATGAACGGGATGGGTGGAGGAGGTGCAACTTCAAAAGCAATTTTCCAGGCCTAGGATCTACATGTACATGGAATTTCATCGTCCTATATCCAGTTCTGGTCAAGTTATGAAAATTGTTCACTGGGCAATGTGGGCCCATTTACCCCTGAATCGGGTTGGGGTGGGAATGGGACCCTCGAAAGGCACGACTAGACCCTAATACCCACTAGTTTACCAAGTCTTAACTTGATACTTGCACTGGTTCCCGAGTTACGAGCTCCACAATATACGTTGAAAACCGGAAACCGAAAACCGAAAGTTGCTACAGCGCTCGCAATAGAGGATTGTTCCAAGGAATACTCCACTAAAAATGGTAAGTCTAAATCCACAGTGTAAGTCTGCTCTTTGTTCAAGTAGAGGTATGCTTATTTGAAAACTACTCTATTCTAATTGCTTCACTACTTTGGATGTAAAGTACAGTAATATTCAAACGGAAAATAACAAAAACAAATATAAGCTATGTTACCTATTTGCGAACGGACAACTCTTTCGGCACAAAAGTAAACTGAAAATTTTGTCTTTACTGCGGAAGCAGCTGGCAATCATGCTGTTTTATCTTTCTTGTGGCAAGCCAATTCAAGTTACCTCTTTCAGTAGTTAATTTGAATATAGCTTACTTTTGTTTTATACCAGACTAAAATTTTAACCCAGCTACCTGAAAAAGCCATAAAAAATTTGCAATTGGAATTGGTCTTTCCTTAATGTTAATTTTTCTATTTACTGTTGGCTTACTCGGTGGCATAATTTATGAAAAGTAAAATTATTTGTACTGATTCTGGCTGATACAAACTAGTGAAAACTTAAAGAAGTTGTATGTGTCATGAAAGGGTGTTAACTAACACACCTGGTAAATGCCAATATCATCAAGAAGAAGAAGAAGTTCTAAATCCTAATTGCAAATTTCTTATTAGTCAACAGAATTTGGTATTTACCGTTTTCGAATAGCTGGGCCATGGATGAAAACTTCAAGTGGTGGTTTTGTTTCTTTCTAATGAAACATTTAGATAGAAAGCAAAATAACTGGAAAACAACACACTTGATAATAGTGAGCAGTTAGCTGTTTTGCAGGGTTAAAAGTAGGAAAAAATGAAAAAGTACCTAGTTTTTAAGATTTTAACAAGAGCTGAAAGCTCGTCTGGCACTTGCATCAGTAGGCAAAGTGTTGGCGGGAGTTTTTTGTTTGGGAGTTTTGTAAAGAGTCAAATATTATTTTATTATACACTAGTAAGTAAAAAAATACTGTAAAAGGCATTTCTAGAACTCCTCTTCTTCGCTGGGCGGTTTAATGGTCTTCAGTATGGTTTCGACATTTATATCAAGTACATTTCTTCTTTGAATTGGTTCTGCGTCACTTCCCGTTTCGAGGAGACGAACCTCTGCTTCGTCTACCGTTTCGCCTGCTAGTAGCTAGAAGGTATCGTCTGATAAAAAGTACTTTTCGACCTTGCGGTGAAGATGCGCACTTTAAGGGAGCTAGAACCTCATTTGTAAGCAATACCCTTGGGGCAAAAATGGTAATGGGCTCATGGGGATCATGAAAATGCGTATTTTCATGGTCTCCCCCACGACTATTATATCGACTAAATTTTTATTTACAAGTCAGTTTAATAGGGTCCCTGATACGCCTCCCAAATTTCGTCGTGAAAATCCCCAGAACCGCCATCATCGGAATTCCAGGAAACACCCTCCTCCCCCCAAAGTGTCCGGATCCAGTCCAAATGTGTAAACGATTTATCTGGAGCAGATGCACGTCATTCCCAGCAAGTTTCACTCCGATCCCTCCATTCTAGCCGTTTCTCGGGATTTCCGGTCTCCCCCCCCCCCCCGACTCCTCCATAGCTGTCGAATCCAGTTCGGAGTTAAAATGGAACATAGAGATATGTCATTTGTTCAGGTATTAAGTTTCATTTCAATCCGATCACCCATTCGATAGTTACATACCACTCAATTTTCCGGATTCCCTCCCCCTCCACCCCCCCCCCCCCCCAGATGGTCGGATTGGGAAACTGATTATTTTCAGGTTGTTTGGTCGGGTCCCTGATACCAAGCTTTAGCATCCTAGCAGCACCCCCTAATCTATTTCAACCCCTACTAAGGTTCAACAACATTATACCAACCCCTACTAAGGTTCAACAGCATATTATACCAACCCCTTCGACCTTCGATTGCTCTAGCTGTCTCCGAACGAATTTAAGCAGAGAATGACTCATCCACAAGCAGAGCTATACTAATGTGAAGAAAGAATGACTCATCCAGTCGCAGAGCTATAGTGCTATAGTGTGAAGAAAGGGGTTGTGGTTTGACAAAACTAGAAAAAGCGATTCAAGAGATTTTGGGTGTCCCCATCCAGCCCCCCCCCCCAGTTATCGGATCCGATCCGAATTTGACAATGAACACCCAAGACACTTGTTCTTGATACCTGTCAAGTTTAACGCACGCCCGATTATCCGTTCCAAAGTTATGAATGTTACCAATTTCCGGATTCCTCATCTTCCCACTCCCCCGTCGGATCGGGGAAGTTATTATTTCCAAGTTAATCCGGTTGGGTCCCTGATATGCGTGCCAAGTTTACCATTTATTATTTCACAAAATTTGGTAACTTCATTAATATGGAATTATCCTCACCTTTCTCTCTGTCGTTCCACGCATAATAACACTACGTCGAAATCGTATTGTCATAGTCCTTTCTCTTTTCAATCTATGGTTACTTGTAACGTCTATAAGCTAGGCTCATTTCTTCTTGCCATATGTCTCCATATTCCATTAAAGAACACATTATGTTTTCGAATCTCCTTAGTCTCTCCTTTTTCTTCTCGCATTTAATGGCGATTTTTCTGGTTTAACAAAAGCCTTTTATTGCGTTGATTTTGACATCCTTCTTGAAACATTAGAAGGATATGGGATAAAGTCGACGGTTCTTGAATGGATTCGGTCATACTTAACAAACAGACGTTGTAAAATACTTGCTAATGGTATCTTATCAGATCCATTCAACGTAAGTTGTGGGGTGCCCCAGGGATCGGCTCTTGGACCGCTTCTCTTTTTAATTTATGTGAATGACCTTCCGGCTGATATCCCCTTTGCCTATATAATAAATTTTGCGGACGTCACTGTATAATTTCTCACACATAAAAACCGTGATCAACTAGTTACAAACGCCGAAGTGTGCCTTCAGGCAGCAACTATCATTCAGCAGTATATCATTTTTAGACGTGGAAATGACCCAGTTTACGACAGCAAGATAAAAACGGCAGACCAGGAAGAAATTGAACGGGTTGACCACATTAAATATTTAGGGATAATAATTGATGAAAAGCTGGATTGGGCAATCCACATTAAATTTCTTTGTATGAAGCTGTCAAGAGCTGCTGGTGTTCTCCATAGACTGAAATTTATTTTCCCCCAGAAAATATTACTGATTTTGTATTTCAGTTTATTCCACTCATATCTTTTATATGGAACATGCATTTGGGCTTCAAATTATAAGTCAGAACGGAAGCAAGTTCAAATTCTTCGGAATAAAGCTATACGTGCTATTTGCAAGCTTAAGCCTCGTCAGAGTGTGAAGCCGTTTTTAATAAAACTTAAGATACTAAATGTGGCTCGACTTCGGGAAAAAAAATTGCCGAAACTTTATATAAAGTAAGCACGAATACCGCACCTGAGTCGTTTATGTCGGTTTTTCGAAGAAATGATGAAATTCACGAACATGATACTCAACATGCGTCGGAACTAGTTACAGAAACGAGACGTCTCACGTCATCTGGTTTTTCAATCAAATTTACCGGTCTGAAAATATGTAATTATCTGCCAAAGACACTGAAAAATGCTAATAGCATACCAGAGTTCAAGAGTAAGATTAAAAGTTTCTTGTTGGAAAATATTGAATTAGATCCTAACTTTTTCTAACGTTAGTTCTCTATGTGTTTGTTTTATTAATGTACGTTTGTTCTCTTTTCTTTTCCCTTTTTCTTCTTTTCTTTCTTTTTTCTTTTCTTTTTCCTTGTATTTCTTTCCTTGACAAATGAATGAATACTGTCACCCGTTACGGGCAGTGCTCACTTAGGGTGTAGTTAAATATTCTTTAAGCCCAAGCTGACTTTGAAACATTTATTCCAGCAATGTTTTCAACGGATACGTCAGCTAAGATTCTTCATAAGCGATATTTCGGCTCTTCTTGGCAAGGGTCCTCGTCAGGCTTTCAGTCCTCTTGTTCAACTTAGTTGAAAGAAACAAACCTGTAATCTACAGGTTTGTTTCTTTCCCCGAAGTTGAACAAGAGGACTGAAAGCCTGACGAGGACCCTTGCCAAGAAGGGCCGAAATATCGCTTATGAAGAATCTTAGCTGACGTATCCGTTGAAAACATTGGTGTAGTTAGTTTACTCTGCATGATTTGTTTTTTGTTAATAAACAAACTGAAACTGAAACTAATGAGAAAATGATATACATCTTCGATTTTGTTGCAGTTTTTTATTTTTCCGTGTTATGTTCCTTTCTTTCTTCTCTTGGGAGAGCGTGATGTATTTGGTAAAACATATGCTGTTTTACTTTCGGCGAAAGCATTGATGTATGTAGGAGATTGAAAGCTCGGTTTGCTTGCTCTTCGTCTATCCGTTCCTCTTCAATTAATTTATCCGATAGTCTCATCTTTTCTCGGAAAAATTTCGTAGCCTATCCCTTCTTTTGTTGTTTCTTTTACATCAGAATCAACAATTTTTTCTTTTCTCATATCTTCTATATCCATAAATGCGATGTCTAGGCTGTGTGGGTATTCTTTTTTCTCGCCTATGATCATTAACATCCATGAATACTAAATATAAAAATACTAAAACACGCCAATGATCCTCGGGATGAACGAAGAAATGTAGCACTAACGATTGCTACGCGGGGGGGGGGGGGGAGATGGTTGGGGATCAGAAATTAAAAATATCTATGGTGCTAAATGTTTGTGGAGAAGGAAGTGGTTTTCAATTCCTCCTCCTCCCTTATGTAGCCCACCGCTTTCGGTAGCCTACATTTTGTACCTACAAATATGGTAGCTCACAGATATTTTACTCTTTCATTCATCCTTCATTTCCTCTTTCATTATCAGCACCGAGGTCTTATTTCATGCTTCTCATCATTCTGGCTCAAGCTGTATTGACTAGTTTTCACCCTTATTTACATCGGGCGGTATCGTATCCTTCTTAATTACTCCCCTGTGAATCAGTCACTTTCTTCTGCCGCGTTCAATGAAAAGAGCCACGCTGGATCAAAGGTCGATTTTGAAAACTTGGCGAATCGACGGAGTTTTTTGGTCGTATGATGGGTGAGCAAGTCGACGGATCATACAATTGGGTGAATCGACGCTCAAGCAACAGGCCTTTGGTTGAATTGACGTTAGAAGAATCGACAGGTGGACGAATCGACGGTGGGGTGAATGGACGGGTGGGTGAATTGACGGATTTTCGGATTGGACGTATTGACGGGTAGATGAATCGACGGGTGGGGGTAGTAACGGCGAACCCACAATTTTTTAATCCCAGCTGAATTGTCTGGAACGCTCATTTCCACAGATGTGATTTTTTAAAAGCCGGTACACCCATGTTACCTATGGTTCTTAGTTTTAGTGCTTATTCCTCGAAGCTGTTAGTTGATCCTGCTGAAAAAGATACGACACAACCATCCATTTGCCAATCTCTTCAATTGGTTACTGGAGACTTCGTTTCATAATAAAATTGCCGGCCAAGACTTTAACTTGGACTCGTGCCTCGGCTGGATTTCAAGACGACTGAGCCCTGCTCCCCGATGAGAAATTTATCTCAGAATAGTAGAATGAAGTTGGACAGAAAAGTAGCATGGAGTACTATAACTGATGCCAGGGGCGTCCCGAGGGGGGTCCCGAGGGGGGTGTCGGGGGTGCAGCACCCCCCCCCCCCCCCCCCCAGAAAGCCTGCCGTGCCAGTTCAAATTTGTCAAATTTACCTGAACTTGATGATTTTGGGGAATCTACCGGATTATTGCTCAGGGAACCTACCGGACTTTGCTCAGGGAATCTACGCTAAATCTTCACAAGGAATCTACCGGACCTTGTCTCAGGGAATCTACCGGAATTTACCCCTCTGAATGTACGAAATTCGGCTCAGGAAATCTACCTGAATTTGTGTGAAATCTTTCAGAAGGAATCTACCGGAACTTGTCTCAGGATCTACCGGAATTTACCCCTCGGAATCTACGAAATTCGTACCGGAATTTGTGCAAAATCTTTCCACAAGGAATCTACCGGAATTTACCCCTCGGAATCTACGAAATTTGGCTGAGAGAATCTGAAGGATTTTGCTCATTGAATCTGCGCTAAATCTTTCAGAAGGAATCTACCGCAATTTGTCTCAGGGATTCTACCGGAATTTTTGCGATATCTTTCACAAGGAATCTACCGGAACTTGTCTCAGGAAATCTACCGGAATCCACCCCTCAGAATCTACGAAATTCGGCTCAGGGAATCTACCGGAATGTGTGCAAAATCTTTCGCAAGGAATTTACCAGAAATCTTCTCAGGGAATCTAGCGGAATTTTTGCGAAATCTTTCACAAGGAATCTACCGGAACTTGTATCTACCGGAATTCACCCCATAAAATCTACCAGAATTCGGCTCAGGGAACCTACCGGATTTTGCTTATGGAATCTACGCTAAATCTTTCATAAGGAAGCTAGCGGAATTGTCTCAGGGAATCTATCCGAATTTACCCCACGGAATTTACCAGAATTCGGCTCAGGGAATCTACCGGAATTTGTGTGATATCTTTTACAAGGAAACTGTCCCTCGGGATTTACCCCTCGGAATCTACGAAATTCGGCTAAGGGAATCTACCGGAATCTGGGCAAATCTTTCACAAGGAATCTACCGAAACTCTCCTCAGGGAATCTACCAGAATTTACCACTCGGAATCTACGAAATTCGGCTCAGGGAATCTACCGGAATTTTTGCGAGATCTTTCACAAGGAATCTACTAGAACTTGTCTCAGGGAATCTACCGGAATTCACCCAACGAAATCCAGCAGAATTCGGCTCAGAGAACCTACCGAATTTTGCTTATGGAATCTACGCTAAATCTTCACAAGGAATCTACCAAAGTTTGTCTCAGGGATCTACCGGAATTTACCCCACGGAATCTACCAGAATTAGGCTCATTGAATCTATCGGAGCTTCGCAGGAATTTGTGCGATATCTTTCACAAGGAATCACCGGAACTTGTCTCGGGGAATCTACCGGAGTTTAACCCCACAGAATCTACCGGAATTCGGCTAAATCTAAATCCATAAAGCGTTGACAGCTTTCTCAACTCCTTTCCGACGGGTAAACCGAGAAGAGTTCAAAATCGAATTAGCTTCGTTTCGACATGATGGAGAAGGTTGCCGGGAGAGCCTCGAAATAAACAATATGTTCGAAGACACAGTCGAGGTCTCTCATCAACCGAAAGACGTCTTACCACCAGTATGGAAAGCATTCAAGCTGTCCAAGACAATCGCTATTACCTCAGCAAAAGGGGAACGAATTTTTAGCAAGATGAAGCTGTTTAAGACCACCTTCCGTTCAACAATGGCTGACCAGTGTCTTGAAAGTCTGCTACTCATAGGATGTGAAACAGATCTAGTTTGCGTTGTGGACAAACAGAAAATGGTTAAAACGCGACGAGTAAATATGTAGGGTGTGTTGAATGTCAGATTTTTGTTTTGTTTTAAGTGTGAATGAGCCTTTTTTTGTTTGCTCTTGTTTACAGTACTTAATCGAAGTCAGAACACAACAGTATTCTAGAGTTTCGGCAGAGATTATCGCTACGGAGAACTTCCGGTAAAACCTCGAAAAATTACGGTAAAATCTCGAAAAACTCCGGTAAATTCTGAAGCTGCACCCCCCCCCCCCCCATCAGGATGGTGTCGGGACGCCCCTGACTGATGCTACTACATGATTCTACTTCAAGGCTACCGTGTTACTGCATTCTACTGGATGCTACTGGATACTACTACTTAAGATTGGTCCAGTCTGAGGTACTGATAGTACTCTTTATTACTACGTATCACCAGATGCAACTTATTCGTAGTATCATACAACTAAGCAGGCTACACATTTTTCATCGGGTCGTAAACGAAGAGACCGAGACAAGTCCGACCGAGTCCATGAAAAAGGTGTCTCGAGACGAGTCCAGAGTCCTAATTTGGGGCGCACTGTTGTACTATATTTATTAAAGGTTAACTTCTAACATCGAGATCGATATCGGAATATAACACCGAGACGGCCATTTAAAATAACCTATCGTAGCCGAAGACGAGGTAAATTATGGAAAATATCTACCAAGTGCAGCACGTGGAGGGGGGGGGGGTTCATACATACTAAGACTTACAACATACGGTAGAACTGTTTATAATAGTTAATAAACACCAGAATCGCAAAAGTTAAACCTACCTCACGTCTTACCCCGAAGTATTTTAGAACAAATCAACAAAAATAACAACACAGTGTCTGACTAGTCTTGGCTTCAATGACAGTAGGTGCAATCTCTGTGGCACTTGACACCCTTAACGCCACACTGGCAACCACCAGAAGTATCGCCTTTCCCCTAGAAGAAAGAGTTGACCTTACTAGAACTCCTTCACCTGAGACTGAGCAGTGAGGAGTAACTTGGCAGCAAGCACTGGAACTTACCAACAGCGAATATTATGATACTGCACGAGTCTGGTGTCGTGAACGTCCAATTTACCCAGTGTGTTTCAGTTCACCACATATCTGACTTCACCAGATATCTGAGATTTCTTCTCTACCTACCCCGGCGCACACGGAACCGCCACCTGATCCGCCGTTTGTTTATTTCCGACCCATACATTGTTGACGCTTTAAGCCCTCTCCTCTAATTTATGTTCTCCGATTGGAAAATTACCTGTCCACGATCCCATCAACGTGATTCTAAATTAGTGAACCTTTATGGAAAATATTTGTTGAGTATTTTGCGATTATTTTATATTTCTTTATCTTTTTTTACTGCACTTACGCCCTTGGGCAGTGCGTCACAAATTCATTCATTCATTCATAAAAACGCTGTTTAGTAACTGTTCGTGTACATGTCACGAGCGTCCATCTCCTCACGCCCGGACAGAGAAACTTGTGAGATTGCGGAGCTGATTTCGCCAACTTTGTACTTAAAAAGAAGATACAAAGTGTAATGAAAGTGTCAATTGATTTCTGTTCAAGTGCATTACTATTGGATTGGCAAGTTAAAAAGGTTTCGTGTCGATATGTTGAACATAGAAATTGTGAAACATTAAAGAAGTGAAAGGGGTCGTTTTACAACGGCGCCACGTATCGGATAAATTTATAATATTGTGTTTATGTTTTTATCGAAGACTCCAGTGTTGCCAAGTGCGACACTTTTTGTGCTTTGTGACCATGGTTGCCACACAACTAAATTTTTTCGTGCTATTGACGACTGGAAAAAGTGTTCTTTTCTGGAAAAAAGTACTACTTCCAAAAATTGTTTGTGGAAGTAGTACAGTTTTTGATAAGCTAGGACGATGAAACTTGGCAGGCATATCAGGGGCCGGACCAGATTAAATTAGAAATAATTAGTGTTGGGCGATATTTGGATTGTTCGATATATCGATATATCAATGTTTTCAATTTCGATATTCGATAATCGATATATCGATATCGATATTTCTTTAGTATGTTTCGCTATAGGATACGTCTCGTTTCGCCAAAATTTACTAACGAAATTGTCGTTAAATAGCATCTTGCATCATCTCAAACTCCGCATAAATAAGAACTGAATTACGTAAAACATATTGCTTCAATTTCGGGTATATAAATGTAGGTTATGTTGGATTATTTACAATAATTATGAATGAAAAAATATCGTTTTCGATATCGATATTTACGTTTCGATATTCGATATCGATTCGTTATCGATATCGGATATCGCCCAACACTAGAAATAATCGCTTCCCCGATCCGACCATCTTGAGGGGAGTGGAGGGAGGGGGATGATATATTTTTAGCTTACGAACGCGTTATCTGATCTTAAAGAAACTTGATATATGGAAGGACCTCGTGTCTCAGACGTTCCATTTTAAATCCAGACCAGATCCGGTGACATTGGGGGGAGTTGGAGGGGGAAACCGGAAATCTTGAAAAATGGTTAGAGTGGAAAGATCCGGATGAAACTTGCTGGAAAGAACAAGCACAAGTCCTAGATACCGGACTGACATAACCGGAACGGATCCGCTCACTTTGGGGGAGTCCGAATTTCTAGTGATCCCGCGAGTTCGATGCTTCCTGATGTGCTAGGACAATGAAAATTGGCAAGCGTGTCAAGGACTCGACCAGATTAATTAGGAAATAGTCACTTCCCCGATCCGACCATCTGGGGGGTGGGGGGGGGGGGAAAGCCAAAACTGAGGTATTTTTAACTTGCGAACGGGTGATCGAATCTTGATGAAAGTTGATATTTAGGATGCCATCGTGTCTCAGACGTACCACTTTAAATCCCGACCGGATCCCATGACACTGGGGGCGAGCTGGTGGAGGGAACCGGAAATCTTGACAAACACTTAGAGTGGAGGGATCCGGATGAGACTTGGTGGAAAGAACAAGCACAATTCCTAGATACCTGACTGACGTAACCGGAACGGATCCGCTCACTTTGGGGGAGTTGGGGGGGGGAGTCCGAATTTCTAGTGATCCCGCGCGTTCGATGCTTCCTGATGTGCTAGGACAATGAAAATTGGCAAGCATGTCAAGGAACCCGATCAGGTTAAATAGGAAATAGTCACTTCCCCGATCCGACCATCTTGGGGGGGGGGGGGACCAGGAAGCCAAAATAGAGGTATTTTAACTTGCGAACGGGTGATCGGATCTTGATGAAAGTTGATATTTAGGATGACCTCGTGTCTCAGACGTCCCACTTTAAATCCGGACCAGATCCGAGGACACTGTGGGGGGGGGGGGGGAGCTGGTGGAGGGAACCGAAAATCTTGACAAACGCTTAGAGTGGTGGGATCGGGATGAAACTTGGTGGGAAGAAAAAGCACAAGTCCTAGATACGTCATCGACATAACTGGGCCGGGTCCGGGCACTGTGGGGGAGTTAGGGGGGGGGCGGACTTCTAGTGATCCCGCGAGTTCGGCGTACTTCCTGATGTGCTAGGACGATGGAACTTGGCAGGTATGTCAGGGACCCGAACAGATTGACTTGAGAATAGTCGTTTCTCCGATCCGACCACCGTGGGGGGAGTGGATGGATGGGGAGTCCGGAATCTAGTGGCATGCATAACTTTTGAACGGGTGATCGGATTTGAATGGAACTTGTCAGTTCGAAAGAGCTATCGCCTCAGATGTTTGGTGTCAAGTCTGGGTCGGGTCCGATACCTGCTGGGGATGGGGGGGAACTAAAAAAAACACTTAAAAGGCAGAGGGATTGGGACGGAACTTAATTGGGAGAACATGCATTAGGCCTATTTACGAAATTGACGGAGCCAGATGGTTTCGGGGCTCGGGGGGGTTTGAGGGGGTTTCCTAGAATTCCGGTAGTCGCGAGTTAGAATAGTTCCAGATGTACTAAGAGAACAAAACTTTGCAGGCACCATCCTGGGGGGAGTGAGGGAAGGGAAATATGGAAACTGCTGCAAATTGCGAACGAGATTCGAGTGAAACTTAATGGGTGATAACAATCTATGACCTCGACATGTAAAACATGAGTTCGAACTGTATGCGACCATGGTTGGGGGAGTTGGGGTCGGAAACTTTGACATGCATAAACACCAAACGGATGGAACGAATGAGATACAAGTTCGACAGTGCCGAGCTTGTGCGGCCTAGATTAGTTATTTGGTGTTCGGGCCAGATTCGGCCAAGGTAGGGGAGGGGGGTACTGAAAATTTGAAGATAAGCTAATGCTCCGATTTCAGTAAAACTCGATGGAGGGGAAGAGGGGATTCAGAGGTCCAACGGTGTGTGTGGGGGGCGGGGGGGGGTACCGAAATTCTCCAAAGATGATCAGATTCGAGTGAAACTTGATAGATGGTATAAAAGCAAATGCTTTAGATGATCTATTTTTTAGTCCGAACCAGATTCGACCACGGTAGGGGAAGAGGGGGGAGTACCGGAAATGGTGTAGCACGTCTAGGGATGTGGATTTATTGGGCTGAAACTTGGGAGTTTGAACAGTCATGCGCATATGCTGCAGATAATACGAGATTATGCCGGAACTGGTGTGACTGAAACTAAATATCCTATTTCTCTTTCCGAACCGCATTTTTGGATTCGGGTGTACTTCGAGACGTTCTCATCTACTTTCTTGTACCGCCTACTTGTAACAAGTGCCATATGAGCTCGTAGCTCTTGTTAGGGATATTCAGGGAAAATTCTATTTTTCAAACGAAGGCTGAAAAATTCTCATAGATTGCATATTTATTTATTTATTTATTTATTTAACTTCGACTACGGCTTCTAGAGCCATTACACATACAACACATAAAAACAACAACAAAATACATTTACCTTTTATTTAAGATTGCGGACCTTCTACGCAACACATGTAAAGTTCGCGGTTCCAGACTAACCACACAGGCAACGTCAGTCTCATATGGGGACTCGAAAGAACCACAAGCATGGGGTTTCGAGAGCGAAGAATTCGGGTCTGGAGAGAAAAGATAGCCCGACGCCGAAGTTCCCCGAAAGAAGGAAGGCCCTCACCCACAAACATGCCAGACGCACTACAGTTCCATGCAAGTCCGTGTAGCCACCGGAAAGAGTTGTTATATAAAACCCGAAATGTATCTAGACACTTAACTCTCGTGTTACACACCAGTGACAAACAGTACAGCGGAGTACAGTAAGCTCTGAAAAGAAAGGTCTTAACAGAAGCCTCGCATCTACCAAACCTCCGAATTAATATATTGGCCCTCACAGACAGTGATCTGGAGAGCGCAGCAATGTGAGGCTCATCAGACATAGAAGGAATAAAAGTAAAGCCCAAATACTTGAAAGTTTGCACAAAAGCTAGTACCTCACCAGACAAAATAACATCGGGGATGTAACGTAGTTGAAGACTTTTCGGGATAAACGCCATACAAACCGTCTTTTTCGTGTTGAAAAGAATATCATTTGCTTTCGCGAATTCATCACACACTTGAAGAAGCTTATTGAGCGCGAATACTGTGGGGGCTAGTATGGCTAGGTCATCAGCGTAGCTTAAGTTGTTGAAACACACACCTTGTACGAAACAACCCACTCCAAGGCTAGCCAACCGCTCATTCAACTCATCAACATATAAATTATACAATAATGGAGAAAGAACCCCACCTTGCCTAACACCATTAAGGACAGGAAAAGGATGGCTAAGAACACCGCTCCATCTAACTTGAAACCTTGCATATGTTCAGTCTTGCATATGTTCAGTCTTCTTGAATATGCATATGTTCAGTCTTCTTGAAAATGCTTTTGATGCAACAATGGCCTATGTTGCAAAGATCAGTGCAAAATTAAAAAAAAAAGAAGCTAAAGCGTGGATGATCACTTTGATGATTAGATATTTAGTAATCTAGGTAGCCTATTATTTAGTTTATTTTCAATCAATGTCCTTGACGATTGGTGTAAATTGCCGACATAAGGGAGTATTCGTTAGGCTATCAGCAATTATAGAATAGGAGCATGCGACCTATGTACCTAGCATTAGCTATTTGGTCTTAATCTGTTTCTGAATTGTGATATAAAAAATGTTTAAAGAGTCTGGCCAAGACTGGACCTGGCGAAGACAACACCCAGTTGTCTAGACCAAATATTGGATTTTTGGTATCCCATCGAAACCTTTGATCATGTTTTGCTATGTTCAAAATATGAAGTTATTGGAGCCAGCGCTGGTGAAAAACTGATTGAGTTTCACCAGGGACGTTCTATATCGCTATCGGTGTTAGTGTCGCTGCTATTCGAGTGTGTGTCAATTTTGCCAAGTCTTGGTGCTACTCCCTAGTGTTATTTTGCTCTGCTCGCTACTGAATTGAAAATACACTTCTTTCACTTCCTTCGCGTTTGACGCCCGGGGGCGTGATCCGGTTTACGGCGAAAGCATGATTACGAACGCGGTGATTAAAGGTTCAAATGACACATGAAGGGGATTCAAGTCAGGGTGATATCGGTAAATTATCATTTCCGAAACCGAGGATCACGAGGTGTAGTTCACCGTTCATTGGGTCTCCGTGGGAGGTGCGAGGAATTATAAAAAAGTCCCTTTCTAGAGACTTCTCGGATGGGAACCACGATAAACAGGGAATGTATTTTCTCCGAGCATTTATGGATTTCTCTGGTCAGGATCGAAGGCGCTGCACTGAGGACAGGGCATTCCCTCGCCCTTAGTCATGATTTGCTGTAGATTCCATATATTTAAACCAAAATATTGCGTAGATTTTGTATTTTACGTGTTTGCGTAGCACGCTGGAGTGATGTAAAAGCACAACTCTTACTAAAAATAATCTTTTCACAATGAAATGGCTCAAAAATATTGATTTTCGAAATATCATTACTTTCCACGGTAATTGAGCGATATTCTTGTTAGCGCTTGTCAACTGAACGCTTCCCTCTCTGCGACGCGGTGACTGGGCAAATTATCTGAAAACTGAACGTACCCAGATCAACATGTGAGATGTGTAAGTCCAGAGGTGTTTTGTGATTATTTTAGTGACAATAGATCTTTGCACCACTATGAAACGCGTCATGCTAGTGACTTCGTCGTCACGCATAGAAGTGGAACCAGGGCTGGCTTCCCTACTAGATTTTCAGGGCCTAATGTGTGGAACTCTGTTCCGGAGAGCATTCGGGCGGCTGAGCACCTGGGGTTATTTAAAAATAAGTTGTAAAAGTATTTGTTAGGCCAAGGTTCCTATTTTTTTCCTATTTTCTTATTATTTTTCTTTTTTTTCTCATTATGATTATTAAATGAGCTTATGAGAAATTGATTATTAATTTTTATTTTAGTGCTTTTTATGTTTTGTTTCTAATTAATTATTAGTTAGGAAATATGTTTTATGCACCCTCCCAGTTGCAAGTGCTTTCTTGTTAAGAAGTTAAATGTATCTGGGTCGTAAAATAAACTGAACTGAACTGATAAACACGCAGTAAGAAAAGAAGTCCAAAACAGAGTATAGCCCTGATTGCCTACCATGTTTACAAAACGAAATACAAGACTTCGAAGCTTCTCATGTCCTTATGTATAAAAGAGTTGTCGGCCAACATTCAAGCTATCGGTGAAGCATATGTTACCTTTCGACGAACACTGTCATTAGAACAATCGTCTGACGAAAACTCCAGCCTCTTTAGGCGAATTTGTCATCGACCCATCTTGTGTTAGAACACGAATTGGAGGAGTTGCAGAACCTTTTGACTTACAAATTCTGTTTATAGTATTCCAAGGGTCCAAACTAACTTTTTTGTCATAAAATATATTAGGAAAACTAAACGTTTGAATTTGGAATTATGATTTAATTAAAAATATGTGGGTTATTTTTAAGTAAGACAGTGGAATTAACCCTAGGTTCACACAGAGCAAATCGCGGTGATGAACGAGATTTTTCCATCGCAGCGACAGAAGATTTTTATCGGCTGGATGTTCACACTGAATTTTCGTCGTCTACAGAATTTAACGCAAAATAATAAAAATAATTAAAAATAACCTTTAAAATAATTAAAATAATAAAAAATAATCAGTTTTTCTAAGAGTGAATCATCAAAAGGATCGTCCATGTTGCTGTTGCTTGCATAGAATCGTACTGTCGCCCGATTAAAGTTGAATTTTCCATTACAAATCCAACATTAAAAATCGCCTGACAAAGCAGCAGAAATCGCCGATTTTGGCAACGCCTCAGTGTGAACGTCTGTGTGAACCTAGGGAATCTTTTGAATAGATTGTTTGTACAAAATTCTGTGATTTGTAGTTTATTGTAGATATTTAGTTTAATTCCTTTGTTACTTGTGAAGTGCCGTAAGGCTAAATCACGTAATAAAATTCATTCATTCATTCATATGCTGCGTGTCTGGCGGAACTCAGCTAATCCAAAAAACGCTAAAATGTCGTTGGTACAAAACGAAACTCTGGCAAAAGGCGGGGATTTCAGAAGCTTGTAATCCCAAAAGGGATCTAAGGATCAGATAAAAGGCGGAATAAGCGAGAGGAGAGCGCTCCTTGAAGGCTATTCTTCATCTTATAGGGAGTCTAGAATCGTCCAAGCGCCATATAGCGATCTCAATTTATGTCCGTCCGTCGGTCTGTCGGTCCGGGTTTTGCTAGTTTGGGCACTTCAATTTCAATTTATTTTTAAAATTCCTTCACGGGCAAGCCGAACATTGGATTTTTCGTCATAAACATAATAACATCAACACCTTTGTCATAATTTTGTCATAAATAATAAACTTATATACAATTCGAATCACTGTAAGTGACATTTACAATTACACTTATATTAGAACTGAAATTCAAATCACTATAACATAAACAAGAGTTACAACGAATTATGCATTTCGACGAATGACGTCACGTTAAACGTATGTAAGAACTAGGATTCAAACAATTATAAAATAAGCACGAATTACGATGAATTATACGAGAATCACGATGAGTTATACATTTCGACGAATGACGGTACGAAGCTTTTTCTGTATCGGTCATGAGATGCAGAAAGGGGATGTAACTTAGGAATCGGCTGCGAAACCATTCGCGCAGGTCTAGGCCTAACAGGTTCAAACTCAGGCGGGAAAATGTCTCGCAGACGAGGATTCTCAAGCGTCTTAACTCCAAATTTGAGGCACATTTTTTCCCGACGTTGGGCCAAAGATTCCAGCTTGAAACTCCGAAGAAGCTCAATGTATGGCACCTTTGGCGATCAGCTAGGACGATGAAACTTGGCAGGCATGTTAGGGACCCAAAAAGATTGAGTTGGAAATAGTCACTTCCTCAATCCGAGCATCGTGGGGGAGTTGAGGGAGGGGGAATCCGGAATCTTGAGTTATTTGTACCTTTTGAACGGGTGATCGGTACCCAATGAAACTTGATATTTGGAAAGATCTTGTGTCTCAGACAACCCACTTAAAATCCGGGCCAAATTCGGTGACTTTGGTTATGAAAAGATATTTTGAAATGGGTGTAGAGGTTGTTATACATATATGAACCGAGATGGAGGAATGTTAACTACTATAACTTTTTCGAGAATATTTTTATATGTAGATCCCCTTTTGTTGTGTTTTTTCACAAGAATACTTTTATATGTAGATCCTCTTTTGTTGTGCTTTATCGCAAATGGGGTAGGGAATTTTATTTTTAGTAAAGTGGCAACCCAAGCCTACTGTAGGGAGGGAACCGGAAATCTTAGGGAACGCATAGAGTGGAGGGATCGGGATGAAACTTCGTTTGAAGACCCAGCAGAAGTCGTAGATAGATCATTGACATAACCGGAGAGCACTTTGGGGGAGCTGGGGGAGGGGGGGGGGGGGGCTGGAATTCTGGGGGGGGGGGGGCTGGAATTCTGGTGGTCCCGGGAGTTCGGTACTTCTTGCTGTACTAGGACGATGAAAATCGGCAGACATATCAGGGACTCGAACAAATTGACTTGAGAATAATCGATTGCATAATCCGACCATCGTTGTGGAGTGGAGGGATACAAATCTGGAATATACTGGCAGTTATAACTTCTGAATGGGCGATCGGATTTGAACGAAACTTGGCAAGTGGAAAGAGCTGTCGTCTCAGATATTCTTTGTCAAGTCCAGACCAGATCTGGTACTTGTACGGGGAGTTAGAGGGGAACTACCAGAATTTTCGTGAAACGCTAAGCGTCGAGGGATCGGGATGGTGCGCGAATCTACTGAAACTATTTGGTAATTTTTCGAAGCTAGAACTGTTCAGTATCTCTTGGAGATTCGGTAGTTCCACAGAATCCCGAATAGGCTATCGGTCCAAAATATTCAGTATCATGATTGGGATTCGGTAGTTTATTTGGTATAATTTTCAGGGTTCGGTAGTTACCACGAATTCATGCTCTGGTTCCAGTTTTGACGAATCTCGATCTCCAACAACAACAACGAATCTTGATCTCCAACAACACTTTCAATTGGTAAAAATACTAACGGGAACGAAAGAAACATAACAGATAACATCCCAAAGTGTTATCTGTTGAAACTGCGCATCCTTCTGTTGTCGTTATGTAACTACTGACAGTGTAGTATTTTTACCTATTGAAGGTGTTGTTGGAGATCTAGGCACGAAATAGTATAAACTTAATTGGTCGTAACACTTTATTTCTAAGTGAAAAGGTGTTATTCTTGAAAGTGTTATGCGTAATCTGTTATGAAACTTCTGACAGTTTAGTGTACGGTAAAAGATAGAATTCTTATTATTTTTTTTTTAACCGTAGCCATAATTTAACTTATTTTTATATTTATTCTTATAAGAAGTAATTTTAAAATTTTCGCCTGCGGCAATCGATTTAGCTGTATCTTGGGTAGAATAAATAGTAGCTGCTACTCTAATCGTACCCGGCAATATAGAGCGTATTCCATCCTACTTACCGTAGTTACTACGCATGACGTCACGAATTCTAGCTTTTTGCCGTCAAGGCTGGAACGATTTTTCAATTTTCCACAGGAATATCAGGCCACGGGCGAATCCAACCAATCACGTTACAGAGATCCGTAGTTACTACGCTCCCGAGCGTGGTAAGCAAATAGTTACTATTAGTTACTATTTCGAGAAGGTTGGAACGGTTAGCGTAGTAACTTTGGGTGAGATTGGAACGGAAATAGTAACTAATAGTAACTATTTCTAGAAGGGTGGAACACGCTCATGATGTCCAAGTGGGCTTCGCAAAAACGAAGCCTAGTAGCTGGCTATAATCATCTCAACCTGATTTAAAAATTTGTAGCCTGCGTAGTTATATGCGATAGTTGTGCGAAAAAGTTGCATCTAGTTATATGTAATAGTAAAAAGTACTATCATTTAATGTGCCTCAGACTGGGCCAATCTTAAGTAGTAGTATCCAGTGGCATCCTGTCTTGCTCTAGGAGCATCCAGTCTTACTAATAGTAGCATGTAGTAGAATGCAGTAGCACGGTATAGCCTTGAAGTAGAAGCATGTAATAGCATCGCTTGTACTGCATGCTACTTTTTCGTACAACTTTATATTACTATTCTGAGATAAATTTTTGATCGGGTAGTGTTAATCTTTGAACGTAATCCCATCAATAATTTAAAATACTTTAAAGCTCGAATTCTCAGTTTCTAGGATTCGATACATTTTCTGAAAATAATCGGTAAAATTTGGGGCTCTTTTGGAGGGGGTTTCCCGGAATTCCTTTGATCGCGTGTTAGGATACTTCCAGATGTGCTAAGGACGATGAAACTTGGTACGCCAACCGAATAGACTTAAAGACCTGACACAAGTTCGTAGTTTGTTCGTGTTTCAAGTCGAGGTTCGTAGATGGACTGAGTAGCCCTATATTTAGGGTTGGGGGAGGGCTATCGCTATCACCATATGAGGATGACTACCAGTTAAGTTATCATGCCCATTTGACGTATTGCTCATAAGTTTTATTTTGGGGGGAGGGGTTAGTCTGGGATAGAAAGCCAATCGCTCGTGTCCTTGGAAGCTAGCTTGTCTCACGGCGCAAAAGTAAGGACGAAGTGGTCACTTACCCCTGGTCCCCATCTGGGTCCTCTCGTGACCCAGCAAATCTCTGTCCTGCAGGCTGCACAGCGGATCCAGTCACAGCCCCATTTCTGCTTGATCAGAAAGGCGCTGCACTGAGGACAAGGCATTCCCTCGCCCTTAGTCACCATTTCCTGTAGATTCAAAATATTAAAACAAAATTACCTCTCTCTAACAGGGGTACGTAGGAATTACTAATACAGAAAGGATGAATCAGCTTAAAGCAACTGTGGACGGTCTCCTGGAAGACTGATATCTAGTTGTTTTTTCCAGCCTCCAGGGACAAGGGGAGGGGCCGACAGCAGAACATGTGACTGGCCTGAGACGGCTCAAGGAAATGTACCGGTTAGAAACATAGATAGGTAACAACGTCACAGGCGAAAAATTCTCCTAATTCCAAGAATTATTAAAACCGCTTTGTCTACGGTTAAAGCAGAATGGACTTCTAATGGTTTACTTTGAATTAAATGCTTCAGAAATAAACATTTCCGACTTCCTTTACATGGCGCTATGAAAATCGGCCGTTTTCTTGTTATCCCTAGTCTTTACCTCTCTGGCATTTCGGCGATCCAAATCTTAAGAGCTGGGGTATCTTGGCATGACATTCAAAAACTCCCAGCGACGCTAGATAGAAATGGATATACTTGAAATGTCAACAAAGTCAAGCCGCAGATGCAGTTTACCTGATTGTTCTAGTGTTTCATCAGAAGTTTCATGGCTTAAAGTGCCTATTAAAAGTTTTCTTTGTGGAATAGTGTTGCTTGATTAGCTTGATTAGCTTGCTTTATAAAATGTACCAGAATATGCAATAAGCTTGTAAAAAATAATATAGCTACAAAAATCATTCAAAAACAAATAACCTACTCAAATCTGAATTACACAAGCTGATTTATGCACAAAATAAAGATCTACTAAGTATTATAAGAAATATCACTTTTATCTTTGTCCAAGCTAATAAATTGAGCATGTACCGGCCCCAAAAACTACGCTCTGAAATATCACAGCGAGGAAACTGTTGAAAAAACTGCTGATCTAAGGGGTAAGCATTGTTCCTAGGTTGTTACGAGTGGGATTGGGGTAGTTTGATGTGCCCATTGAACTGTAAGAAATAGCTCGTTCGTAATTATAGAAATTCCAGCAGGCCCATGATTTCAACTGTCGCTTGAGAGAGTGAAACCCCTGCAGCGGCTTAAAAACTGTACCCCCCCCCCCCCCCGGCTAAAAAAAAAAAAAAAAAAAAAACTGAGCGCCAGTCGTTTTTTTTGCATATTTTCTTTCTCCTGTAAGATTCAACTGCTTCCTTGCAAATTCCAGCTTTAATGTGGGTCAGTGATCTATGAAGAAGGGCAAAGATATTCGCTGAAGTGCAGTTGTCGTAAGTGCAGCCGAAATGTTCGAAATTGAATGTATCCCTCGCATAACATCATAGATGGATAACAAGCTGATTATTAAAGAAAATCCTGATTTTGTTTCTTGTATTATGAACGGTCAGCTTGGCTTTAAATCTTATATTTGATACTGACTTTAAAAGGTGTTGAAGTTTTTTCTTAAAATACGGCTGAGCATGCTCTAGCACGGAGTGAAACATCCTTAGAAACATCGAATCTCGTCAACTTCAGAAAAAAACTTTTACTTTTATCAAATTTCCGCACTGTCAGAAGTTTCATAACAGATTGCGCAGAACACTTTCAAGAATAACACCTTTCACTTAGAAATAAAGTGTTATTACCAATAAAGTTTATACTATTTCGTGCCTAGATCTCCAACAACACCTTCAATAGGTAAAAATACTACACTGTCAGACGTTACATAACGACAATAGAAGGATGCGCTGTTTCAACAGATAACACTTTGGGATGTTATCTGTTATGTTTCTTTCGTTCCCGTTAGTATTTTTACCAGTTGAAGGTGCTGCTGGACATCTAGGCACGAAATAGTGTAAACTTAATTGGTCACAACACTTTATTTCTAAGTGAAAAGGTGTTATTCTTGAAAGTGTCATACGCTATCTATTATGAAACTTCTGACAGTGCGGTCTTGGCCTAATTACATATGAACCTTATTTGTCCAGCAAGGACATCCAGTTCAGATATGGACGATGGCTTTTCAAAACTGTGTTCCGCACCTTAATCTGCAAACCATCCCGAAACATAAGGCGACAGACTCGATCTACAACCTGACTTGCTCTACTCTGACCAAAAGAGTTCTCAAGTTCAAACACAGTATTAATGAATTAAAGGCGAGACGAAAGAGGGAAAAAAGTACAAAGGCCAGACGACAATGCTTCTTTATCCCGAAAAACGTCTGCGAGCCAAAGAATGTTGCTCAAAGTACTCTGTGTTTCCTGACACCTGTAACTTTTCCCTTCATCGAAGTAGACTTAGTTCATTGTTACTCGGTCTGACGGGGTTCAGCATTAGTCAATCTGAATATTCCTCAGTATTCCCTTGAAGCACAACTCTTACTAGAAATGATCTTTTCCCTATAAAATGGATCAGAAAAACAGTACTTTCGAAAATACTATTACTTTCCACCTGAAAGTAGCGATTCTCTTGTTAACACTTGTCGATTAGATCCAGCCTTCCTGCTCTCAGACACGGCGGCTGGGCGCAAAAGATTTGAAAATGTGCCTTGGTTGAAGTTTAACTGAACAGGCAACTTATTTTTACATCTTGGATTCAAATATTACAACACCTATTGGGGATTTTCATTCTGTCCACAGTAGTCTTCAGTAGGGACGTTGGGAATGTAGACGCTTTCCCATGGTGAATCCGTCCACAATTCGCCCGCGAAAATCACTGCACTATCACTACACAAGACACCTCACTATCTAGCCCTAGTGTTTGGCACTGCAGACTGCAGACACTTCTTTGTTTATTTGATACACAATTTATTTACTCGTTTGCTGCTGGTATTGTTGCCAAATGTTCCAGGCACCATAGAGATATCACAAAAACGGGAAGAGCGGCAAGCACAATGGGATAATCGATTATTTGGAAATATCAGAAAAACAAACTAACGCTTTTTCATCGGGTTTTCAAGATTACTTAAAGTTTAACTGAACAGGCAACTTATTTTTACATCTTAGATTCAAACACATTGAATTATTACAACACCCATTAGGGATTTTCATTCTGTCCACAGTAGTCTTCGGTAGGGACGTTGGGAATGTGGACGCTTTCCCATGGTGAATCCGTCCACAATTCGCCCGCGAAATTTTAAAATACCGACCAAACGTGATTTTTCAAGCTCATATTTTGGTCGAGGTCAGATATGGCAAATATCAGTCGTCACTCAATCCTTGATTATAAAAACAGCTCAGAAGACTGCCTACTGACAAGGGTAACAACCAGAAGACTTGCCGTGTCAAGGAAATCTTCCAGTGTTCACATGGTCCTCTTGAGTAGTATATAAAGCCGGGTTCTACTCCACCCTCCCCCCAATTTCAAAACCCCAGTTTAACATCAATTTCTTAAATTTTAACATCCTTTTTACCAAATTATCCCCCTTTTTAAGAACATTTTTATTTTCTTACTTCCAAAATAAAGGATACAAGAAATGAGAATATTACCCTTTACTACATATTAAATACTACAATATACACTACTTCTTTTTTTTTTTACATTTTTAATTTTTTATTCAAATATTACTGAGTAAACAGTTCTAAATCCACATATGTTTCTTTGTTCTTGTTTTCGCGTACAATAGGCTGCAAAACTAGATTTTTCTTTAAAAGTAATTCGTTAGCAATGGCATTATATTTCTGTGTTATAAACAAATCACATGGTTTGTCATTATGATTAATAACTACAACCAACTTATCACCATATTTTGTCTTAGCAATTCTCATTTTAACAATAGCATATTTCAAACCTAACACTAGTTCTTCTTTCCTGATTGTCTCATTGTATTTATTCATTCTGATTGTATTCAAGACTTCCTTTGTGGACTCCATTTATTAGGGGATGATTTTATTAAATAAAAATCCAGACTCACAAACTCACATACATATTTTTATTGATAATATCTAATGTAAAAAAAAAAAATCCAAATCGATATTCATCACATCATCAAATTAAAATCTCCTCGACGTACCCACAATTCTGCCTCTAGTACTGATAAAGCTCTTAGGACAACAAAAAACAGAAAATCTCATTGCGCATTAGTATTCACATCACAAAATATTTCGTTGCGGAGATTATGCAGGCCCCGTTGGTGTAGTGGTCTAAGATGTTGCAACGTCTTAGATCAACCACTTCATCAATGATGTCGTGAGATCGAATCCCGCCATCAACTTGAGGTTAATGGTGAGGATGGCGAACAAAAAACTCAGAGGGTTTCCTCCCCTCACGGGGCACCCCAGACACACCATAAAAAATAATAAGACGACAAATAAACATCTTCAATCTTCAAAGTCTGGGGTGGGAGGTTTTGCAAAAATTTTATATTTTTGGTAAATTTTCTTGTATTTTGATAGTTTCGTTCTTACAATATTTATAACCGTTCAAGCGAACCTGTTTCATGTATTTTTCGCGAGGAAAAAATCGAAAGGTCTTACGCATCTCTGTTTCTCTCTGAATTACCTCCTCAATTGTTAATTGTCCGCATTTAAGCATTGAGAACAACTCAGTATAAAAATTGTAATTTGTCCTAAATTCTGCTTTTCTATCAGCAATGCTTAACTGCTTTTCAATTATTTCGATGATAACAGCACCCAAACTTAAAGAAGCTAAAGGTAGCACTAGAAACGCAGACATTCCTGCTGCCGAAAAGAGGAATTTGGATACAAGTAAGCTATTACTTATACGATTGTAGTACTTGTAACTGCGACGGTAAACATACATTTTCTTTTCTAATTCTTCCATTTATTATATAATAAAATTGTTTCGAAAAATTATTTGATTTTTTCGAATTTCCACACACCCACCATCTAGGCTACTTTTACAGTATGATTCTCTTTTTTTCGAGCTTGTGAGTCAAAGTTTAAAAAAATATATGATTTTTGTCACATGAAGCGTAGTACAGAAAGTGGGATTCCAGTACACACACATTTGTCACATGAAGAGTAGTACAGAAAGTGGGATTCCAGTACACACACACATTTGTCACATGAAGAGTAGTGAAGAATGTGCGAAACCCGTGTACACATTTTTCTCACAGAGTAGTAAGGTAATAGAAATTCAATGATTTTCTTTACGGCTGAGAAAACGCAGACTGGGAAATTCATTAATAAAAATATTCCCCTATTAAATGATGAATACTGCAGAGGTTATTCAGCTTTGTAAAAAGGTTATATCAAACAACAAATCGGTTATACAAAGATTACCGCTATACACATATAATGAACTGCGGACTTATGCGAAAATTAATAAAATCAAAACAAATGGAGCTAAGAAACATGAAATAACAAATAATATAATAAACCATCTTAGTAAGTATATTTTGATAGCTGAAGATAAAATTAAAATTGAACGCAGAAACGAAAGAACTCATAATAAGAACAGACCATCCGACTACAAACCAGAACCGAGATTACGAACCATTCTGGAAGATGAGATAAAAGAAAATAATACTACCATTACAAAAATAACACAAGAGAAGGAAAAGATAAAAGAAAAAGATACGAGTCAATTAAAAAGATTTCTGAAAAACAAGAACCTATCAACTCGCGGAAACCGAGAAGAAGTACTAAAAAGAGTTGGAGAATACTATAATAATATTATTAAAAAACACGAAGATACTATAAAGAAAAATAGTAATATCATTAGAGCTCAAATCGAAAGAAGTGATGACAATAAAGAAAAAGTAGTCGATTTATCAACTCTCTTCATAAATAAGAAAAAAATTAAAGAAGAAAAATTAATTCCTGATCATGTATTTAGAACGGAAGAAGAACAGCAGCCTACTATTTTTAGCGAAAGTGAGAATATATTCACTGTAAACGTTTCAGTTCAAGGTAATGGAGTTGACGAGCCTACTCTTATTGCTTTTACTTTCGTAGATATACAGCGGCGAATGAACGAAATAAATCAATATAGAGTTCAGTTTGTAACTCGGGTTATTTTCCATCGACAGGAGAATGATGAAGAAGTAGTAGTATATTACAACAGTACTTCTTGGATTTTAAATAAAAATAGCATTCTTACTCATAATCATTTGGATGATAATAACAAGAGACTTAGTTCTTTAAGTAATACCCCTCGATCTGGGCTACAATTTAGTCGGTATGAAGGAATTGATTATAGGATGACACGAATAGAATCTTACATGGGAGGAACGTTTAAAATACTGCCAGATTTCGTAAAAAATAAAAAAGCGTGTATAAATATAAAAAATTTAGATCAAAAATGCTTTCTTTGGTCCATCTTAGCAAATCTACATCCAGCTAAGGATCATCCGGAAAGAATTTCGAAATATAAACAATATGAGAACGAATTTGATTTCGAAGGGGTTACCAACTTCCCAATGGATACTAAAGATATACACAAATTTGAAAATAGATACAACATTAAGATTTGTTTATTTCAAATTGAAAAAGAGAAAATTATCAGAAGTCATATACTAAAAAGTACAATCAATGGGAAAACTGCTAAACATGTTATTAATTTATTATATTTCGATAATCATTATGTCGATAACCAACAAACCTGTTACAGGTTTGTTTCCTTCCCCGAAGTTGAACAAGAAGATTGACAGCCTGACGAGGACCCTTGCCAAGAAGGGCCGAAATATCGCTGATGAAAAATTAGAGCTGACGTATCCGTGTAAACATTGTTTGAATAAAAGATTTGTTTGACTTGGACTGACCATCTTTAAACCGTATCTATTCTCGCATTCGCTTTTTATACATCATGGCATGGCTCAGTGGTAGAAAACTGGAACATAAAGCTCAAGTTTCAGGTATGTCTGATTACCCTTTCCAAAGTTATGCATGTTAATAGTTTCCGGATTTCCCATCCCTCCACTCTCCCCACTATGATCGGATCCGGAATATGATTATATCCAAGTTCATCTGGTCGGTTCGCTGATATTCCTGCCAAGCATTTCACTAGATTTGTTTGACTTGGACTGACCATCTTTAAATCATTTTTTTTCGCGCATTCGCTCTTTGATACATCGTCGCATGGCTCAGTGGTAGAATACTCGACTGGCAATCCAAAGGTTCCTGGTTCGATCCCGCGTTCGTCCAGTGCTTTATTTTGCTCACGTTTTACTTTTTGCTCCCGTTTTATTTTATAGTTTCCGGACTCCCGGATCCGGGGAAAGTTGGATTGGGGAAGTGATTATTTGTAAGTTGATCTGGTCGGGTCCCTGATATGTCTGTGAAGTTTCATCCTCCTAGCTTGTGTGGAAGTGCCCAAACTAGCAAAACCTGGACAGACCGACAGAACGACAGAACGACAGACAGACAGACCGACAGACCGACAGAAATTACGATCGCTATATGGCACTTGAGTATGCTCAAGTGCCATAAAAAAAGACCAAACAGGAGCAAGAGCGAGTAGGTGAGGAACTGTTAGGCTATTATATAACTGAGATCGGTGTGCTCTACTCAGATACGAAGCGTTTGAAGCCAGGGATGCATAATGGCCCGGATCTTTCGAGCATAATTTTTCAGTGCTAGGTTTGCTGTTTCTTTCAGATTCGCTCCAATAGGCATACCCAGGTAAGTAAGACTGGTAACGAAAGGAACTTTAGGGCCCGATAGACTTATTGAACGTCTGTTTCCTTTTGTAATAAAACGGTAGAACAGCTGTCTTATCAGTGTTGAAGCTCAAACCGATATGCTTATACTCTTCTTGGAGACGCTCAAGAGTCGAAGAACATCCTTGGAAGGTGCAAGAAAGGTTCAGTAAATCATCCGCAAACGTAACTAGCGATAGATCAACTCCTTGGAAGATAAAACTGTAGTTTCACTTATCCTGTGCACCGTTGACGCAATTATTGAATAAAAAGAGGTCAGAGCTCCTTGGCGCACACCTTTCAGGATTTGGAATAGCAGACTACCATCTTTAATTTTAGCTTTCAGGTTTCTGTACATATATCTTAGACAAATAATTACCGCAGCATCAACACCTTTCTTATGAGCCTCAAGCAAAACCTGCGCAAATATACATGAGTCAAAGGCTCTTGCGACATCAAGTGCACAATTGAGAAACTTGCATGTTTTTCTAGGCATTTGACGTGGAAGGGGGGCAGAGCAAGCAGTATAGGCAAACGGAAAGCGGCACGAGACAGAGCATTTTTCTTATTACAGTATTTCTGCGGAAGTAGAGCAAGTGATTTAGCTGTCGGACAAAGCCGTCTGGTGGCATCACCATCCTATAGTCAAAGGTTCGATCAAGGAAAATAGCTAGTAGAGTATCTGCAGTTGAAAAACCGACGGATCTGGTTCTTTGTCCAGTAAGGGCTATGAAGGAATACGATGAGCAATCAGTGGTATGTGGAGCAAACATGTCAAGCGGGTTGGCTATCTGTTTCGAAAACGAGTGGCTGAAATATTTCCCTCGAAAAAGTAAAAGTAACAGATTTATATACAGGTGAAGTACTGTACAGTTTAAAGGACCTGTCTTACCTATAAGAATAACGCAACCTGCTTCTATAATTACTTCATATATTTCTACACCCGGAGACCCCAATTTCGTACGATACATTCTAACTCCTCTAACAGAACCACGCTAATGTTCTCACTTCGTGTTTAGGTACCTTCGACGTGTATCACTTGGTATAGCGCTGTCAACGGAAATCTGCTTGAACTTTTTCCAAAAGAAAAAACAGTTATGTAAATTGTTTTCGGTATAAGTCAAAGGGTCTCAGAAATGGCTTAAAACCGCAAAAATCTTGGGTTATTTGTTGAAAGCACAACCTACTTTTAAGGTATTCAAATATTTTAAAATACTTTAAGATGAAGAGTGAATAGTGCAAGGGGTCCTTTAAGGGCAGTGGCGGCAGTTTTCATGATACAGTCAGGATTATCGGAGGAAGAAGTGGTATGTCATCTTGGGTTGAAGTACCGGGCTATGCTAGAAAGATGCACGGGTTAGCAGAAAATGGTGCAGCCCCCTGCTTCAGCCAGGGTAGTTGCAGCAGCAGCAAATAAGAGTCAAGGTCGTAGTGACTGGTTGCGGCAAGACCCATCGCCATTTCCTTGTATGTTCTGAAATGATATGAGTTATTCTAGCATTTGTTTATAAGGGATTTTGTTCATTAGAGGTTCAGAAGTGTTTTTGGAAATGGAAAAATTGAGGTTTGTTGGATTGAAAGATGAAATAAAAAGGTTATGTGGTTGATAGGAGTGTCTGTATTGATAGTGTAATCGAACGGGTAGGGTAGCCGTGGGCTACATATCCGTTACTTATCTAATTGTCTGTGACCGAAGAGAATAATTTTGTTTACGTCCTTCATCAAACCCGATGACTAATTGCTGCCAGACGCGCTAGAGGAAGAATAACAATCACACTTGAGATCTGGGTATAAGTTATCTGACGGGTGAATAAGCAATTAGTCTTTCGCGTCATATCGAGTCGCGCATTAGCCCCGTGGAAAAGTCAGCCAGCACTCAGTACTGAAGTCGGAAGCCAGAAATGACAAACTTGATGACGCTTGACAGAACCGAGTTGGGTAAAGCAAAAAGAGGGGAAGAGGCATTTTCAACAGTTTTAAACATGGTTAGGCCTAAGAGGAATTGAAAACAAACCTGGATAATCGATCACCAAGAAGTAACTTGTCATTGTTTTCTTCGATAGTGCACCTAGCGGCAAAAAAAGAACTAATCTGAGAAGAATTTGACGAGGGGCGTATTGGCCATCAGAGACAAGGTCGTGCTAATTGTGCAATCAATCTCTATGAAAATGTAAGATTTTTTCAGACTTATATTGGAATCGGGTTAGTTTTAGCATTTTCTCAAATCTAGTTAAACTGTGTTCTTGAACTAATTACTTTCGGACCGCATAGCAGAGAAGGTGAGTGGTTGAAAAATCGTGTAATAGCGTAGCGTTTCATAGCTCCGTACACACCACACCGGTCTTACAATACGTGAAGCATTTACATAAGAATATTTACAGAGGAAGGACTAAGTATCATGTAACTAAAAGTGTTCCCAACTGGGAACGTTGTGGCATTTCGAACACTCATTCTTTTTAGTGGCCGGCAATTGTATTTTATTTGAGTAAGGAGCTAAAGGAGCGTTCAAGCTTACGTTTAAGGCGAAGTATTCTTGAATTATACTTTCTATCTATGGTAAACCTTTTATCCTGCCGGGTTCTATTTTGTGTGATAAAAGTTATACATGACCAATCACAGCGTGCGTTTCCATCACGTGACTGTTAAGGAAAAAAGAGAGAAACGGGTAAGGAGAGATATTTGTAATATAATTGAAACTGAATGAGCTCTTTGAATAGATAGCTAGTCATACTAAACTGTACAGCTACACTGTAAAAACAAATCTTGCAGTATTTGCTACTGGGATTAATCTTATCTTTATTGAGGTAAGATTATACCTAATTCGGATTAATTTTATCCCAATAGAGATAAGATTAATCCCAGTAGCAAATACTGCATCCTTATTAGGAGAAACTTTTTACAGTGTAATTGCGTTTTGACAACTACAAGCTTTTATCTTATCTGAAATAATTGCAGCAGTCAACTGGTCGACGACAGAAAAATCGACATTGTTCCAACAGACACAGCAACAGATACTATACTGAATTTGCACAAAACCGGTCGAGGCTGATCTGAAATTCCATATTTTTTTTTTTTTTTTTTTTTTTTTTTTGATTATAAAAAATCTCAGGATGTTTAGTGTCTCTAAAGTTATCAAAGGTTAGGTTCTCTTGGGATTCGTTGTCATGCTCCGTGTTGTTAACCTGCGCATACGTGGGCGTACAACTTGATTTTCAAGTTGAACGAAAGAGGAAGAGAAGGTTTACAAGGCGAAGTATTTTTACTCTTGTTAATGTAGCGGGCAACGGACAAGAAACCCCGTCGAGTAGAAAGGAATTTCGGTCGACTCGAAAGGGTTCCGTTCGTGAAGACGAGTAGGAAAAAAGTCTAGCGGGACGGAAATCCTTTCATGATGAAAGGAATTCCGGTCTACTTAAAATAAATTTTGTCGGCGGCGCTGGTAAAAAGTACTAAAAAAAAAAGTCTAGCTAGCTTTTAAGAGTTGCAATCATCAGTACTGATGTCATAAATGATATCAACACATTTTTTTGTTGACAAGTGAATTTATTTTTGTCAGATTTTCTGGTTTGAAGAATTTATTTTTTCACTCTGCGTGTAAACATAATCCTGTCACCAAGATCGGGTTCTGTTCAAGTTTTCCTGTACTTGTAATCGCTGCATAACAGACAAGCGTGAAAGGTCCTTAAGCGACAGCAGAGCAGAAGTGCCTGACGAGGACAATACTCTTGATGACTATCTCTCCTTGCTGATGCGAAATCTCGGCCTCTTCAAGTAGCTAGCGGAAGAAAGGCAGAAGCGATGTCACAAGATAATTTGCAAAACACAACTCCATAGAAAAGCTCCGTCATGGCAAAAATATACTCAGTGCCAAGGGGGGGGGGGGGGTTAGGGGGTTGACCCCCCGCCCCCGAAACATAAAAAAATTATCATTTTCATAGGCTTTTCCCTCTGATCTATGTATTTTTGTACTTCTTTGTCCGACTAGCAGGCGACCCCCCCCCCCAAAGGCAACCCCCCCCCCCTCCCGAAATAAGTTCCTGGATACGGGCATGCTCAGTGCTCATTTAGGAACCGGACCAGAGCAAAATAACTCTAGTAATGAACGAACTTTGGAAAATGACACAGAGTCAAATCGAAGCGGCACTAGCTCCACTGGCGGACACAAACATCCCTACTGAAACTAGATCAATCGTTAACGAGTGCTGTCCAGAGCAAAATAACACTAGGGAGTAGCGCCAAGACTTGAAAAAAGTGACACACACTCGAATAGCAAGGACACTAGCACCACTAGCGATAGCGAACGCCCCTACTGAAACTCAATCGGTCATGCACCAGCGCTGGCTCGAATAACTTCATATTCTGAACAATGCAAAAAAAACAGATACAACCTCCTCTGTTTCCTCGATGTGTGCAGACCGCATCTTAGTTTTACTAGAAATTTAATCCACAAGTTTGTCTCGCTTTAAATGCCACAAACGCAGTGGGTGGCTCTATGAGTATGGCTCGTTTGCGAAGCAAGGAAAGCATAGGTTTTGACTCTACTCCCGAGTGTTATTTTGCTCTGCTCTGATCACTTCACATGAGAACTGTCGTGATACAATGCAGTAGGGCAATGGGAGATTTTGTTTGCAAAAAATATAGGAAGACGCTGATTGGTTAAGAGTTGCATCACAGCTCTGAATAGGCGTTGTACGAAGCTAAAATGTCAGGGACGCAATTAAACTAACAAAATTTAGTCCTGCTTAACTTTCTAACGGATGATTGGATTCATCCGAAAAAAAAAAAAAAAAAAAATTTATAACTGAAGAAAAGACACGTCTCTGATGTTCCATTTCAGGTCTGGACTCGAATAGACAGGTGCGGGGATGTATAGGGGGAGACCGGAAATCTCGTGAAACATTTAGACCGGAGGGATGGCGGCACTTGCTGGAAACAACAGGCATCGGCTCTAGATAAATCCTGTACACAACCGGAATGGATCTGGACCCTTTGGGGGGATAAGGGGGGGGGGGGGTCCCAGACTTCAAACTGACTTATTTTCTCGATCTAATTGGCGTGTGTGGCGGGGGAGGGAGGGTGAGTCCGGAATAGAGGTGGAGCTTGGGGGGGGATAAGCAACAACTGTTTTAGAAAAATCAGGTTACTCTCGTAGGAGCTGGGGTAGGCGTCTGTAATTAAAGTGCTAGTTAAGATACTTCCAGATTTTCTAGGAAGTTGAAACTCGGCTGGGACATTAGAGAATCGACAAGACTGGTTTAGAAATTGTGACTGCCAAGATCCAACCAGTCCTTGAACTGCTGATCTTACCTATCAGACGGCAAGACATATACCCCCGATGACTTACTCTACGTACCAACAAAGAATCGACGTGCACATAGCGGAAGAGCCGGAAGCGTCACCACAGCTATCCCCGATGGTCGGATTTAAGTCATCGATCGGGCAACGTTTCTCGTTCTTATTATACATGTTCGGCAAATAGCGGAATGATTTGTTTTCCCGTCGTCCTTGTTTCTGGTTTTCGTATAGCGTCCATAGATATCAACTATCTTATTCTACTGTAAGTATTCCTGGTTGAGCTCTTGTTTCCGTTGGAAAATTTGTAAGGTGTATTTTAGCGTCATCAAGTTTGAGCATGATTATTATTTCAGCACAAGCTGATTGCGAATTGGATTTGACTGCGAAAAATATTACCTTATTTTCACAAAAGCGACATTTCGGCATAGGTTAATTTTTTGGCCAGGATATCTTCAATTAAAAATTAGCTGACGATTCCATTTACCGTAGTCAAGCGTCAACGAGGTTTTTATTCCTCACATAGGCATCAAACATTGTTATATGGCACCTGAGCTTACTCAAGTGCCATATAGCGATCGTAATGTCTGTCTGTCGGTCTGTCGGTCTGTCCACATTTTGCTAGTTTGGGCACTTCCACATGACCTAGGACGATAAAACTTGGCACGCATATCAGGGACCCAACCGGATTAACTTGGAAATAATCACTTCCCCGATCCGACCATCAACGGGGGAGTGGCAAGATTGGGAATCCGGAAATTAGTAACATTCATAACTTCGGAACGGATAATCGGGCGAGCATTAAACTTGACAGGTATCAAGAACAAGTGTCTTGGATGTTCATTGTCAAATTTGGATCCGATAACGGGGGGGGGGCTGGAGGGGGACACCCGAAATCTCTTGAAACGCTTTTTCTAGTTTTCGTCAAACCCCTACCCCTTTCTTCACAATAGTCTAGCTCTGTGCGTGGATGAGTCATTCTTTCTTCACACTAGTATAGCTCTGCTCGTGGATGAGTCATTCTTTGCTTAAATTCATTCGGAGAGAGCTAGAGCAATCGAAGGTCGAAGGGGTTTGGAATAATATGGCAAGTATCAGCCGCTTCTCTGGCTAAACAAAACTACCAGGGTATATGCATTTCTGGAACACTAGATGGCCTCTATGAGATCTTACGCGCAGTTCTGACACGCCAGGACTCTTCCCTATCGTTACAAAGCAATCACCACGTTTTCTTGCGACGAAATACTAGTGTGGTATACGTCTATTGTGTTTATTTGTGTTCGATGACAAAGCCTTTGTTCGAACAAGCAAGCAGTTAAAGCAAGTAGTGGTAAATCAATCATTGTAGAGAGACTGGGAATAATTGTGATATTGCCAAGCTGAAATACAGTGGAGTTGTAAATTCGACAAGATTGGCTTAGACATCGCCACTTTCCAAATCCGACCATTCCTTAAAGTATCAATCATGACCGCAAATTGAGAAAAATACTTCTAAGCCAAATATGCAATGTCATGATCCCCATGAGCCCATTACCATTTTTGCCTCAAGGGTTGTGCTTACAAATGAGGTTTTGGCTCCTGTTAAGACGTTGAACCTGGAGGAAGTTTCCAACCCCTGTTCTTACACCTTGTTGAGAGGATGGACGAGTGGAGGCGAGGTTTAATGAAGATAAGGCTCCTGGGGTGTGGGCTGAAGACATTCTGACACCGTAGGTGCCCACTAGCCCCAGGACCAGTCAGGAACCGGACAAAAGAGACAAGGGAAAGTCTCAGGGAATTCTATAGCTCAGCCGCAGTCAATCCAGAAATCCCTAATCAAGCTGGTTCACACATTCTAGTGAAGCTGGAATTCACATATCCAGTCAAGCCCGAGGCCTACTAGCCGAGATGGACCATAACGTCTATAGTTAATTTATCTCATGTAAATCATGTACAAGAGCGTGACACATATAATATAGCACTAATGGGTCCCTAACTAAATATATAAACTGGTCCTTACCATAAATTATAATACAGAGTAACTGAGGTCTTTCATCCTTGGTCGGAGCAAGACCTCAGTTACTCTGTATTATAATTTATGGTAAGGACCAGTTTATATATTTAGTTAGGGACCCATTAGTGCTATATTATATGTGTCACGCTCTTGTACATGATTTACATGAGATAAATTAACTATAGACGTTATGGTCCATCTCGGCTAGTAGGCCTCGGGCTTGACTGGATATGTGAATTCCAGCTTCGCTAGAATGTGTGAACCAGCTTGATTAGGGATTTCTGGATTGACTGCGGCTGAGCTATAGAATTCCCTGAGACTTTCCCTTGTCTCTTTTGTCCGGTTTCCTGACTGGTCCTGGGGCTAGTGGGCACCTACGGTGTCAGAATGTCTTCAGCCCACACCCCGGGAGCCTTATCTTCATTAAACCTCGCCTCCATTCGTCCATCCTCTCAACAAGGTGTAAGAACAGGGGTTGGAAACTTCCTCCAGGTTCAACATCTTAACAATGGGGTCCAGAAGTGGGATAACATTCTTAAAAATGGTCTCAACAGTGGGATTCGATATCACACCTACTTAACACTCCCTTAAAGGGCGCATCTTCACCGAAAGGTCGAAAAGTACTTTTTATCAAACAATACTTCTCAACCCATGATCATTTGTGCCACAAGGATTCTACTTTTGACCAAACGGTATATATCAATAATCCCTAAGAACCTGCTATCGTTTTTGCCTCAAGGGGTTTGCTTACAGATGCATTTCTAGCGCCTTTAAAGTCCGCATCATTACAGCCATGTTCAACAATAAAATACTTTTTGGGATCCCAAAACGTAAGTGGCTGGATACCTATGACATCGCAAAAGATGTCCGTCTGTCCGTCCGTCCGTCTGTGCGCACTATAACTCTCCAAGGGAATGAGATATTTTTATGAAACTTGGTGTGAGGATTTTTTGGGTCAAGAGCAAGGTCAGGTTCGTAGATGGTCTATGTAGCCCTACATTTAGGGGTGGGGGAGGGGGTTTGAATTAATGGGCAAATGAAATATTTTTAAATAGATAATGTGGTAGTCGATTATGGTGTAAGAAGAAATGTTGAACACGATGGTGAAAACCGTTTTGTCTTCAGAAAAGTAGTTCGCCCGGAATCCGGCCAAAACTAGGAAAGTTTGTTAAAAGTAAAAGTTTTATTTGAAGTTGATTAGAGTTAGGGGTAAGCAGACATGGTTAACACGATGGTGAAAATCGTTTTTTCGCCGGACAAGTAGTTAGCCCAGAATCCGGCCAAAGCCGGAAAGTCTGTTAAAAGTAAAAGCTTTATTTGAAGTTGATTAGATGTTCGATTAAGGGGTAAGAAAACATGCTGAACAGAACGGTGAAAACCATTTTCTCGCCGAACAAGTAGTTCGCCCGGAATCCGGCAAAAACCGGAAAGTTTGTTAAAAGTAAAACTTTTATTTGGAGTTCGATTTAGGAGTAAGAAGACATGCTGAACACTTACGTGAAAACAATTTTCTACCCAGACAAGTAGTTCGCCCGGAATCCAGCCGAAACCGAAAATTGTTAAAAGTTAGAGTTTTAATTTGTATTGATTAGATATTCGATTTAGGGGTAAAGAGATGGTGAATACGTGTATGACAATCGTTTTTTACCCAGACATATAGTTCAACCGGAATCCGGCTGGAGCCGGAAATTTTTTTATAAGTTGAATTTTTATTTGAAGTTGATTAGATGTTCAGTATTGGGAAAGAAGATACGTGGAGTTTGTTTTTGAGCTTTCTTTCTTCGCCGGACAAGTTTTTCCGAATTCGGCCGAAACCGGGAAATTTGCAGAGGTGGCAGGAAGTTTTCGTCAAAACAGATATGACTTATAGGGGTAAACGCACATGCTGATTCAATATCTGAACTTGGTTTTCTCAGATGATCAATGTTTTGGAATTTTAATGGGAAATATGTTCAAGGAGTCTACTTCCTTACACAGTTCCCAAAGAAAAAACTCCTGCCAACATTTTGCCTATTCTTGCAAGTGTTGCTGACTTTGAAACATTTATTCAAACAGCTGACTTTGAAAGATTTATTCAAACAATGTTTACAACGGATACGTCAGCTACGATTCTTCATTATTGATTCTTCATGATTGATGTTTTTTTTGTTATCGTTTGCTTGAAAAGAAAATTATATAAGGTACACTTCTCGTTATTATGCAGTTACGAGTTTCCTTACCACGAGCGCAAAAACTATTCAGCCACCCCTGTTTCGTCGATGTTTAGCCTTCCCAGAATTTTCTACGTCCGCCACTGTACACACGACCAGTTTGCTGAAGCTTCTCTCACGAAGCGAGCTGGACGGCGCTGCGACGGAGGCCCATTTTTGATGCGTGGGAAGGATACTATGAAGGTATATCTGTTCAATAGAAAATTAAAATTCTAAATTAAAAATCGAAATGAAAATGAAAAAAAAAAATTTAAAATTAAGAAATTAAAACAAAAATTAAGAAACTAAAATTAAAACCGAAAAAAATTAACAAGGAATTAAAGTTAAATTTGAATAGTAACATGTTATTTTATTTAAATTTTTAGATTTCAGTTTTAAATTCTCAATTTTAATTATACCTGAGCTCGTTACGGGCTCGTTACGGTCTACTGTAACGGGGCGTGCGCAGCAGGAAAGAAGGAGAAGAAGTTGCAAAATTACTGAAGAAGCGTTCCAGTCAAGTTATTACAAGTTACGATGATAAGGGGGGGGTGAGCGCCGTATTCTGGTAGGTATTACGCTCTCTGGAACGAAAATAATAACAACGCGAACATACGTCATCACTCTTACCTGCAGAACCGATAGTTATTATCACTTATGATGCTCGTGTCCATCATAATTAAATTGAAACGATTGTAGCAATCGTGGAACGAAACTACTAAGTCTGAGAAGACAATTTACTTATTATGGCAGTATCTGGAACGGCAATAATAACAAGAATAGTAACGATCGTCACTAATAATAAGTTGCTGGAACACTACTATATCCAAGTAGGCTACATATCACACTTCTGCATCAGAGTAGTTATATAAACCGGGTTCTAGCTCACCCTCCCCCCAATTTCAAAACCCCATTTTAACATCAATTTCTTAAATTTTAACATCCTTTTTACCAAATTATCCCCCTTTTTAAGAACATTTTTATTTTCTTAATTCCAAAATAAAGGATACAAGAAATGAGAATATTACCCTTTACTACATATAAAATACTACAATATAAACTACTTTTTTTTTTTTTTACATTTTTCATTTTTTATTCAAATATTACTGAGTAAACAGTTCTAAATCCACATATGTTTCTTTGTTCTTGTTTTCGCGTACAATCGGTTGCAAAACTAGATTTTTCTTTAAAAGTAATTCGTTAGCAATGGCATTATATTTCTGTGTTATAAACAAATCACAGGGTTTGTCATTATGATTAACAACTACAACCAACTTATCACCATATTTCGTCTTAGCAATTCTCATTTTAACAATAGTATATTTCAATCCTAGAACTAGTTCTTCTTTCCTGATTGTCTGATTGTATTTATTCATTCTGATTGTATTCAAGACTTCCTTTGTGGACTCCATTTATTAGGGGATGATTTTATTAAATAAAAATCCCAATCGCTTTGAAACATCTGGTAATAGAAACCAACCACGTTTATCATATAAATGCGATAGATACAAACGCAGTACTGAGTTTGCATGATGATATGATGATTACCGATTTTGAACTTTATAAAATATTTTTGCAAAACCCCACACCCCCAGACTTTGAAAATTAAGAGGTGTGATGTTGGTACACCCCGATTGGTGTAGTGTTTGTGGTGATGTGGCCTTAGTCTGGGGGGCCCTGAACGGGGAACCCGCAAGTTTTTATTACCATCCCACTATCGACAAACAGAAACTGCGGTCAGTGGGATTCGAAGGTCTGAATGGTGATGAGTCAACGTTCGGCCGAGCGTTGAGCCACTACACCAAGGGTCCTTGTTCAATTCGCACAAGTTTCCGAGTTAAGATGAGATTGTGTTAGTCACGCCGGAGACTGTAATTACATCCCAAATTGGCGGCGAGACCTTTGAATGACGCAGCTCATTAATGCGCGTATGAAATAAAGATCTGTTTGACAGTTAGGAAACAATATTCAGTATAGCAATAGACTATATGTTTGGTAATTTCTCTTGAATTTTTATAGATTTATTACAATATTTATAGCCATTCAGACGGACTTGTTTCATGTATTTTTCGCGAGGAAAAAATCGAAAGGTTTTACGCATCTCTGTTTCTCTCTGAATTACCTCCTCAATTGTTAACTGTCCGCATTTTAGCATTGACAACAACTCAGTATAAAAATCATAAATAGTCCTAAATTCTGCTTTTCTATCAGCAATGCTTAATTGCTTTTCACTTATTTCGATGATAACAGCACCCAAACTTAAAGAAGCTAGCGGTAGCACTAGAAACGCAGACATTCCTGCTGCTGAAAAGAGGAATTTGGATACAAGTAAGCTATTACTTATACGATTGTAGTACTTGTAACTGCGACGGTAAACATACATTTTCTTTTCTAATTCTTCCATTTATAATATAATAAAATTGTTTCGAAAAATATTTCTAACAAAATAAAGAGTAGTAACCAAATGCCGATTTCGTCAAGAGTAGTAACCAAAAGCGGATTTTCGTTAAGAGTAGTAATCAAATGCCGATTTCGAAAAGAGTAGTAAAGAATAAAGGAAACCCGTGACTAGTAGTAAAGCATGTGCGAAACCCATAAGGGCGTCGGAAAATACATAGTAAAGGATTTGGAAAACCAGTGCTTTTCTTTACGGCTGAGAAAACGCAGACTGGGAAATTTATTAATAAAAATATTCCCCTATTAAATTTTGAATACTGCAGAGGTTATTCAGCTTTGTAAAAAGGTTATATCGAACAACAAATCGGTTATACAAAGATTACCGCTATACACATATAATGAACTGCGGACTTATGCGAAAATTAATAAAATCAAAACAAATGGAGCTAAGAAACATGAAATAACAAATAATATAATAAACCATCTTAATAAGTATATTTTGATAGCTGAAGATAAAATTAAAATTGAACGCAGAAACGAAAGAACTCATAATAAGAACAGACCATCCGACTACAAACCAGAACCGAGATTACGAACCATTCTGGAAGATGAGATAAAAGAAAATAATATCACCATTACAAAACTAAAACAAGAATACAATGATAACAAAGAAAAAGAGACAAGCAAATTAAAAAGATTTCTGAAAAACAAGAACCTATCAACTCGCGGAAACCGAGAAGAAGTACTAAAAAGAGTTGAAGAATACTATAATAATATTATTACCAAACATAAAGATTCCGTACAGAAAAATAGAGATATCATAAGAGATCAAACAGAAAGACGTGATAACAGTAGACAGAAAGTAGTCGATTTATCCACTCTCTTTATAAATAAGAAAAAAATCAAAGAAGACAAATTGATTCCTGATCATTTATTTAGAAAGGAAGAAGAACAGCAGCCTACTATTTCTAGGGAAACGGAAAACCTTTATACCATCAACGTTTCTATTGAAAGCAATGGAAGAGAAAAAGATACTCTTATTGCTTTTACTTTCGCCGATTTACAGCGGCGGATGAATGAACTTTATCAATATAGAGTTCAGTTCGTAACTCGTGTTATTTTCCATCGACAGGAGAATGATGAAGAAGTAGTAGTGTATTACAACAGTACTTCTTGGATTTTAAATAAAAATAGCATTCTTACTCATAATCATTTGGATGATAATAACAAGAGACTTAGTTCTTTAAGTAATACCCCTCGATCTGGGCTACAATTTAGTCGGTATGAAGGAATTGATTATAGGATGACACGAATAGAATCTTACATGGGAGGAACGTTTAAAATACTGCCAGATTTCGTAAAAAATAAAAAAGCGTGCATAAATATAAAAAATTTAGATCAAAAATGCTTTCTTTGGTCCATCTTAGCACATTTATACCCAACCAAGGACAACGCTGAGAGAATTTCGAAATATAAACAATATGAGAACGAATTTGATTTCGAAGGGGTTACCAACTTCCCAATGGATACTAAAGATATACACAAATTTGAAAATAGATACAACATTAAGATTTGTTTATTTCAAATTGAAAAAGAGAAAATTATCAGAAGTCATATACTAAAAAGTACAATCAATGGGAAAACTGCTAAACATGTTATTAATTTATTATATTTCGATAATCATTATGTACTGGTAAAGGATCTGAGCAGATTAGTTGGTAGTCAAATCTCTAAAAATAAAACAAAGACATACCTATGCACTTTTTGCGGAAGGCATTTTACAAAAGAAGAACACTTTGAAAAACATGAAAGTAAAAATAATTGCGAAGATCCTGATATAATAATGCCTCCTGAAGGTTCAAGTATACAATATAGAAGTATTGCAAAACAAATGAAAGTACCTTATTGCATAATAGCCGACTTTGAGTCTTATAATGAAGAGTACAATCAAGTACATGGGAAGAAAACAATAAAAGTGGCCAAACAGAAACCATTTGCTTACGCATTTCAGGTATGCTGTTCCTTTGATACAAACCAGAACAAATACTATGACTATTTCGGTGAAGACGCTGCAAAACATTTTGTTAAAACCGTTACAAAAGTATCCACAGAAATTGCAAACAAATATGAAAGCAGACAAAGAAACCATACTTATACCAATGCAGAAATTACCGAAAAATGGAAAAATCTAATGAATAAGACTTGTCACATCTGTACAACTGAAATTACTGAAAATCCTCACTTTGATCACGACCACATGACAGGAGAAGATAGGGGATTTGCTCATGCTGAATGTAATATGAAATACAGGATTCCCAAGCATATCCCTGTAGTAATGCATAATTTATCTAAATATGATTCCCATCTGTTTGTTAGAGAATTGATACCTGATAACGGAATTTTTGAAAGTACAGAAAGTTTCATCTCATTCTCGAAATCAATAAGTATTACAAAAGCGGATACGGAAATAAAATATGAGATGCGGTTTATAGATTCAATTAGATTTATGGCTTCATCTTTAGACAAACTATCAGCAAATTTAGCAACATGTGATTGCAAAGTACCTTGTAATCATCTAAGACAGAATTTCAAGTACACATCTAACAGCTTTAAAAATGACGATGAATTCAAAGAAATAATTAAAAAAGGGGTGTATCCCTATGAATTCGTAGATAGTTTCGATAAAATGAAATGTGCAAAGTTACCACCAATAGAAAGCTTTTATTCTAGGTTGACGGGGAAAGGTATTGACAAAAGTGATTATAAAAGAGCGGTATCTATATGGAAGCAATTTAACTGTGAAACTTTACTTGATTATACCAAGTTGTACCTAAAAAGTGATGTGTTAATTCTATCAGATGTTGTGGAGAATTTCAGGAACGTTTGTATACATAATTATGATCTGGATCCACTTCATTACTTCTCAGCTCCAGGACTAACATGGGATGCTTTCCTAAAGCATTCGAAAGTAGACTTGCCGTTATTCTCAAAGGAAGACATGTATACCTTTATAGAAAAAGGAATAAGAGGTGGTGTATCCCAATGTATAAAAAGATACGCAAAAGCAAATAATAAATATACAAGTGATTATAATAAGCATAAACCATCTAATTATTTAATGTATTTAGACGCTAATAATTTATATGGGTGGGCGATGTCGCAGAATTTACCAGCGAATGATTTCCAATTCATTTCCATACCGGATGATTTGAAAGAAAGGAATGAATACGAATCAATCGAGTATTACAACCATCTGAAAAGTCATATCAATTCGGTGATTACGATTAAGTCGGTGAGACAAGATGTGGGTGCTATATATGAGGTAGATTTAGAATATCCAAAAGAACTACACGAATTACACAAGGATTTACCATTAGCACCCGAACACTTTAACGGTAAGCTATGTACCACAGTATTAGATAAAACCAACTATGTAGTTCACCACAGGAATCTAGAATTATATTTACAAAAGGTTTGATATTGAAAAGAGTACACAGAATACTAGGATTCACTGAAAGTGCTTACTTAAAAGGATATATAGACCACAACACAGCACTTAGAACTAAAGGTACAAATGATTTTGAGAAGGATTTCTTTAAGCTTATGAATAATGCTTGCTTTGGAAAAACTATGGAAAACGTAAGGAAGCGAGCGGATATGGAAATAATAACGGATAATGAAACAAGAGAAAAAATAATAAAGAAGCCCAACTTTAAATCTGAAATAATTTTTAGTGAAAACTTTTCAGTGGCAAGAATGTCGAAGGAAAAGATAAAACTAGACAAACCAATGTATATCGGCTTTGCTGTATTGGAACTATCCAAGTTATTGATGTATGAATTCCATTATGATTATATGAAGCCTAAATATGGAGATAAAATTGATTTGTGTTATATGGACACTGATTCTTTCATATATGATATTAGAACTGAAGATTTTTATCAAGATATCAAACAGGATTTGAATGAGAGGTTCGATACATCTGATTATGCGAAAGATAATCCATATAGGTTTCCTAATGTAAATAAGAAAGTGATAGGAATGATGAAAGATGAATTAGGTGGACAGGTTATGACAGAGTTTGTTGGATTACGATCAAAAGTATATGCTTATTTAAAGGACAACCAAGACCCTTCAAAAGCTAGCAAAAAACTGAAAGGAATAAAAACCAATATAGTTAAAGATAAAATTACGATTCAAAACTATAAGGATGTACTGTTTGGTAAAACGGAAAACCTTTCTATAACCCAGTACAACTTAAGATCATACAAGCACAATATGTTTCTAGAAGAACAGAATAAAAAAGCGTTAGATCCTAAGGATGATAAAAGGATAGTAACAAGCGATAAAATACACACTTTACCTTTAGGTTATAAACATTAAATTCAATTACCTACTTAAAAACTTCAAGTACCTACTTCAAAACTTCAAGTACCTACTTAAAAAAATCAAGTCCCTACTTAAAAAAATCAAGTACCTACTTAAAAAAATCAAGTACCTACTTAAAAAAATCAAGTCCCTACTTAAAAAATCAAGTACCTACTTAAAAAAATCAAGAACCTACTTAAAAAAATCAAGTCCCTACTTAAAAAATCAAGTACCTACTTAAAAACTTCAAGTACCTACTTAAAAAATTCAAGTACCTACTTAAAAAATTCAAGTACCCACTTCAAAACTTCAAGTACCTACTTAATAAATCCAAGTATATACTTAAAATACTCAAGTAAATCTTATAATGAAAAATTCTTCCTAAATAAATGAATGAAAAGGCTCCAATCAAAGTCTATGATTTTAGTGAAAAGAACACTTATCAGAATAAGCACGACCTTGCACCTCAGTGGCCATTTAGATTATTAATTTGTGGAAGTTCTGGAACAGGAAAAACCGATTTACTCTTGAATTTAATTTATGAATATCTTTGTTTCAACCGAATATACTTGTATGCTAAAGATCTTGAAGAAGATAAATATCAAGACCTTATAACCAATTTAACCACTTTGGAGTCACAATGCAAATCGAAAGTCTTAACAGTAAGTAACAATCTTGATGATATTGTCGATGTTGACGACTTAGACCCTGAATACCAAAACTTGATTATCTTTGACGATTTTGTCACTGAAAAAGACCAGAAGAAAATAGAAGATTTATTCATAAGAGGAAGAAAGAAAAATGCCTCAATTATTTACTTGTCTCAAAGCTATCATAAAACGCCAAAGGTGGTAAGGCTCCAGTGCAATTATTTTGCATTCTTTCAGTGTTCTAATCCAAAAGAAGTAAAATTAATAAGACAAAGCCATGTATCCAGTATAGACGATGAAAAATTTCTCAAACAATTCGAGACTGCAACCAAGGGCTACGGTTTTTTCTTCATAGATTTAAAAATAAAAGATAAAACCCTTAAGTACAGGAAAAACTTTGAAAAATTTACCGGATAATTTATTTCTATAATAAATGAATAAATTTGGTAGTGTTGGAAAAAAGGTTAGTAACGAATCGAAAGTTACTGACGAAAATGGTAACATTAACCTACATGATAGACGAATTATAAATTTAGGTGATGCCAAGGCAGACAAGGATGCTATTAGCTTAAGATCTATGACTGTGATTATGAATCAATTTAAAGAACAAATGACTGCAGGACAAGTGCAAGCCAACCAATACTTTAGCGAAGATATCAACAGATTAACTGCGATAGATGATTCTCCTGATAATTCGTTGGTAAGGAACAAAGATAAAGGGTTATTTGTAAAAGAAATAGTTCGAGTTAATGATAAAGAGATTAACGCTGAAAACAAGTTGATAACAAATGTTCAAAACCCTAGAAACAAAAATGATGCTGTTAATTTAGCAACGTTAACTATGAATCTTTTAGATTATGACAAAAAGCTTCTGGGGCAACACACCCATAACGGTATAATTGAAGGAAAGATTGCTGGTCAAAAAACTCGTATCGATAATATTGAAAGAGCAGTAGTAAATATTTTAAAAAGGCTTCTAGAGCTAGAGCTAAAACCTGTTGACAAACCATTCGTTACCAGAATAGAAAAAATGATGGCTGGTAAATAAATTTTATAAGATAAATTAATTCCCTAATAAATGGTTGAAACAATGGAGTATACAGTTTATTTGTCAAAGCTTCAGAAAGGAAAGCTGAAGAAATGTTTTGATGCTAAACAAAAATGTCAGATACGTGTTAGTCATAGTAGACAAAATGAACGAGAACCAGTCAAGTTACTTTTAAGTAAACGACAAATTGATAAAATTGAAACATGTAAAATGAATAATAAGGGTTGTGATATTGATGTATCATACAAGCAGATGAGAGAAGCGATTCAAAAAGGTGGATTACTTCCATTTTTAATACCGCTAGCAATTACCCTTGGTAAGGCAGCTTTAACAAGTGGTGCTGCTGCTTTGGGTACATTCGCTGGTAAGAAAATTATGGATAAAATGACCAACACAGGTGGTGCGCTAAAACTTCCTGGAACACAAAAAGTTACCGGTAATGGTGTACGTGGTAGACCTAAGAAGGAAAAAACCGATGATGTCAACACAGGTGGAGCGCTAACACTTCCTGGAACACAAAGAGTTGTCGGTCATGGGGTACGTGGAAGACCTAGGAAGTCAAAAAACGGGGACGTCAAAAAAGAACCAAAAGTAAAGTAGGACCTCTAACTAATTTTGATATTATGGATGCATTAGGGAGTATACCACAGTTTCGAGGTGTTTTCTCTTTAGATACGCTACCCAAACATATAAACGATTCGGAATGCGGTGTCATTAATTATGATAAACTCGGAATGCCTGGAACTCACTGGGTTGCCTATTGTAATCTATCTGAATCCCCCTATGTAGAATTTTTCGATTCTTTCGGTATTCCCCCAGGAAAAGAAATAATTAAATATCTAAGAACTTCAAAGAAAAAAATAGCTTATGAAAATCTTGCTGTTCAAAATATAGATGAATTAAATTGTGGACTTCACTGTATTTCCTACATTAAGCGCAAAATGAAGTTGGTAGCTTTTCGTTTATAAAAATTGTTTTCTAATAAATGGAGATTTATTGTATGAAATGTAAAAAGAGCACTGACACTGAATCAATGTTTAAGGCAGTGTCACAAAAAAATAATGTTCCAATGCTGAAAGGGAATTGTGTTATTTGCGGATCGAGGAAAAATCGCTTTTTAAAAAAAAACCTCAACGCAGAAACAGATATTTTAAAGACGTATTATTCTAATTATTCAGGTGTGGATGATATTTACAGAAAATTAAAAGAAAATGGTGTTAAGGTTTCCAAGGATAAAATAAAAAATGTGTTGCAAAATGAGAATGTGTATACGTTACACAAACCTTCCTATCATAACTTTGAAAGGAGGCGAGTGTATGTTCACTATGTTGATGAGCAATGGCAAGCTGATTTAGTTGACATGCAGAAATATAAAAAAGAAAATAATAAAACAAATTACATTTTAACTGTTATTGATTGCTTTAGTAAATATGCTTGGTGTATCCCTCTGAAAGACAAAACGGGTGCTGAAATAATAAAAGCATTCAGTGTTATATTTAAAGAAAGAATTCCTAAGAAACTACAAACTGATAAAGGTAAAGAATTTGTGATGAGAAATGTTCAAACTTTTTTGAAAAATAACGGCATACACTGGTTTGCATCTGAAAGCGAATTGAAAGCACAAATCGTTGAACGGTTCAATAGAACGCTAAAAGAAAAGCTATGGAAATATTTTACTCACAACAACTCTAGTAAATGGATTGATATTTTACCTGTATTCGTAAATAATTATAATAACTCGTATCACCGCTCAATACAAATGAAACCAGTTGATGCTAGTAAAAAGGTTAATCAGAAAAAGGTTTTTAGTGCTCTGTTTCCTCCAGTAGATGAGTACAAAATCAGAGGAAACGTCAAAGTAGGGGATTTAGTCAGAATTAAAAAAGAAAAAAGTATTTTCGATAAAGGATATTTACCTAATTATACGGATGAGGTATTTCAGATAGCAACCATCAGACCTACCATTCCCATTACTTATGAAATATCTGACAAAAGTGGGGAATTAATTCAAGGAGGGTTTTATGAAAAAGAACTTTCAAAATTTATTATGAAATAAAATTAGTTGTATATAAATGGATTCAAGACGCTTGAGTGATATTTTATCGGATATAGTGAAGAACAGAGAAATTCAGAGAAGAAAGGTTCAGCAAAATGAGATGGAGAAGGCAGGATTTCGGGAATATGCTTCAGAATTAAACGCTCCAGTTATTATAGCACAAAAAGAAAACACTAAAGATACCATCAAAAAATTACAAGAAAACACTGAAATGATCATAAATAAACTACAGGAAGGTGATGATAGTTCAAGAACAAGGCTTCTCCAGCTAGGTGAAACGATTCAACCATATCAGCTTCCAGTTTCAGGGGTAGAAATGCAGTCAACCGCTTTAGAAGCATCTCCAACAAGTATAAAAGTTGTTGATCTGAATGAAGGTATTGATAAAGAGTTATTAAAAACACTTAATGTGAAATATAGAGATAATCATAGAAGATATGAAGGGGAATATTTTGAGATGCCTCATTTTTATTATGATAACCCAGAGAATATAGAAGATGCTTTGGCTGAATTAACACCTATAAGTCAAAGTTATGGTGGTCTGAAAAGTAAAAGTTATAGTTCTAGTAAGTATGATAAAATTATTTTATTTATACAAGACTATAAGGATAGATTAAGAAAAATTCAATCTAGTATACCCTTTATCAGACAACAAGGAACTGGAATATTTATGAATTGTGATGAAATGATTTCAAAATTATACACTTTGATAGGTAGCAGAGTAAACGGAAATACATCTGATGAGGTGAGAAATGAAGCTATTGATATTTTGGATTCGTTAATGCGAAATAAATTTCTTACGAAGAGAAATTACAATTCAATATATAAAAAATATTTCTAATAAATGGTGTTGTTAAACATTGAAGGTAATGAAAGTATCATTGATATAACATTTAGTCAACCAATCGAATTGAATCGTAATTGGGATTATGAAATAGGTTTGAATCAGTGTACTTTGTGGTATTCATGGCATAATATAAGTGATAAATTTGGAAATAATACATTTAAATACAGGAAAGACGAAGAGGGGGGATGGATGAATGTTACTATTCCTAATGGGATGTATAACGATGATTGTTTGAATTATTTTTTGTGTCAGTATTTTGATACCCCAAAAGATAAATGTCCTATTGTAATTTCATCCAATCCAGCATCTATGAGATTTGTCATACTATTACAAGAAAAATATGTGTTTAGATTTAATAGTGACTTGTGTCAGATTTTAGGATTTGAGAAGGATAGTGAGATATCTAAGAAAATCAATGAAGGTACAAAGCTTCCGAATATAACAAGAAGCGTTGATAAAATTCAAATTCACTGCTCTCTTGTAAACAGTTCTATCGTAAACAAAAGTAAATCAGATGTCATTTGGACATTTGTTCCGAATACAGAACCGGGTTGTCAAATTGTTGAGAATCCTAGACAATTAATCTACCTTCCTATTAATACAAAAGACTTTATTTACTCCTTGAGAATGACAATTACTGATCAGTTGGGAAGACCTATCGATTTGAATGGTGATAACGTTGGATACGTGCTGCATTTAAGAAAAGGTTATTGATTAGTGAAATAAAATTATTTACCTATAAATGTTGATTAATAATAAGCGATTACTTTATAAAAAGCAGTATGGAAGTGGAATCGGTAGTGTATTCAAAAACATTGTTAATTCCCAGTTATTTCAAACGTCAGCAAAACAAATAAAAGATGGGGCTATGTCAATGTATAATAATATTATTAAACCGAGATTTGAGTTGTTGAAAAACAGAGCAATAGAATATGGGAAAGATCTGATCGATGTAAACAAGAAGGAACTCATTGATGTAATTGGAAACAAAAAATCGATGAAGGATCTTATCGGTACAAATAAAAGGATTTTAAATCAAAGAAGTCAGGACTTGATCAAAACGTTAATGACTGGAAATGGATTAAAGATTCCGAAATAAGTTTTATTTAATAATTTCTTTCTTATATAAATGGCAGTAAATAAAGTTATCAGTCCTCAATGGAACATATTTGACGAACCGCTTGTGGATGATACAGTGGTTAAATATGAATTTAAAGAAATTCGAGAAACAGATGTGAATGTATCTAATAAATCAGAGTTTGAATTCGTAACAAAGAAATTAGATTCCTGGTTTTATCCAAGTGAAAGTTATCTTGATGTCAGTGTCAGAATAGTAAACGAAGATGGGACTCCTATAGCTGCAACCGATGTTGCTACTTTAACGAATAATGGATTTAATTTATTCAGTACCGCTGAGTACGTAATAAACGATGAATCGGTTGAAAAAATTAATCATGTTGGTATTACAACTACCGTTACAAAGTTGATTGAATACTCTGATGATTATTCTAGAAGTGCAGCAAGAAATCATTTCTGGTATAAAGATTATAATCAAGGGAAAGAAATTAATCCTGTTATTGCTTCGTTTACTGCAACTCCAGTAGTAGCAGGGGCTGCAGGGGCTGCAGCAGGGGGTGGAACAGTCAGTTTGAGAAATAATAATAATTATAATAAAGGATTTGAAAAAAGATATAACAGAACAAAGAGCAGTAAATTAGTAAATATGTATTTACCATTATCAGAATTGTTTGGATTTCTGAAAGGAAACAAACGATTCTTCAGAGGTGCATCGCATAAATTATTTCTAAGAAGAAATGATGATAACAACATGATTATAAGAAATGGAAATACTAATTTCAAAGTAGTAATCGAGTATTTATCCTGGAAGATCCCTATTGTAGCTCCTAGTATCGAAATGATGAGTGAATTAGAAAAGGGTCTTGCTAAGGATAAAAAGCATAATCTGATGTGGGAAGCATGTAATACTTATAAAAGCGATGTTAGTCAAAATAAGGAACACACTTGGAAAGTTATATCTGAGAGAAACAATCCAACAAAAGTAGTTGTGATGCTACAGAAAAATGAAAAGCATAACAATCAATTAATGAATAATATGGTGTTTGATCATATGAATTTAACAGACATAGAACTTAGAATTAATGGGGATAAATATCCCGAAGAACCACTTAAATGTGATTTTAGCGATGACAAATGTAAATACTCAAATCTTTACAATAGGTTCATACATTTGGGTTATAAACAATTAGCATTTGACACTGGTAGTGTTGTTAGTATAGAAGAATTTAAAGAAGTATATCCACTATTCTGTTTCGATGTTTCCAAACACGAGTCAAATATTTATAATGGAACAACTGCTGATATTGAAATAAGTTTAACGTTGAAAGATAATCAACCCGTACCATATAATGTTTACTGTGTTATATATTATGAAAGAAAAGCTACATTAGGTATTATTAACAAAAATATGTATGTGAGTTTGTGAGCCTGGATTTTTATTTAATAAAATCATCCCCTAATAAATGGAGTCCACAAAGGAAGTCTTGAATACAATCAGAATGAATAAATACAATGAGACAATCAGGAAAGAAGAACTAGTGTTAGGTTTGAAATATGCTATTGTTAAAATGAGAATTGCTAAGACAAAATACGGTGATAAGTTGGTTGTAGTTATTAATCATAATGACAAACCATGTGATTTGTTTATAACACAGAAATATAATGCCATTGCTAACGAATTACTTTTAAAGAAAAATCTAGTTTTGCAGCCTATTGTACGCGAAAACAAGAACAAAGAAACATATGTGGATTTAGAACTGTTTACTCAGTAATATTTGAATAAAAAATTAAAAATGTAAAAAAAAAAAGAAGTAGTGTATATTGTAGTATTTTATATGTAGTAAAGGGTAATATTCTCATTTCTTGTATCCTTTATTTTGGAAGTAAGAAATAAAAATGTTCTTAAAAAGGGGGATAATTTGGTAAAAAGGATGTTAAAATTTAAGAAATTGATGTTAAACTGGGGTTTTGAAATTGGGGGGAGGGTGGAGTAGAACCCGGCTTTATATACTACTCTCTTGGAACGACGGATCGACAGAATCTTTACAGGTTTGTAGAATACTCTTATACCAATTTTCCGTAAAGCACCTTCAAATAATACTGAAGAAACAGGACAAACTAGCAATGGACCTAAACTGGCTAAAAATTAACTAGACTTTAGCGTAGCGAAGTCAAGTCATCTGCAAATAAGTCACTTTTAATTCAAGTAAATTGCGAACTCAGGGTTCCTCAAAGAGTTGCAAAGAAGAAAGCCTTTTTTACCCTTGTGCTTTTCAAAAAAATAAGGTAAAAAATGAATAAATAGAACTAAAGCCGAGCAAATACACCACATATGCAGTAACACACACCTATTAATTCAAATTAGTCCTTTGGCTTCTCACAACCTAAAAAGACGAAGTTCATATCATGTCTCAATATACTACGACAAGAATGACATACCGATTCTATATTTTCAAAGAAAAATGACTGGCTTTGTGAAAAAAAGCCATGGAGAACAGAAAGCCATACAGCCTGGAACATACTCAGCCTTAGGTCCTTGCAAATAGTTAGCCTACCAAGAAAATAGTCAATCCCAGAAACAATCCTTGGACTTTTTGCCTTCGCAGATCCTGTGATTTCTGGAAATAGCCTACATCTTGTTTACAATCTTGTCTGCATGCTTGTTGTTGTTGTTACCAGCTATAATCTTACACACTGCAACAGAGAAGTCTGTTGCTTTGTCTTCAAATATGAAACAAGCAAGCCTCAATGTATTTTGACGAGAATGTCAGTTCAGTTCTGTATTTCTGAAGAAAATGGACTGGCATCGACCTGCCTGTACCATGTGAAAAGAGCCAAAAAGGGAATGGAATGCCAGACAGCCTGGAACATAGTCAGCCTTAGGTCCCTTGCAAAAACCTAGCACACCAAGCAAATAATCGATCATCACAGCAATCCTTGCACTGTTTGCCTTTGCAGATACCTACTGTGGATTATGTCCTACACAGTGCATATTCTATGTTCTTGTTCGCTTTATTTTCACAAATGAAATCAGTAAATGAACAGGATTACAAACAAAACTAGCCAGTAAGCCCATAATGGCACCATCTGCACAGACAGTATACCAACATAGATCATGCAGAAGCAGAATGTCAACGTGCAGAATCGCAACTCATGGGTAACTATTGAATATTTTCTTGATAAAAAAAAACCCAATAATAATCGCTTTGTAGTAGGCTAGGCCATCAAAATATACATAACATATGTCAGGTTTTTATGAGAAAAAATTATCAATGGTTGGTTTACTAGGAGGTAATCAAGACTCTCAACCATACAAACAACAGGGGTGACTTTGTTATGTATATCTGGTACCATGCTGATTCGCCGCTCCCTGTTTGAGACCAAACCAGTCTTACTGCTTGAGACTTTTGGGTAGCATATAAAAACATGGTCTGGCTCTTCAAGGAATCTAGTCATACTTTTTGGTGAGGCCACATATAAATGTTTGGAGGAACTGTGACAAGATAACTACACTGTAAAAGTCTCTCCTAAATCGGACGTTGGTGGTTGCACATCATCGAATTCGGCAATTTTATTCCGAATTCGGAGAGTTAAAATTCGTATTCGGAGAGTTAAAATCCGAATTCGGAGAGTTAAAATCCGAATTCAGAGAGTTAGAATCCGATACAGGATTAAAGCGCTAGAATGCAAAATACTGCAGACTAGGATAACTTAATCTGCAGCATTTCGCATTTTAACGTTTTAATCCTGTATCGGATTTGAACTCTCCGAATTCGGACTTTAACTCTCCGAATTCGGATTGTAACTCTCCGAATTCGAAAAAAAAAATCACCGACTTGGTGATGTGCAACCTCTAAAGACCGATGTAGGAGAGACTTTTTACAGTGTAATTGGCTAGAAATTCCATCCTTTGAAAACTGTTTCTATTTTAGGTTGAAGTGCAGTCGAGCCTTGAGAAATCAAGAACATCCTTCCAAGATCAACCCATAGTTACTACCACCGAGCAATCAGAGGACACAGGTGACTAAAGGTAATCACTTTTCTGCGCCGCATCTATAGAAGCTTTGTTGGTAACAGCTGGTTTGAACCAACTTGATGAAGAAGAGTATCACATTAGGTAGGTTTCTAGCTTTTCAGTTGTAGATCTTGCATTGGGATTGTGACACAGGTATAAGAATTCTTTTTTTTTTTTTAGGTATTCTGGGGGTGTTAGCAGGGGGACAAATAAAATGGGAGGATAGTCAAACAGGCCAATACTGTTGGCTCATTGGTGCGAAAACTGGTTATGCAAATATTGCCCAGTTTGCCATGAAGGGGGAGGGGCTGTAAAGAGAGGCCAAGAAAAGCTACAGCCTTGTGTAATTTTCTGTAAAGAAAGCTAAGTTGTAAAGTAGTCATATATCCCAAAACAGCAGAAACACTCTGTAGTGCGAGGTGTCCTTTAAGACATAATAAGGGAATATATGAGAAGAATGCAAAATGAGTTTTAATTGTTTCTGTCAGTGGTTAAAAATGCAACCCCTGTTACAAATGAAACTTCAGTATTCGGAAATTCGCCATATTCCGGTTCACCGCTTCTAAGCGAACTAGTTTCTGTAAATCCCCCTCTACCTCACCACCGCAATTGTGTCAAACAGAGTAAAATAGATCCACAGGTTCATGAGCAGAAAACCTGCAATCTGAGTCCCTAATGGACATGTCGCAGAAACTGAAAGTTACCCACTACCTTATGGATCCGACTGCTTAGTGTGTCTATACGAGTACTGATTCCGAGACAATGGGGGATTGGCAGAACCAATCCACTTGGAGCGCTGAACTGGTGTAAGGCAACTGCGAGTTGAGTGTTCACACCTCAGAAGCTTACTTACAAGGGCTTGGATGTTCAAAAAGCCCTTATTCACCTACGTGTTTGCAGATGGTAATTATCATGCCGGTAGCTAATGGCAAGAATTTGTTAGCTAGGATTGAATCTTTGAAGCTTGCTAATTAGCATAGCCCCTCCCCCCTCCCAGGATGTTAGTTACGCCCCTGTCAAGGTGTAAGTCGAAACTAACTCCCCTTCATCCTCACGAAAATCATACATTTCTTTATACTACCTTTCTTGCCCAAAACTAGTATCTACTTTGAAAGCAAATATTTCATACCTGAAACGTTGTATTTTGGTTCAGGATGACCAGGTTTGCTTCGTCCTTACTAAAATTATGTAATACTTCTTTCACTTTTACTCCCTTTCTTGCTCTTCTTGGCAATGCTTATTATGCATAACATTTCACCCATAACGAGCTTCAAACACAACAGATTCAAGGTGTTGTCTGTTGAGTGTTGTCCATTGAACCTGAGCATCCTTGCGTTATCTGTTATGAAACTACTGTTTTCAGTATTTTGAAAATAATATAATCTATATACCAATAAACAGGGTATTTTGGGGGGTTAATTAACTGTGTGAGGACTGCTCAGTGCTCAGACAGCTGTGTATTTGAAGAAGAAGACGGGGAAGCCATAGGGAAACAGTAGCATGAAGCCTTATATTCAAACATAAACTTGCATTCTAATTTTATGATTAGTTTCAGGATAATATGGACCTGGCGAGTTCAGCCTTGCAGGCTTGCTTGTGCCAGTTACATTGGAACAGCTGTGTTGGTCATCATCAGTCAAAACTGCACCTGATTTGATGAAATTTAGTGAAGCATAATAGGCTTTACAATAAAGAGATATACGGTTTTATTCTGAGTGCTTCATTGTGTTTTTGGCGTAAAATAGTAAAAAAAATAGACTGGTCTTTATTCTGAGCAGCTGCATTTCAGTAGTTTGGCCTAAGAAATGGGCTACTTGTCTGGACAAACATAGTTTGTAGACTGATACAATTTTTTAGCATGTTGATGGTTGTCAGGGTTTGGACACAGTGGATGGAAGGCAAACTGAGCTGAAGGTGAAACCTGGAATGTGCTTAGAATGGTGGGTGGTAAAGGTGCTAAAACATTGTTCAGGTAAGGTGCGCTAAATATTGGTCCTTAACCACAAGGTTGAGAGACACCAGCGGTTCAAATCAAATATCAATACTGCACCCAACGTAACAAAGGTGCCAAAATGCTAGTATATGTACTAATTGCTAGGTTTCATACCCAGGTTTCACCCAAAACTTGAACAGTTTAGGCTCTGTTCCCCCTTGCTCTGTTTCTTCTTTCAAGGTTCCAAGCTTTCACAAAACAACACAACAGTCTTAAACTCGACGTATTTTTGTCAGTAGGGAACAAGCGTGTACATACTTTATCAGATTTTTTTTTTCTTCACAGATACCTCAAGCACTCAAACCGACAGACAACTCATTCTATTTTTTTTTCTTGTTTACCTCACTGTTGGTCGATTTGAACCAGCAAATTAAAAAAGGAAAAATTTAAATTCAAAGAATGTCGGTAGAAACAACATTTTATTTTGTGACAAGAAAATTGCTGCAAGAGACTCCAGTTTACTGATACGAAGTTTGATATTACACTATATTGTCAACTGTTTTGTGAATAGGGCCAAGGTATGGAAAATTTAGAGAGGTGTCCAAATAAGCATGCTGCTACTGTTCTATCTGCATTGTACAGGCAAATCCTAGGGATTACTGAATGGTGGGAAATAAAACAGAAAATTTATAGTATAGGGTCCGAATGGTTTTGACAAGGTTATGCAGTCCCACTGAATATTTTCGGCTCTGTTTTTTTTTCAAAGCTCAAAGCTTTGACAAACAAACGTATAACAGTCTGGAAATTAACATATTTTTGTCAATATGTAAAAAATCAGATTTTTTCCTTGACTGGTAGGTCAGACACCCAAACTAGCCGACAACTTCGTAAAAATTATTTTACGTTGCTGCTAGTTCATTTAAACCATCAAATGAAAGAAGTTTTGAATTTGCGTAAAAAAACTTTTTCATAAGCAAGAAAGTGTGGAATACAGCAAAGTTAGGGGGAAAAAATGTGGAAGGTGTTGAATCGCATAGCTCTGCATTAAAGGAGGGGTTGACAACCTCAGACAAGAATTCAATTTTCCAGAAAAGTCTTTCCTTCAGAATAATCTATCTGGCTTAAAACGGAACGAACAAATATGAAAAACATACTAGACTGAAGCTAATTGAATGATTTATATAATGGACAGATAAATATTGCTTCAGTATTTCTAGTTAAACATTATTTTCTTTTCAGAAAAGATCAATTCAGTTACCAAAGTCAATGGCCCGAATATACCTTTACAGAGCAGCTTGAAAACAAAGAAAAGGCACAGAATTTGAGTATTTTGAAATATTTATTAAAAAAAAGTCATATTTTACCTCTTGCCTGTCAGACAGCATGTACATTTCATTTAAACATTTTCGCTACAAAAATTGAGTTAGAGCGTGTTCCGCCCTTGTAACAATAGTTACTATTAGTTACTATTTCCGTTCCATCCTCAGAAAAAGTTACTACGCTGACCGTTCCAACCTTGTCGGAATAGTAACTAACAGTTACTATTTGCTTACCATGCTCGGGAGCGTAGTAACTACGCATCTCTGCAACGTGATTGGTCGGATTCGCCCCTGGCGTGAGATTCTGCTGGAAAATAGAAACATCGTTCCAGCCTTGACGGCAAAAAACCAGAATTTGTGACGTCTTGCGTGGTAACTACGGTAAGTAGGATGGAACACGCTCTTATTGTAAAATGAGGTCAGGTCTTTTCCCTGCATTGTACATTGATACAACCAAATTCTAGTGATTACCGACTACTTTCCATATTTTTTAAAACAAATCTTATTATTAGAGTGATTCCGACAATGTTAGGCCATACAGTCCCCCTGAATCCTGACTGAATCGGCCATTCTTAGTGATTCAAAGGAATAAGGAAGGATTTACCTCAGACAAGTAATAGGTGGGAAACGTTTGTCGAATGTTGGTCCGTAACCACAAGGTTGAGAGAGACCAGTAATTTAATTAAACACTGTATCTCCCACCAACCCTGTAATAAAGGTGCCAAGACATTGCTGAAGGTGTTCCATCTGATGCAACAGTTGCTGATGATGAAAATCGGGCAGCCAATATCAATACACAAGACACCTCACTTTTTTGTTTATTTGGTACATAATCACGTTTGTATGGAATTCCGTCACAATTTAGTCACCACCCGTTTATTTATTTGTTTGTTGCTGGTGTTGTTGCCAAATGTTCCAGGCACCATAGAGCTATCACAAAAACGGGAAAATCGGCAAGCACAGAAGAGGCTGCCGTTCCTGTTGTTCGGATAAGATGTAATACACGTAAACCGATTTGGAAAGTTAACCCTGAGCTGAAAAAAGTAAAAAAATAAAGCAAAAATGTGGCTACGAATATGGATAGCTTGTGGGAGGCCTAAAAAGGGCACTGTATTTGAGATCAAGCAAAATACGAAGTTGTCGTTTAAGAAATATGTACGGTCTGTGCGTCTCTCAGGCACCGATTTTCCCAAGAATATTAATGAATGGAAAAAAGTGACTAATTCCTCTAAATTTAGTGATGATCACGAAAGTGAAATCATTCCTAAATCGTCGTGGCTGCAACATTATGGGCAAATATTCTAAAATATTAACCAGAAAGTGCACGCTCATTTCTCTGCTCAAGTCCGGAAAGTTCTTCCATTTTCTTTATCGCAAAAGCATGTCATACCTGTATCACGTGAATCTGTTTCCAAGTCGATTAAACGCCTCAAGTCAAAATCGGTAGATTTGGATGGGATTAGTGTAAAGCATCTTAACCCTGCTTCGTCAGAGCTACTTTGTCACCTGCAGCTTTTTTACCAGATGTGCATTTGTAATTCTTTTGTACCTGATAGTTTTCTATGCGGTACTGTGACATCGATTTTAAAGCGTGGTAAAGATCCTACTAGTTGTGGGTCTTATCGACCAATTACGGTCGCGTGTAATCTTAGCAAACTGTTTGAATACATATTACTTCCTTATGTTAAGGATAATGTTGATTACGATGCGAACCAGTCTGGTTTTAAGTCCGGAATTGGGTGTCAACATGCGCATAAACCTTTGTCGTTTCTATTTAATGATGCCCATAGAAAAGGCCAGAGTCTACATCTCTGTACTTTAGACCTATCTAAAGCATTTGACAGTGTTGTCCATGCCCAAGTTTGGTTTGCCCTTCATTCTCTTGGTGTGAATGCCTCTGTTATTCATGTTCTGCGCTATTGGTATTCCAATTCTTTTTTGCGGTTGAAATCTGGTGAAAGTGTATTTGGTAACATCCCTGTGAAATGCGGTGTCCGTCAAGGTGGGGTTTTATCCCCGTATTTATTTAATGCTTGCTTATTTAATGTTCTTTCGCAAATTACGCACACTTGTTTCGTCGGGATGACAGATGTATCATACATTGCTTATGCTGACGACCTTATGCTAATTAGCCGCACAAAAGGAGGTCTATCGCGAATGGTTTCTCACGTTGCGTCACTTTTTGGGAATATTGGTCTGCGACTGAATGTCGATAAGTGTGAATATCTGCATTTTAACGGTTCTCCTTCCCCTGGTCCACTAGATTGCCAGGTATTTAAGATTCCCCATGTTGTTTCTCTTAGATGGTTGGGTATTACAGTAACGAGTTCCTTTCCGTCTTTCCGCAGTACTGCACTTGTCGACATTAAGCGTAAGCTACAAATAGGGTACGCGAAGATTGTACCAAATCGGGGCAAGTACAGAAGAACAGCTCTAGCAAAACTTTATGCTTCTTTTTGCGACCCGTCTGTGCTTTTCTCGGTTGGTCTGTTTGATATTTTTGATAAACGGGATCTATCCAGAATAAGGATAGATTATTTCCGTTACTGTAAGTTTCTTCTGTATCTGCCCCGGTCCCACAGTAATTCGAAGATTATTAAATCTTACGGAGCTACTGACATTTTGTCACGGCTGCAAGATTTGCATTCTGATTTCCGTCAGAAGTCTTGTCTACGTCTGTTGCCGCATCACCGACTGATTAGACTTTTTGGCTGATAGTTGATGCGTATTGTCTGTTTTGTTATTTTCTTGTTGTCTCTTGTTCTTTTCTTTTTATTTCAGTTTATCTCTTCTACTCCACACTTTTGTGTTGTAAAACATTTTGTGGGTTATAAATACACTTACTTACTTACAGTGGTATAATCGCTTAACTGGAAATATCAGGAAAACAAACTAACGCTTTTTCATCGGGTTTTCAAGATTATTTAAGTGAACAAGTGATGGATAACTAGATTGTCGTGTCCTAGCCCTTTTCGGTTAAACTTTAAGCGAACAAGTGATGGGTAACTAGACTGTAGTATCCTAGCCCTTTTCGGTTAAACTTTAAAGAGTGGGAAAACTAAGCAAATAAAAGAAGTAATAAACAAAAGAGTATCCCATCCTTATGTGGGAAAGAGTTGTCAGTGGACAATGAAGATAACGGCAAACTTTTCGTTGGGTGACGGGAAACTCGGCAAGGCTGAAAAAGCGCTAAAATTCGTAGTTACGAAAGGAACAATGGAGAAAGGTGGGGATTGTAGAAGCTTGTGATTCCATATGGGAGCTAAGTATATTATAAAAGGCAGAATAAGCAAGATGGGTCCTTTAAGTAATCTGATTGGCTAGTACCCTGAAAAATTGAACTGATTTAACTCGGGTTCGAGACTGAATTAATATTAGTTACGAACGGCAGAAACCCGGCTAATTTTCGGTCACAGAGCGATTTCCGGAACTGGTTGGTACCGACTATTAGCTAAAACCCGTTGTGAATTGACCTCTAGATCCTTCCTTTCTTTTTTTTTATTCGCAGTTCTTACCTGGAGATATGCCTCTGTCTTGGCGCAGCTTTCGTCAATGATTTGGCTTCGTTGATATTCTTCACAAGTCTTGCCGGTATGAATTGCCTTGCAAAAATATATCTGAATTAGTCTCAATAGCAAGATGCAGCTACTGCCAATTGGAGAACGAGTGAAGCATATAGCATATATATATATAGCATATACATATATATGTCTGTCAGCTACAAAAATTCTTCCTTAACAAATCATTTTCTATTTTCTTGCTCTTATAAACTAATCTTGTATAATTAGTAGCAAGGAGTGGCTCAAAATTCCCCAGAAAATCTTTCACTAATAGCACTCATCTATCCTTCCTTCTTTCCCTATTAATTGCTTTGCCTGCAGTGACGGAAAATACCAAGTGGCAAACATTCTCGATAATACTAACACACGTATTACCTATAGTTGGGTAGAATGGTGCGGTGTTGATCGGACTCAAGGCACTGGAGACCAAATTTCATAATTAGTGCATGTCTTCTATCGGCAAGGGATGTTAGGCTTAGCCCCTACAGCCGCTTGGTTGAGGGGCAATTTGCCCCAGATTGCCTTCTGACTACTGATATTTACGTGACAATAGCAGTAGAGACGAGGAAAGTCCTTGTGCTTCCAGATCTTTGGATTGGGAAGACAATTGAATCCCGTTCGACCAATCACGTTACAGAGATCCGTAGTTACTACGCTCCCGAGCGTGGTAAGCAAATAGTTAGTTAGTTACTATTTCGAGAAGGTTGGAACGGTCAGCGTAGTAACTTTTGTGAGGTTGGAACGGAAATCCGGTTGTGTGGAAATCTGAAATCTGTTCTAATAGTTACTATTTGTAGAAGGGTGGAACACACTCTTAAAGAAGTTAGATCGGAAGGGTCTGAAAGTAAATCTGACCAGCCTAATGTACTTTAAAGTACATATCTTACTAGACACGATCGGTTTACCATGTTTACCAGCGAAAGTACCAATATTTGCTACTTGAAATTATAGATTTTCATTTTAGCGCTTAGTTGACTCTATCCAGCCTCAATCCGGTCGAAACCGGACAATCGCGAATGCACCTAAGAATCTCAGAGAGGGAGTACAAGGGTGGAACTAATATTGGTTACCTTGCATTGAATGCAGTTCGTACTTCTGCAAACGGGGCAAGTGAATGTTGCCACGTCTTTCGTATCGCAGATGCACCATCCAGGACAGCTTTCTTTGCAGCACCGGATCGAATCGGATGCAGCTGCAGCTGCCAACTCGAGAGATCGGGACAGGTAAGCTTCGTAGTCTTCTTTAGAGAGGAGCTGAAAGAGAACACAAACTATCAATATCAGCTTTAAAGGTTTAATGAAAAGTGTATGAGTTCATTCCAATGCTACATTTTTAACAGTAGAACTGTGTGTGTGTATATAGAGACTACCTTTAGCATTTAACACTACACGAAAGCACAACTCTTACTAGAAATTATCTTTGCACGATAAACTGGCTCAGAAATATCGTTTTGGAAATTACATTACTTGCCGTGTACATCGACTTTGTCCAGCTCCGACGCCATGGCTGGACGCAAAATAGTTTAAAACTGAACTATCCGAGGTTAAAAAGTGAGAAAACTAAGCCAAAGTCTAAAACAGGGGTCCTATCATGTCTTCCAAAATTAAAAACAACAATCTGAAGCTTCTCATGTCCTTATCTGTGAAAGAGTTAAAGCCAGGCTTCACCTTCCAGATTACCAGACGTCCGGGGCTACCGCATAGTCAAGCCAACCCTTCCTGATTTTCATGATAATGATGACAGCTAAATTTGCTGTTATTCCCACATTTCCTAGATGTCCCCTTTATATTTCAAATATCTTGCATCCGGTTTCGGTTTCGACCGGATTTTGATTTGCATATGTGTAGTGTTTCTCGAACGGGTTGCCTCTATGACACCTTACATACATCCCGGAAGCTGGTCCCTTCTTCCGATAGAACGGAAACGGACTGAGGAAAGTGGTTTTCTGATCTGAAGGTAATAAGGGTACTGGGGTGAGGTCTCAAAAGCCGCAAGACGGACGATTCTCGGAGCGATTGAGACTGCAGAGGCCGCACCTTTCGGGGTTTGAAGACCACTTCTCGTGAGTTCTGTTCAGATTATTTCTGAACTGAATTCATATTATTTCTGATTTTAACACTAAGGGAGTAGCGCCAAGACCTATGCTTTCCATTCTCGGTTAATAGGCCATACTCGTAGCGCCTCCCATTAGCTTTGGAGTATTTAAAGCGACACAAACTTGCGGGCTTCTTAGTTCCTACTAAGGCTCAATGCGGTCTGGACGTATCGAGGAACCAGGTAAGGCTGTTCCTACTTTTTGCTGTGTCCTGAATATAAAGTTATCAGCGCTAATGCACGACTAGATGAGTTTCACTAAGGACGTTCTCTGTCGCTAGTGGTGCTAGTATCGTTGCTATTAAGTGTGTGTCAAGCCCAACCAGAGCAAAATAACAATAGAGAGTAGCACCATAAAACCTATGCCAGAGCAAAATAACAGTAAGGAATAGCACCGAGACTTGAAAGAAGTGACACACGCTCGAATAGTACTAGCACCACTAGCGATAGTGAACGTCCCTATACTGAAACTCAATGAGTCCTTTACTAGCGCTGGCTCTAATAACTTCAGAGTCTGAACCAGAGCTGAATAACACTAGGGAGAAGCGTTATAACCTATGCTTTCCTTGCTTCGCAAACGGGCCATAGTCAAAGCGTCTATACTACGTTTGCGGCATTTAAACCGAGCCAAACTTGCGGTTTTGGAAATTTCTAGTAAAGCTAAGATGCGGTCTGTCGCTAGTGGTGCTAGTATCGTTGCTATTAAGTGTGTGTCAAGCCCAACCAGAGCAAAATAACAATAGAGAATAGCACCATAAGACCTATGCCAGAGCAAAATAACACTAGGGAATAGCACAGAGACTTGAAAGAAGTGACACACGCTCGAACTAGTTCGGTACTAGCACCACTGCAGATACACCAAAGAAACAGGAGATTGTATTATTTTTGTTTGCAGTGTTCAGAATATGAACTTATTTAAGCCAGCGCTGTTGCACGACAGATTGAGTTTCAGTAGGGATGTTCACTTCACTGGTGGTCTAGTTTCGCTGCTATTCGAGTGTGTGACACTTTTTCAAGTCTTGGCGTTACTCCCTAGTGTTATTTTGCTCTGATTTATCATGCTTCGAAATCGGTCCATCCTTGTAGTGCCGCTTACTACACTTGAGGCATTTAAAGCGAGACGAACTTGCAGGCTTATAAATTTCAAGTAAAGCTAAGATGCGGTCTGCACACATCGAAGAAACAGGGGAGGTTGTGTTGTTTTTGGGATCCCAAAACGTAAGTGGAGGATACCTATGACATCGCAAAAGTTGTCCGTCTGTCCGTCCGTCCGTCTGTCCCTCCGTCTGTAAGCACGATAACTCTCGAAGGGAATGAGATATTTTGATGAAACTTGGTGTGAGGATTCGTTGGGTCGTCGGACCAGTCGATTTCGTAGATGTGCTTTGTAGCCCTACATTTAGGGGTGGGGGAGGGGGTTCAAATTAAGGGGCAAACAAAATATTTTGAAACAGCTAATGTGATAGTCGGTTATGGAGTAAGAATACATGCTGAGCACGATGGTGAAAACCATTTTGTCATCGGACGAGTAGTTCGCCCGGAATCCGGCCCAAACCGGAAAGTTTGTTAGAAGTAATAGTTTTATTTGAAGTTGATTAGATGTTCGATTTAGGCGATTAGACGATGGAGAAAACCATTTTTTCGATGGACAAGTAGCTCGTCCGGAATCCGGCCGAAACCGGAAAGTTTGTTAAAATTAAAAGTTTTATTTCGAGTTGATTAAATGTTTGATTTACGGCAAGAAGACATGCTGAACATTTATGTGAAAACAATTTTCTACCCGGACATGTAGTTCGCCCGGAATCCGGCGAAAACCGGAAAGTTGGTTAAAAGTAAAAGTTTAATTTGAAGTTGATTAAATGTTCGATTTGTGAGTAAAAAGACATGCTGAAAACGATGGTGAAAATCATTTTCTCACCGGACAACTAGTTCGCCGGGAATCCGGCCAAAACCGGAAAATATGTTAAAAGCAAAAGTTCGATTAGATGACAGATTAAGGAGTAAGAACAGAAGAACAGAGGCTGAGTCGATATATGACAATCGTTTTCACCCGGACATATAATTAGTCCGGAATCCGGTTGTAACCGGAATTTCTTTTCAAGTCAAACCTTTATTCAAAGATGATTAGATGTTCTATATAGGGATAAAGAGATACGCTTGACTTTTTTCTGAATTTTCTTTTTGTGTTGGACTAGTAGTTCGCTCGTTAAAGTAGGGAAAGTAAGTAATGCAGGAAGTCTCGGTCAGTATCGTCAAAATAGATATGGCTTATAGAGGTAGATCTGAACTTGGTTTTCTCTGATGATTAGCCTGTCCAAGACTGGATCTGACGAAGACAAGACCCGATTGTCTGAATCAAATATTAGATTTTTGGGATCCCATCGACACCTTTGGTCTTGTTTTTACCGACTGGCCGACAACTTTCTGAGATAAGAGTTGTATGGACTGAGAGCGCGTGGTAGAGAGTGGACCAGTGAAATAAAGAAAGAGAACAGTTCCCAGGTTATTCAACTGTTTGGAGGGTTCCTCCGGATAGGGGTAGCACAAAAGTTGTACTTCCCTGTAGTCGTAAATATAGGCATGTTTTCTATACAATTTTTATTTTTGTTCTTTTTGGTGCAATGTCCCTTATTGGCTTTTATCCAGTAAATATCTATCTATTTATTTATTGATTTTATTTCCTCAACGACCAACAAGGTCCATACACACAAAAATAAACAACAACATAAAAACAAAAATAACAGCACAAAAATTAGCTCTCAATCGGAACAGCATAAAACATATGTGTCCGCCCTTTTCCACAGCTGAAGAGAGAGCCTAAAGTAAGGGTCAGAAAGCACCAAAAGGAGCGGATTAGTCGAGCTGAGGATCCTACTGAGCCGAAAACACAGCTTTCCTCTTAAGCTCACTGAACGAGGGTATACCACCACCAGCAAACATACCGGAGGCACTGCAATTCCAGGGAAGACCATGAAGCCACCGGAAGGTGGCGGAAGGTATCTATCTATCTATTAGCTAACTCAAAGCAGGACTTACCCCTCTCACTTCTCTGTCTTGAAGATAACTATGGCAGGCGAACTGATCATCCCGATAAGGACAGGGAACTTGTGGCTCAACAGTAAACTGGACAGCGTGGACAAGACACTCTCTGGAAGATTATAATTGCCGTGAACCACTGAGTGAGGTACAGTTTATTGTCTTAAAGGACCTCCCCATAAAAATTATATATTTGGTTTTATTTGGTTTTCACCATGAGACCCCTTCTTGTGGGTCCTGGTTTGTCTACGTGGCTCCGACAAGGAAGTCCTAGACTTCTAAATTATATTCAAAAAATTATTTATGGTATTGGTCACGGTACAAGTCCCTTGTGTAAAGTGCCATCTATATTGGTACTTTAAGGAATAGCCGGATTTGGAAAGTGGCGATTTCTGAGCCAATCTTGTGGAATCTCTAATATTCCAGCCAAGTTTCATCGTTCTAGCACATCTGGAAGTACATAAACTCGCAGCTATCACCGGAATTCCGAACCCTAACCCCCCCCCCTCCAACTCCCTTCACAGTGCCCGGAGCCAATCTGGTTCTGTAAATGATTTATCAAGAGCATCTGTTTGTGATTCCCACAAAGTTCCATTCCGATCTCTCCAGTCTTAGCAGTCACGTACCCCCCCCCCCCCCCCGATAGTAGCCGGATCGATACGAACACGAAAAAGTTCAATTACTAAATTTCACTCGAATTCGATCTCCCGTTCCAAAGTCACGCATGACTCAATGTTCCGGATTCCCCCTCCCTACACTCCCCCAACTATTATCGGATCGAAGTTGATCGGGTCCCTGACATGCCTGCCAAGTTTCGTCGTGAAAATCCCAGACCCGCCATAACCAGAGTTCCGGGACCCCCCCCCCCCCCCCCCCCGCCAAGTGTCGGATCAAGTCCAATTGCTTAAACGATTTACCTGGAGCAGATGTTTTTTCTTCACAGCAAGTTTCACTCCGATCCCTGCATTCTAACCGTTTCTCGAGATTTCGGGGCCCCAACTCTCCCATAGCTGTAGAATCTGGTCCAGACCTCAAATGGGACATAAGAGATATCTAATTATTCAGCTATTAAGTTTCATTACAATCCGATCACCCGTTAGAAATTTACGCACTAAGCCGGTAACAGATTCCCAACCCCCTCAAATAGTTGTCAGAATTGGTCCGGACACGGAAAAGATCACCAGGGACATGTCCTCTGTTCAATTACGCAATTTCACTCGAATCCTATAACCCATTCTAAAGTTACGCATGACTCAATATTGTGGATTGCCCCTCTTTCTACGGTTATAGGATCGAAAAATCGTATTTCTATGTCAGTTTGATCGGGTCGTGCTATGCCTGCCAAGTTTGGGATACCTACCTTGTCGGTAGGCAATCACGAGTCCAGTGAGGGGTCGGCAACTAAGATATTTTTAAGTCCACCATTTCTTTCCTGGTTTCCTGCTTTTCTCTTGCCTTTCCTTTCCTGCTTTTAGTCTATCCCATTTGAGGCTGCGTTGTAGCAAAAATCTTGTCAGATCTCGGCTCGACGTCATTAACGGCAACATTTTTTACAGTTTTTATCATGTTTCCACTAAATTCTACCCTATCACTGCAAACTGATAAATAACAGGCACACCGCACACGAATAGCTTTTTTCATACTGTCCTTGGTAGTGGAGGTTTTCGCAAAACAGAAAATTTTCTTTTATGTCAGAATCTCGATAACGGACAAATACTATTATCTGATCTTCATCTGACACGTCGCGCAAATCCGTGTTTTCATCATGCTGCATCTCAGACATTTTCGTTAATTTTGTTCTAGACCTGAAGAACAATATTACTTGCAATACCTTTGCTTCTTTTTTAACAATATATTTGACACAGAAATAGATTTTACAGCAGTCGGCTTGCTGTTCTGGAATCAATAGTATTTCATGAATTTCACTAGGGCTTGCATTCAGAGTCGTAACGCATGGGCTTGGGACAGCCCTCCCGGTAAGTTTTCGGCCAGTCGGTAAAATGAAACTGGTCGGCGCGAAGCGCCGCATTTTTTCGTAAAAACAGTTATTTTTTTCGATAAACAGTAGAAATATCTTGCCCCCAAAACATTTTTGGCTAGTGATGCCTCTGCTGGTAATATTAGGCTTTCGGCAATAAAAAATTAGTGAGGTGATATTTTGAAAATACAGATTAAATAGATTTTGGTACCTTCGCGTACCCCTTGCAAGAGTCTCGCGTACCCCTTTGGGTACGCGCGTTCCAACGGTTGGGAACCACTGCTCTAAGGTACTATCAGTGACAAGTTACTAAACGAGGAAAGAAATGGTGGACTTGAAATATATTAGTTGGGACCGGACTCGGATGATGTTAGTTGCCTACCGACAGGGTACTAAAACGAGGAAAAGGTGAACTTTTACAAATGTAAGTTGCCGACCCCTCATGGGATACAAAAGAGAGGAAAAGCACGGTGCAGCTTGCCAGTTTTTTCGAATACTAAAAGGAGGAAAAGGTGAACTGTTACAAATGTAAGTTTCCGACCCCTCACGGGAAACTAAACAGAGTTTTTTTTTCAGAAACTTTTAGTCGATCCCGCCTCAAATGTCTCATTGATTTTGTATATATTTCTACACGTTTATGCCTTTTAATCTATGACATAAATATCGCCTTTTTCACGTTCTGGAAATGGAAAACGCAACCTTTTCGAACTTTGTTTAGGGGTACGTGGTACGGAAAAGGTTGGGAACCACTGCCTTAGAGTACTGAAACGAGGAAAGAAATTGGGAATTCTAAATTATTCTTCTTTGAGGGGTCGGCAACTATAAAAATTCATAGTTTCCTGTTGCGTTTGCTTTACGGTGTGAACACGTCGAACAGTCGGAGAAGTCGTATCGCATGTAACGCAGTAACGTGACCTAGGGGTATTTCTACGAGAAAGGACTGACAAACTTAAAAGTTGTCAAAGAGTAGTCTAAACTACTTCCTTCAAAAGGAAGTGATGCAATAAAAGTGTAGACTGTTAGCGTGTTCCACCCTTCTAACGATAGTAACTACACTGTCAGAAATTTCAGAACAGACAACACAAGGATTCGCGGTTTCAACACACGACACGCAAGGCTCACTGGAAAACAGGAACCCCGGAACCTCCGCCACCGGAACCGATGGCTTTGAACCGGAACATGAAACTGGAAAATCGGAACCGATGGCTCAGTTTCAATCTGCTATAGGAAAATGGAAAACCGGAACTTGGGAATGGAAAACCGGAATGTGTGGTAATGAAAAACAGGAACATGTGGTCCTCGGCAATTGACTTGGGTTTAGACGGAATATGTTTCATGTTTAGTACAAGTTTTCATATAAGTTCATGTTTTGGCGTCTTTTCTAGTATAGTTTAGAAATCCAGTAAGCTATCGCAACACTCGTTTGCACTCACGGCAGGGTTGCCACTGGTAGTAGTGAAGCCTCTGCTATCTGCTAAATGCAACTATCGTCATGACGAAAGACGCAACATTACTAAATTTGTCACCCTGATTCGTTGGCGAATAGAATAAAACAATCAGCTTCTCCAAGTGGATCTGGGCATTCTTCATTAAGGGACACACAGAAGCAAAGAAAGAAAGTGAACGTGCAATGTGTTCAGCGAAAAATCCTTGCCCAAGACCATATGTTCCGGTTCCGGTTTTCCATTTTCACTGTAGCTGGTTGAAACTGAGCCATCGGTTCTGGTTTTCTAGTTTCATGTTCCGGTTTTCCAAAGCCATCGGTTCCAGTGGCGGAGGTTCCCGGGTTCCGGTGTTCCGGTTTTCCAGTGACCCACACGCAACAGACAACATGTGATGACGACAGAAAAGAACCCGGCAGATTCTTATCTGGCGTTTTTTCGGCTCTTCCTGGCACCGCTTCTTTTCATTGCATGCATAACTTTTTTTCACTACAACATATAACATTCCAAGTGTTGTCTATTGCGTGTTGTCTGTCGAAACCGCGCATCTTTGTGTTGTCTGTTATGAAAGCTTTGGTAGTGTACAACAAATAGGGTGGAACACGCTCTATGTTGGCGGAATGTGGATCCCCGTGGCATCGCTGAAGATCCCCCCTTTAGCTCTGCTCCAAGTCAAGAATTAGTAAAGAAATTTTAAATGTTTGTTAGTGAAGAACTTTGTGCAAATACCCCTCATCCCTTCAAAAGCTTACTTACCTACAGAACATGTGCAGACAGTCTCGAAGGACAACTCCTTCCTTATCTTCCACTTCACTGAAGCAAATAGGACACTCGAAGTTTCCCGCGTTCGGCACCGCCCCTTTTCTATCCAGGGTCATGAACTCGTACAAAGCATCCTTCTTGCAGGAAGGGGAATGGGAGCGCAAAAGGGGGGACAGGGGTCGCAGTCCTCCCTCTTTACTCGGACCTGGGGGCGATTCGGTCGTTATAACACTCAGGCGGGAATCCGTAAACAGGTCTCTGCTTATCACTGTCCTATCTACGTTTAAAGCCAACGATTGCTTGACATCGACCACAGACATGTGAGAATTCACGGTAGTAACAGGCTTAATAATATTCAGCGGTGCATTAGATCGTGATTCGGACGCAGTAAGGACAGGTATGACCGGAGACTCTCCTGATGAGGTCGTGTTAGTTATCCTTGCCTCGTTCGAAGTGTGAGGAGGTGGACTTGTGGCAATGACGGATGGAATGACCTGATTTAAATTACAGCTCAGGTTTGAAGAGGCAGTGCTAAGAGCACTTCGGTTAGGATCGCTCAATGTCGAACGTGAACTAGGATTGTCAATCCGTTCTCCTGACATTGACTGCACTGAACCTCCTTTGCTAGTCACTGCTCTTCCTATCATCTTGGGGTTCAGTTCATCCAGGTTCAACTGAGAGAACAGAGAACCCGGGTACGGCAGTGGGGTAGCGTTTTGATGTTGCTTCAATGGCAATTGGTAGTTATTTTTAATACCAACCATAGCCGTTCGAATTCCACCTGGCAGTATGCCATTCGATGTCACTTGTTGGTACGGTTCTAGTGGGAATGGATCCTTTAAGAACCTCAACGGACTAGTTCCCTGCTGCTCATTGATAAAAGTAGAGCCGCTCTGACATTGGACTTTACCTTCCGGAACAGCAACCGGAAGTTCACTTTTTAATTCGGGAGAAAATGGCTGTGTGGGTAGATTCTTCTTTTGGGACTGATCCGGAGCTGTAATGCGAGACTGCTCCGGAAGCGGGCCGGCTCCAGCATCGTCAGATGTTGATCCACGTCTTTTTAACTGTTCAGAGAACACTCTTACTTTGCCGAGACTAGTATCCTTACTTATAGTTCCAGCATTATCCGATGCAGGTTCAACCGAAAAGTGAGGACGTAGACTTGCACTCTCAGATACATCATTCGGACTAAAGACAGCTTGATTTTCTTCTTTTTCAGAACAGACTGACACCTCGGCCACAAGTCGATCCAAGTCGAATCTCCGTAGTGGAAGTTTCGAGACCGAATCAGTGCTGGCGACTTTACTTTTTGGGGATTTGTACTGCTCAGTAGATGGCAGGACGGATGCATTACTTGGAGAGGCAGTTTCGAAAGGGGAATAGGCTGGTATATCTTTGATGTCACTACTCTCTGTGTCGTCAAGGCTTGATGATCCGGATTTGCTGCCGGTCTGTGGTGACGATGACGCGGCAGCAGCTTTACGGAAACTTTCGGTGCATGTCCCCTCATCATCTTCCTTAGTATGGGATTTTATTTCAAACGAGGAATGTTGAAATTCTGAGATTTCTGATATACTCGGCTGACTAAATAGATAAGAACCGTCACCGCTTTTTGCCGACTGAATACCCCCCTCCGATGATTTTATTATCTCACGACCACAAGGGTATTGATCTCTGCTCGTTTGCCCTTCGCAACCCATCGGCAGTTTGGTGGCATCGCTTCGATCTTCTGTCTCGACGACATCCGTAGTACTGGCTTGCAAGCTTCCTGTTCCGCAGCTCTCTACATCAGCCATTGCCACAGCCCGACGTCTTCTAACGGACATGACTTCTCGCCGAATTTTGTTAACCGGTCTTTCTGGTTCCACTTTAGCAGAGTTTTTGGACTCGCAAAATGAGTCCATCGCTGGCAACAGAATTGTTGCCAAGTTGCGGTTAATCGTATGCTCTGGCTGGACCGGTTCTGAAGTCTCGGAAACCTTTACAGATATTTGACTGCTGATTGCCAAGCCATGTTCAAACGACCGGCTCTCCCCGATGTTTGTAGTTACAGAAGGCTATAAAAATTAGACAAGATTAATACCCTGTACAGACAATGTCAAATTAAAGAGGAACACATAAAGAGTTGCATGATTCGACGGACTAATTAACCGTGAGGTGCACTGGCTAGGTCATGAGGCAAGATTACTTTATTGGGGCAAAACTGCAAAGCTATTTCGGCGGGGATGAGATTTCTGAGATTCCGAAAGGCCGCTCGTCCTTTGAAAGCTTGTAAGCGAAACCCTCGTAACGTGAACTCTTACCCCTACTGTACTCTCAGCAGAACGTTAGAGGATGACCACTCGTAACGCTCACGATCACAACGCCCACGACACAAAATGCCTATGGCTCAAAACGCCCACGATTGAATTGTTTGAGATGTTCAGTCCGTAGTAAATATACATATCATAGGCAGGCAATGAACGACAACTATCTATGGTTGTGCAATTCATAACTAATTACGATTCAATCGTCCAGTAGAACGATTCGATCCAGTGTGATTCAATCAAAAAGTGATTCAGACCACGTTTCGAAATGATTCAAGGAGAAATTGCCAATAATTCAAAATTATTTGTGAATAATCATGATTTAAAAAACAACAACTATATTTTATCACTTCGCTTCTGTTGTATGCTACTTCAGAAAAACTAAATTGGGAACAGATGCAGGAATTTCTGTAACAAGTGCCCAAGCGCTCAAACGCGGTGTGTACAAGTAATCACTTTGACCCATTTCTTGAGGGTGGGGTACGGCCGTCAGGATCCATTTACCTAGAAAAATATATCGACAAGTTTACCAAATGTGGTCACAAACTTGACTCGTGGGCGTTGAAAATGAACAGGAGGGGGGGGGGCCGAGGAGGAGGGTCAAGAATTGCCCCCGAACCAAATGGATCTGGGGGCTGGGATCCAAAAAGGCATAAAGGGACCCTACTTCCACGAGCCGGCCTGACAAGTTTCAACATAAACTTTACTTTTGGGCGGGTCTGGGTCCGATTGCCTACAAGTGGGGATAGTGGGAGTGACTCTCAAAGTATCTACTCAAACCTAAGTTCTAAAGGCACAAGGAGTTGTATCGCCTTTTCCCCTGCTGTAGTCAAGGTGGGAACAAATTGTGCAAAAATTGCCCTTGTACCAAGTGGATGTAGGGCTTGAGACCCTCAAAAGACACAACTAGACCCCAATGCCCACAAGTACCCCAAGTTTCATCTTGATGCTTGCTGGCTTACGAGTTATAAACCAAATTAAAACTCGCAGTCGACCGACCGACGGAAAAGTGATCGGTACGGCACTTGGCTGGAAGGGAACTGCCATCAAAACTGAATCTATATTTTTAAACTGTCAATATTTACTCCATTATTTATACTTTCAGTGAACAATCCAACTTGTCGCTGAAAGAAAGGAAGATTAGAAAAGAAGTAAAAACTTCACAGTGAAAACTACAAAGACATTCCAATTCCAAAATTTCAAAGAAAAATTTAAGATAGCTAATTCTAATATGAGAGTCAATAATATCCGATAGTAGTTGGATGATTTCTGAAATCCACACGAGAGCGAAAATATCCAACTTGGATTTTACTACTCCGCCTTCCTCCGTCCTTTCAAGATCTTTTGATACGAAAATCCCAATCAAACTCGGTTATTTGTGCTGTGAGAAATTTGGAATTTTCGAATATTATATTAATATTACTTTCGAAATTCGAAAACGGATCTCGATATTTACGGCGTTTTTGCTGTCAAATACGTCGAGTAATTCACTATGCTTAAAGGACCCTTCGCACTATTTACTCTTCAACTTCCAGTATTTTAAAATATTTGAATACTTTAAAACTATGCTGTGTTTTAAAGAAATAACCCACGATTTTGGCTGTTTTAAGCCGTTTCCTAGACCTGTTGACTTGTAGCGAAAACAGGGAAACAATTTACATTAGCGGTTTTTCTAATGGAAAAATTTCTCGCAGACAACCGTCGACAGCCATTATACGGCAAAATAAAAATACGGCAAATGAGAACACCAGCTTGTTAGAGGGGTTAGTATATACCGTACGAAATTGGGGTCTCCGGGTTTAGAAAATATGGAAATAGGTTGCATTAGTATTATAGGTAAGACAGGTTCTTTAAGAACGAAAATTGTAGTCAAATAGCACTTCGCATTATATTTTGCCAAAAAAACAATGGAACTATAAATATTACTCAATCTACGGATGTTTAGAGTTAGTTGTAGGCTATTGGATTATTTTCCAGTAGTTAGGAAATAAAACAATGCCAAAAAGCCATTTTCGATATCGTTATCTACATCTCGATGTTCAGTAGCAACATTCGGTCGGAAAGACGGGCGGAAAGACGGGCATGGTCGGAGCCTTCCGTCTAGCACCACTATCAGTCCTATACGGAATGGTTGAGATTTTTTCAACTTAATGATGAAATTGCATACGCACCCTAACGGTAGGTTAACGGGGTCAATAGGACTCAGTTTGGCTCTCGTGGGCGCCCTCTGGCAGGCTGCGGGTTCTCTCCAAGTTGATCTACTTATTCTGTTTGGTTATCTTTGCGATTTTGTAATTTATTTTGATGTTCGGTCCCAGTTGGTCGTATTTGAGTTTTCAAAAATGATGAATAACAAGAGCTAGAAGCTCATATCGCACTTGCAGGTTGTGTCAGAGGAGGAAGGTAGGATGCAATCGAAGGTCGAAGGGGTTGGTATAATATGTTGTTGAACCTTAGTAGGGGTTTATACAGATTAGGGGGTGCTATGACGATGGAACTTGGCGGGCGTACTACTGCTAGTTTGGGCACTTCCACATGTCCTAGGACGATAAAACTTGGCACGCATGTCAGGGACCCAACCGGATCAACTTGGAAATAACCACTTCCCGGATCCGACCGTCAAAGGGGGGAGTGGCAAGATGAGGAATCCGGAAATTAGTAACATGCATAACTTTGGAACGGATAATCGGGCGTGCATTAAACTTGACAGGTATCAAGAACAAGTGTCTTGCATTTTCATTGTAATTCGGATCGAATCCCATAACTGGGGGGGGGGGGCTGGAGGGGGACACCCGAAATCTCTTGAAACGCTTTTTCTAGTTTTTGTCAAACCCCTACCCCTTTCTTCACACTAGTATAGCTTTGCGCGTGGATGAGTCATTCTTTGCTTACATTCGTTCTGAGAGAGCTAGAGCAATCGAAGGTCGAAGGGGTTGGTATAATATGTTGTTGAACCTTATTAGGGGTTTATACAGATAAGGGGGTGCTATGACGATGAAACTTGGCAGGCGTATCAGGGACCCGTCCAAAATAACCTGGAAAGAATCAGTTTCCCGATCCGCAAGGATTCTACTTTTGACCAAACGGTATATATCAATGATCCCTAAGAACCTGTTATCGTTTTTGCCTCAAGGGGTTTGCTTACAGATGCATTTCTAGCGCCTTTAAAGTCCACATCATTACAGCCAAGTTCAACAATAAAATACTTTTTCTCTAGCTCCCTTAAAGTGCACATCTGAATCGCACAGTGGAAAAGTTCTTTTACAAAAAACTCCCGCCAACATTTCGCCTATTCTTGCAAGTGCCAAATGAGCTTTCAGTTCTTGTTTTCCAATATAATTTAGAAGTCTAGGACTCCATTGTTGGAGCCACGTAGACATACTAGGACCCACAAGGCGGGGTCTCATGGTGAAAACCAAACAAAACCAAATATATAATTTTTAGTTGGGAAGACGCCCTTGAGATGGAAACATTATTATTTCCGTGACATGGGGATGTGAACTGGTTAGATGAATTTACCTTCGGGCGGTATCACTGTTTCTATGGCCGGCTCCTACAAGACTATCGTAGTGGCTTGCGAACTCTGTTCACAAGCCCCTCAGTAGCTCAAACGGTAGAGCGCCTGCCTTGTAAGCAGTGGGTCCTGGGTTCAAATCCCGGCTGAGGAGCATTTTTGTCTTTACTTATAAAACGTACTTTAAGGGCTCTAGACATTCATTTGTAAGCAAAACCCTTGGGACAAAATTGATAATGGGCCCTTGGGGATCATGAAAATGTACCTTTTAGGTTTCGACGTGCACTTTAAGGGCGCTTGAGATTAACTTGCTGTCCCCTCCCCCCACCTCCGAAAGCTGCCGGACCTGAAACTAAACATCCAAAGCATGTATTCTTCCCAGTTATCAAGTTTCATTCAGATCTAATCACCGGTTCGAAAGTTATGCATGACTCAATTTTTTGGATTTTCCATCCATCCACCTAGATGGTCGAATCTGTGAAGTGAATATATCTATAGATGTCAATATTGCCGGGTCCATGTGCCAGCCAAGTTTCATCGTCCTAGCACATCTGGAAGTACATGAGCTCTCGATCACGAATTCCGACCCCTCCCCCTCCCAACTCCCCCACGTTGCCCGGATCCAGTCTGATGCTGTAAAGTATTTATCTAGAGAATATGCTTGTTCTTTCCAGCAAGTTTTATCCCGATCCATCCAGTCTAGATCCCTGCAGCGTGTTGCAAGATTTTCGGCCTCCCCAAACTCCCCTAACAGTTGTCGGATCCGGTCCGGATGCGAAAAGAAACACCAGAGACGCGTCCTCTTATCAGTTACCAAGTTTCATTCGAATCCGATTACCCGTTCCAAAGTTATACATGACACAAGATCCCACGATGGTCGGTTTGAGGAAGTGACTATTTCCAAGTCAATCTTGTCGGGCCCATGATAAGCCTCCCAAGTTTCATCGTCCTAGTACATCTTGAAGTACCCTAACTCGCACCCATAAGACGACCAGAAGACCGACATCTTGCGATCGGTATATGCCACATGCCAGAAAGACTAAGGGCCATACAAAATATACTGGCAGTGTAGATCTGAACTGGAATATGGCAAATAGTGACGGCCTTTTTATATTAAAAAATATGGATTGAAGAATTAAAAATATAAATAAATAAAGAGGCCTCAAAAGAAACTCATGCAGTCTGTCAGGTCTGCTACGATTAGAGTTTGTTAGCTGCTAAGAAAACAGAGAAAATAATTACTTTGTTAAAGATGAGCTACCTTGGCTGCAGTCGTGGTGTTTTGTAGCACTTTCGCAACATGACGATCCACAGTTGCAGTTGTCTCGGCTTCGGCATTTTGTCGCGTGGGAGAAGCAACATTACCTAAAACAATTTGATAAATTAAATAACTTAACAAAATAATTGAGTTCATTCATGTTTTTATGAGCTTCAAAAAGTTCGTCAGGAAATTTTGGGAGAATTACAAGTTCCCCTCAGTTGTAGTATCGAAATGATGGTAACCATCCACAGTGAATCCACATCAGAATTGTATTTTCTCAATGGACACGTAGTTCGACTGGAACCCGGAAAACTGAATTCATTTGGGAGAAGTGAAAGTTTCCGTATGGAAATAATTAAGTCGTAAACGAGTGTTTTCAATTGTTTACGACTGTTAACAAACATAATTGCTAACAACTGTAAACAATTGGAAACAGTTGTTTCCGATCGTAATTTCCCGATCGTTTTTTGGGATCCCAAAACGTAAGTGGAGGGATACCTATGACATCGCAAAAGTTGTCCGTCCGTCTGTTAGCACGATAACTATCGAAGGCATTGATATATTTTGTTCAAATACAAAATTTGTCGACCAGTTTTCGGCTATAGCAGTCCTACCCCTTTATTTTCAAACTAGTTTAGCTCTGCGCCTGAATGCCGGCATTCATTTGTTTATTCTGTGTGACGTCGGAGCGATCTACTGTAATTGAAGGTCAAATGGCTTGATATATTATGTTCAAGCGAGGAATTAGGCTGATACTCGAAATTTGGTTTAAGCTCAAAGTTGTTTCTGAAATCGATTCGATATTCAGTATCGGGACAAGGAGACATGCTGAATACATTTTGAGCTTTAATTTAACACTAAAAATTATTCAAGGAGTCTGACGAACACTGAATGGCGAAGACATGACCCGATCGTTTGAATCAAATGTTAGATTGTTGGGATCCCATCGGAACCTTTCTTCTTGTTTCTTATCCATTCAAAACGACCGATTTCAGTTGTTTCCAAATTGTTTTCAATTGTTTTAAATCTTTTTCAACTGTTTTCGATCAGAAACGGTTGGTTTTGTTTTCAAGTCGTGAAATAGGCTACAGAAAATAGTAATTTTAGAAAAGTAATAGAGAAGTCGATTTGTTTTAGTTGTAAACGATCAAAAGAGTTTAATTGAAACGAGGAATCTAAAATATCAATCCTAAAGGTTGGGATGAATTGATGCCAATCGTAATTTTACAACTGTTTTCGATTGTTTTTTTCAAGTCTCATTAAATAATTACTTACGATCGTTTTGAGTTGTTTCCTTCAGTTGTTTTCGATCGTTTTCAGTTAATTCGATCGGAAGTTAAGTCGTCAAGAACTGTAAACAACGGTTAACAACTGTAAACAATTGTTAACAATTGGAAACAGTTGTTTCCGATCGTAATTTTCCGATCGTTTTTGTCGTATCTATTTAAAACGATCTTTTTCAATTGTTTCCAATTGTTTTCCATCGGAAACAGTTGGTCTTGTTTTCAAGTCGTGAAACACAAACCTAAGTTTTAACAACGGTAATAGGGAAGTTGTTTTGTTTTTTTTAGTTGTAAACGATCAAACGATCAAAAATTGAAACGGTTAATCTGAAATCCCAAATCGTAATTTATAACTGTTCAAGATTTTTTTTTGTTTTTTTTTTTAGTGTCATCAAATAACTGTTTACGATCGTTTTCAGTTATTTTCGATCTTTTTGAGTTGTTTTTTATCGGAACCAGTTGGTTTGGTTTTCAAGCCTGGAAACAAGACCTGATTTTTAACAACGGTAGTAGGGAAGTTGAATTTTGTTGAGCTATAAACGATCAAAACGGTGAATATTAAATCCCAATCGTATACGCTTGGAAACAACTGTTTACGTAATTTTACAACTGTTGTTACAACAAGTGTGAATCCAGAAGTTGTAAAAGACGTGGAAATGCTTGAAGTTGAGAGCTGTCATCCGTGTTTTTGGTACTTTTACTTTTCTTTGAAGTGCAAAATATTTCAAAAGCAGATTTCGCAGTCGAAGCCCACTTTATACTGCCAAAGCGCCATCTGTTAATTTTTTTAGAGATCTGCCGTTTAATCGATAATTTTGAAAAAAAAAGATTTGTCTGTATATACCACAATGCACTCGTTACTATCGTTGACTGAATTGAATCACAGAAAACTCAGCATTAGTTAAAGTTGGTGAGATTTCGAAGTCCTTCTACTTATCGACAAGCTACAGTTCAGGGCATAGAGTGCAAGTAGATGGTGTGTTGAATAAGAATCTGCAGTCGGAAATTCCGATCGTAAAAACACCATGGGAAGCAACTGTTTTCGACCGTAAAACTACAGTTAGAAGCAGTCGTTTTCAATCGTAAAATAACGATTGGAAACGATCGTAAACAAGTGTTTTTAACACTTATTATGACTAACTCTCCTTGACGATGCAAACTCGAGGAGACTTAGCACGAGGGCCAGAAGCGGTGTCCCCTCGGGTATCACAATTGCTCCCGAAGGTCGCCGTGATTTTTTGACACAGGAGCTGAGTTCCCGAGTTTGAGTCGTTAGTGACACGTTTTCTCGTTCTTCCTGAGGATCATTGGCGTGTTTTGAACTTGGTCATACAGAATATTGGAAGCAACTGATTCCGATTGGAAACAACTGGATTTGATCGTAAAAGTACGATCGTTAACAACTGTTTACAATCGCAAACAACTGGAAACAGTCGGAAACAACTGTTTAGATTGTCAATAACTGTTGCCAATCGTAAAAAAAAACAATTGTTTACGATCGTTTCCGATTGTTTCATTTGGAAAAATGTCCCATAATCCAATTGGAAAAAAAACAAAACAATCGTTCAAGACTTGAATTATTTTCATACGGGTCGATTCTGAAGTTCATTAACGCCTTGATTTGGGGTAAGATCACATATTGAACCCATGCGAAAGTTGCATAATCAATCGTTAGGGGACGCGCAGATAATAGAATTTTTCCAGAAAGTAAAGGTACAGTTGTTTTCCCAATAACCTCTCCAGTCGACTAGAAATTGTTTAGTCCTAATTTTTGTCATATCATTCAACTCTTTCAAGTAAGACCAGATTACCTGATATCTTGGTCTTTTGTATAGTAAAGCCCACTCTTTCTGAATCCCAGAAAACTATTCAATTCAGTTCAATTTAGTTCATTTATTGATATCCGCCAAAGCTTGCGAGTAGAAAAATATAACAAAACAGAAATAGTAGGTCTACAACTGACCAATATCTAGACCATGCACTTTCACAAATTTTACATTCAATTCATTTTAAAGGTTACAATAGCCTAAATGAATGTCTACCTTAAAGTTTAACCGAAAAGGGCTGGGACAGGACAATCTAGTTATCCATCAGTTATTCAGTTAAACTGGCTTGAAGACCGCTGAAAATGCGTTACCTCCTTGTTCCACTATTCAAGAATAATCGATTTCCAAATCGTGTATTCTCCGTGAGATTTGTGGTACCTCTATGCGCTGTAATTTTGTTTTATGTTTTACGAGAAAGATTTATGATTTTTTTTTATTGTTCAGGCACTAAGAATCTTCACTAATATCACCACTGGCCACTGAAAAGCCATGCTTGTGATGAGACTGAATTTTCCCGCGTCATAGTAGAATTTGTGCGGTGGGGAGGGCCACAGATATTCTGAAGGTTATAACTAGAGCAGATAGTTGAAAATAAAAAAGTTCCTTTGCAGAATCCAAATAATTCAGTGTATACAACTGAATAACACAAACATAAGTTGGCTTTTCAGTTAAACTTTAAATTTGAACCAAGATACAATCATCAATCAATTAGCGCAACGGATCGGAAAATGTGTACTTTCTGGTAAAAAAAAAAACAACTGAAAAATTTGTTCTAGTTTCTTTTTCAAACTGTCAATGGTTTTTTTTTAAACAAGATTTTCCATCATAAGATAACTAGAATAACTAATTTCACTATTATAGTCCATCTCTCCTTAGCTCACCCCTAGCCTTCGAAACACTAACTCCCATTCGCCCTTCCCTTTCCCTCCCTCTCCCTTTTCCGCTATCATTTCTGTATTATTTCTTCTGGTTTCATCTTACAGATAACTAATTATCAGCCTATTTTTAGTACTTTTATGATTTTATGACTCTAGCTTGGCACACTACTTAACCTACCACTTACGCACTACTTATGTGCTCAACGAGACAACAACCCTAAGAAGACAAATTATCATCCTTATTACTGAAAATAAACAGAATGCTAATAATCTTCTGACATGATATTTCGTTTTTAGTGGAGTGTTCTTTTGTGAGAAATTAACTCTTGCAAGAACTTGTGATAACTTCGAAAAATGCAATTTCGGCAATTGCCGTTTTTGTAGAGCAACCGTAGTACCAGATACCATAGTAACTGCAAAATCGACTAACTGCAGATTCAGTGACCGCGATAAAAGATTCCATGATATCTGTAAAAACGCAATTGTTGACTCAAAAAGGCAGTTCCCATTAGGAGAAGTATAAGAATAACACCAGTATTTCATGAATTGATAACAGCGTAATGTTTTTTGAAAGTTCAAATTGACAAAAACTTTTACGAATTCTTCTTTAAGAATCAAAATCTTACGTGCAGCAGTCTGCCTTCTCTCCCCTCTCTCCTCTCGACTCACTCGATCGACCCGAGTGTTAAGACCAGTAATAAAGAAAAGAATACTAGAAATCCTACAATATCTTTAACAGAAAAATATGGATGAAATGGAATTTTATGTCGAGGGAAAAACGTTAGATTTTCCCCAATAAACATGACGAAAAAGAACCAAGATTATAACAAATGAACAAATGCAAATAAGATTTGCTCTTGTAATAGTGAGTGGAAAGAAGAAGCTTTAAGATGAATTTGTTTCGTTGGGAGGGATGCAATTATCACTGTATACAAATTCGATGTCTTCAGCTCAAAGCTGCACTAACTCGACAAGTGTGCACCTCATCACTGTGCTCAGAAGAGTAGGCTAATGAATCCCGAAGGCAGGATCTGCCGCTATATTGACCATAAAGACTAACGGATGACGCAAGAACTGTGGTAATGAGGCAAATAGGCTACTGATCTCGCTTAAGACAGGTTTTTGTCCACAGATCAATGACTTGCCCACAATCGTAAAACTAATCATCTTGTCTAGTTAGCAAGTAGCAAAGATTACTGTAGACCTACTGACTACTATTGTCACCTGGGCACTTCTGTAGACACCATTTTTGGCGATGTATATGCCATCTAGCCGTAGAAGAGCTAAAAGCAGTGTAACCAGCGCTGCCACTGGTAGCAAAATTCTTCGATTTGCCACAGATGTTGGCTTCGTCGAGAAAGTGAGCCAGAATTCTATGACCAGTCCCTTCTCAGTAAAGAAATTAAGCAAAAACTAGACCTACGTTGCCGGGGCAACGTGAAGTGTTGCGGCAACCTTTGTCCGGCTTCGCCGACTAAAGTGTTGCGAGAGCAACACTTTGGTTTTGTTTCTTCGCTGTCGGTTAAATGCTGAAATTGTCAACTTATCGAAGCTTTTAAAACGGTATGTTCTAAAAAAAATAATCACATGATCAAAAGCTGTTCTTTAGCGTTGTAAAACCAACAACAAAACAATATCGGAAGAAGGGACTAAATTGACTTGGCGGTCAGTTGAACTTTATCCTATTCAATCGTAGATATCGTGACGGATGAAAACTTGGAACAATATCTTATATAATCTAGTTGGTATTATAAAGCTATCCGTAACGTTTCAGGACTAAAATACCATAGATGACACTATTAATTATTACAAAACTACCTTATTGTTTTAGATTACCGTATCGTTTGTACCCGTTGTGTAAACAGTTAATCCTCGGTTATAGCGATAGACCATCGATACAAACTTTCTTACCGTCATATTTACAGATATCGAATACAATGTGCACCAATTTTCAAAAATTTCTAGCCCCTCGTGAACCGATTCTTACTAACAAGTCCCTCTCCCGTGATTGACATCAAATTCATCGGAACAAATAATGGATACACCAGCTATTAAAAGTTGCAAACCCCTCATCGCTGAAGATGATTATAGCATAAAAGCCGTTTTGGCTTTTTGGGAACAAAATTGTTCTTACCATCTAATACACCTGATACAAATAACAGGTATACCAACTAGCAAAAGCTGCAAACTCCTCATTGCCGAAGATGATTATGAGCTAACAGTCGACTGTTGCTTACAGTCGACTGTTGCTTACAAGTCCCTTACATGTCTCACAACTGTTATCGCCTATTTTTGGTTTCAGTTTGTACCTTACTCCTGAAGTTGTCAACCCCTTGAAACTTTCAAACTGGTTTATCTCATGAAGGATTTTTGTTAAAAAAAAATGGATGACATATACTTTGATCAGCTCATCAAGGGCATCGATTGCCCTAACCACAACAAAAGAATATCGGAAAAAGGGACTAAATTGACTTTGCAGTCAGTTGAACTTTATCCTTTTCAATCGTAGACATCGTGACGGATGAAAACTTGGAACAATATCCTATATAATCTAGTTGGTATTATAAAGCTATCCGTAACTTTTCAGGATTAAAATACCATAGATGACACTATTAATTATTACGAAACTACCTTATTTTACATTATCGTTTGTACCCGTTGCGAAAACAGTAAATCCTAGGATACAGCGAGAGACCATCGATACAAACTTTCTTACCGTCAGTTTTATATAAATCGAATACAATGTGCAACAATTTGCACAAATTTCTAGCCCCTCGTGCACCGATTCTACTGAAGTCCCTTTCCCGTGATAGACATCAAGTTCACCGGATAAAAATAATGGGTACACCGGCTAGCAAAAGTTGCAAACCCCTCATCGCTGAAGATTTTTGTAGCATAACAGCCTATTATTACTGACAAGTCCCTTGCATGTCTTACAATTGGGAACCTAATTGTTCTTACCATCAAATGACAGGTACGCCAACTAGCGAAAGCTGCAAACCCCTTATTGCCGAAGATGATTATGAGCTAACACTCGACTGCCGCGTACAAGTCCCCTACATGTCTTAGAAAGGAGCAAAGGATAAGCTCTAGTTTCTTTAGCAATGAGAGAACTTCTAAAGTTTAAGAGGTACATCTGATACCATTTCTCTACCGAAAACCCAAGTGCAAAAAAACGAATGATAAACTCAGCTGAAATCGCGTACACAAATGGAATCAAATTGTTCTTACCATCGAATACACCGGAAACAAATAACAGGTACACCAACTAGCAAAAGCTGCAAGGCCCTCATTACCGAAGATGATTATGAGCTAACAGTCGACTGTTGCTTAAAAGTCCCCTACATGGCTCATAACTGCTATCGCCTATTTTTGGTTTCAATGTACCTTACTACTGAAGTTGTCAACCCCTTTGAAATTTTCAAACTGGTGTATCTCATGAAGGAATTTTTGTACCAAAAAATGGATGACATATACTTTGATCAGCTCATCAGTGGCTATCGATTGCCGTCGAAAAAAAAATTCTACCTGTCTTAGTTCAAAAGTTGATTTTTTTGCCGTAGGCCAACTTTCTAACGTCACGACTTAGAAAGGAGCAAAGGATAAGCTCTAGTTTCTTTAGCAATGAGAGAACTTTTAAAGTTTAAGGGGCACATCTGATACCGTTACTCTACCGCAAACCCAAGTGCAAAAAAAATAAATTATAAACTCAGCTGGAATCGTCACAGACATGGACAGAAACAATAGATGGCAGCACTTTCGGACCCGTGGGAAAAAGCCACTTTTTTGTCTCTGTAGATTTTTCTATTTATCACTCAAAGAAGATATGTTGGCTGTGGGGCCGGGTAACTGCCGCATATATTTAACACTTATAGATTTTAGTCCATCTTCAATTTGAAACTGGTGCCTGCCTGCTAGCGTGCTAGAACGGAGCTTTCCACTTGAAAGCAGAAACATGGTTTGATGAAACGAAAGGTTCGCTACACAACTTGAGATGGTCCTCTCCGACATAGGCTATACAACTCCACTTCACTTCGCAAACCGTAGGCTCTGGCTCGATGACAAGCAAAAACCATCCTTATTGGCCCCAGGCAAGAGTTCTACGGAGCTTTCCAAAATGTAATTTCATATTCATCAATCCGGCCTAAGGTCCACACTTTCCGTAAAAACCGCACAGGTTAGACCCTTCCCAGTTACCAGGAATAAAATGAAATCGGAGTCATAGGAAAAAAAAAAAAAAAAAAAAAAAAAACGAGGACAAAACCAAAGTGTTGCTCTCGCAACACAATGAGACCTGTTCCTTCTTAGTAAGTACAAAATTAAGCAAAAAAGTTGACGCATATAATTGTGAAGATGATAAAGCACGATTTCTCGTTAATATACCCAGATTCAGAGGCACCAGAATATCACTGATTTTTTTTTTGCTGCCGTAAGTCACAGGTTCTGTCAGAGCAAAGGGGCAACAGTTAACAACACCAATTGTTGGCTCTTGACAAAATCGAGAAAAAAGACAGTGATCAAAGAAGAATAATTGACTTTTGGACAGCAAGGAATATATTCCTATATATACTATACAGATATATATATACTATATTTGTATGTATATACTATAGTAAGATGTTGTTTCAGTTGACTATTTTTATTGTCAGTGGAAATCTGACTGTGACGAGGGCCTAAGCTTGTTGTCTGAGAAAGTAAGATGTTTGTATGGCAATTGCAGCCTCTGGCTCAAGTGCCATATACCGATCATAATTCCGTCTATCGGTCTGTCGGTCGGTCCGAGTTTTCTGTCACACTTTTCCGAGTTAGGGTACTTCCAGATGTGCTAGGACAATGAAACTTCGCAGGCATATCAGGGACCCGATCAAACTAACCTGGAAATAATCAGTTTCCCGATCTGACCATATGCGGGGGGTGGAGGGCGCTGGAAACTTGAAAATTGAGGGCACTTTGTCACACTTTTTCGAGTTAGGGTACGTCCAGATGTGCTAGGACCATGAAACTTGGCAGGCGTATCAGAGACCCGACCAAACAAACTTAGAAATAATCAGTTTTCCGATCCGACCATTTGGGGGGAGGGGGTGAGTGCAGGGGAATCCGGGAAATTGAGTAGTGTGTAACTTTCGAACGGGTGATCGGATTTTAATGAAACTTAATAACTGAATAGTTTACATATCTGGGATGTCCCGTTTAAAGTCTTGATCGGATTTGGTAGCCAGGGGGGAGTTGGGGGGGAGACCGGAAATTTCAAGAAACGGTTAGAACGAATGGTTAGATGAAACTTGCTGGGAAGAACAGCATCTGCTCTAGATAAATCGTTTAGACAAATGTGCTGAATCCGGACACTTAAGGGGGGGGGGGAGGGCGGGTCCCGGAATTCCTGTGATGGCGGTTTTGGGGATTTTTACGATGAAAGTTGGCAGACATATCAGGGACCCGATCAAACTGACTTCAAAATACAAATTGTGTCGATCTGATAATGGTCGGGGGAGTGGAGGGAAGGGAATCCGGAATATTCAGTCATGCGTAACTTTGGAACGGGTGATCGGATTCGTGTGGAATTTAAGAATTGAACAGAGGACATTTCTCTGGTAATCTTTTTCATATCCCGACCAGATCCGACAAGTATTGGGGGGGGGGGGCAGAAAATACGTGATCCACTTATACTGAGAGATCGGGATGGAACTTTGTGGGAATAAAAACAGATGATCTCGGTAAATCATTTACTGAATCGGATTGGCTACGGGCACTGTTGGGGAGTTGGGGGGGGGGGGACTGGAAATCTCGAGAAACGGTTAGAATGGAGGGATCGCAGTGAAACTTGCTGGGAAGAACAAACATCTGCTGTGGCTCCGGACACTTAGGGGGGGGGGGGGGGTCCCGGAATTTCGGGGTCCCGGAATTCCGGTTTTTGGGATTTTCACAAAGAAACTTGGCAGGCATATCAGGGACCCGGTCAAACTGATTTGGAATAAAAGAAAATCCTCGATATCATAATCTTGGGGGGAGTTGAGGGAGGGGAATCCGGAATATTAAGTCATGCATAACTTTGGAACGGGTGATCGGATTCGAGTAAATTTAATAATTGAACAGAGGACGTTTCTCTCTGGTGATCTTTTTCATTTCCGGACCGAATCCGACAATTATTTGGGGGGAGGGGGGGGGGGTACTTGACCAGCTTAGACTGGTGTGATCGGGATCGAACTTCGTGGGAATAACAAACAGATGCTCTGGATTAATCATTTACAGACCTGGATTGGCTCCGGGTATTGTGGGTGGAGTTGGAGGGGGGGGGGGGGGGGGTCTGGGATTCCAGTGATCGGGAGTTGAGGTACTTCCAGATGTGCTAGGACGATGAAACTTCACTGGAATATTAGAGATTCAAGAATATTTGCTTAGAAATTGCCACTTCCCAAATCCGATTATTCCTTAAAGTACCAATCTTGACACGGAGTTACGGGAGAAGGCGGCTCGTTAAGAAAAAATTGGACCTGGGTCCCCCGCCTTTTCCCGTAACTCCGTGCGCGGCCTGGGGCTCCGCCCCAGGTGCACCACTTGGTTTAAGGAGCTGCAGCAGCCGCAGCAGTCAGATTATTCCTTATCGCTAAAGTGAGGATATCAGTGCGTGGAGTTGGGAGATGACGTCTTTGCAAAAGGTTTCCGACTTCTTTGCTGTTATTTATTGCCAAGTGTCCGGCGCAAGGTCAGGAGAACAGAGTATCCGAGAAGAGAATGTAGTAAGACCAGTTGGTAGTTGAGCAAATTAACCCCTGTGTAATTTGCAGAAATTATCAGTCTTGTTTTGATAGTGCAGAAAATGACAATATGTCCAGTCTCGGTTGTGATCAAGATGCTTCGTCTTGTTTTGACGACTTGTTCCATTCCGCCGATGGCGAAAGCGGCAAGTTATACGCAGACGTTTTGGAATCAGCTGATATTGGAAATTCAAACAGTATTCGAAGCGACGACGAAGGAGATCACCCCACATCAGTTGGAACAGCTGACATCGAAGTTGAATCAAGCGACAACTTTGATGGAGACAACGGATTCATCGTCGATCCAGCTGCCATTTTGGATGGACTTGAGAGCCCAACTTATGGTCACTCATGTAGGTGGCTCTACCACCATGTCGGTTACCTCGGAGCCTCAGGAGATGCTGATGACTTCATTTCAAAGCGAATGGACGGCGCAAGGTTTACCCGAGACCATGCACTTGTGCCGGACGTTCCTGTGACGGCAAGTTCCACATTCACATCGTCCAGGACTGCGGGTACCGTTGCCAGTGCCGATTTGTTGGAGGAGCTCTTTGGCTCGCCCGGTTCGACCGCCAAGAATCGGGAGAGAGGGCCGTGTGGTTGGAGTTGGAGGGGGGGGGTCTGCGATTCCGGTGATCGGGTGTTGAGGTACTTCCAGATGTGCTAGCACGATGAAACTTCACTGGAATATTA